>JAYKKM010000082.1:915000-1462500 GCA_035772405.1 Chrysogorgia sp. JL179-B06
GGGTTGGATTTAATGTCTGGAAAAACAAAGATAATAAATTAGATTGGACTTCCTTGATGGGTGGAGATAAGAAAAAACTGCTGCGCAATCTTCCATCTAAGTTCCTGAGGTGTGTCCATCCATCGCGAATACAAGAAGTTACAAAACTGTGGAAGGTTAGTAAAATACAATGTAAGTGTATTGAAGGGCCCACAGTAATTGGTGTAAAATGTTGTAGTGTCCCGTCTTTTCATGTATCTGTACTGTGTGGTATCATATTATATATACCGTAATAATTATATATAGTCAAACCACTCTTAACCTCTATTTAGTATGGATATTTTTCATGAACAATCCTATCTCTATTCCAGGAATTTGGTGCTATTTATAATATCATAACAGACCTTTCACCAACGACCACAGACATGGATGGTCTTCACAATAAGGTACAGTATGATAACTGTTAAATGTTTTATTTTAATTGAAAGGATCTCTACATCAGTAATGTTGTTTGCTGACATATGCAATGAAACACTTGATCAAGATATTGGTCATGTTTGCAAAACTCATTATGCATAGCAGCAAAGGGATCAAAGCGATCTTTCAGCTATTTAAATTATGATATAAATTATATAGTATACATATCACCTATTTTGCAATTTCATCTTATCTAGGCAAAACAATGGGCCCAGCAACTACTTGATATGAAAGGTGAAGGGTATAATTGGACCAATCCAATAACACCATATATACACATATTAGTATATCACCTGCCACACGTTATGCAAACATTTGGTGGTATCAAAAAATTTACTGGACAAGGTAAACACAGCCCAATATTTTGTACATTAAAAAATATATTTATAATTTGTAGATTAAACTATAATTCTATTATGATTTCTATAACTATATATTTCTATTAACGTTTTGTACTGTAGGTGTGGAAAAGAAAAATGATGACATGCGCAAGGCTTTCCATAGGTCTATAAACAGATGGGATTCATGCAAGTCGCTGATGCTGATTGACAAAAGGCTGGAGATGCTTCAAGAAAACAAAAGGGATAAAAGAAAGTATACAAAAAAAGACATCATATTGGGATGAAGGAGGGAAAGCTGATGTGGTTAAAAAGTATCCCAGAATTTCACAACCAGCATCATCTAATCAAGCACTGGTAGATGTCGTCATTGAAGATGCATTACACTGCACCAACATGGAAAATCATTCCACAGATGCCGATCACCATCCAGATAACAATCATCCCCATGTTGACAATCATCCCACAGATGAAAATTGTTCCCCAGATGATGATCAACCCCCAGATGGCAATTGCACCCCAGACGACAATCGCACCTCAGACGACATCATGCTTGATAATTACACACATGATAGCCTAAGAAGAATGACAGCAACACAGCTTAGAGGAATTTTACATAGACTAACAGGAGAGCCAGTCAACAAAAGGACACGAAAAGTTGTTCTAATTGATAGTATTTTGCTTTGTAGAACATAGGTTCAAATCCTGGGTCGGACCTCCGCTCAGGGTCTTAAAAATAATTGAGGAAAAAGTGCTGCCTTTGCAGCAATATCAGCAAATGGTAAGACTTTCGGGTCTTCTCGGATAACAACCTTAAATCGTAGGAGCCCAGCATACGACTCGGAGTACGCTAAGCGATGACAACGTTCAATCAACCACTTAGATCCAAACTTGTGGTCAAGCTGAATTGTGAGTGCGAGGTGAGATGGCATTACTCCTGACCTAGGGTGGTCCACCTTTTCATCAGTTTTTACGATCGGCTTCAGTAACTTCTGGAGGCTGTTGGGAATCAGAGTGAGCTGGCTGTCTGTATTGGTCATACTATCCACTGAAGGGTATTTCTTACGGATAAGCGGAACTCTCGCCAAGTCTCCACAGATTAGGTTGATGGCAGTTGAAATCATGAGCTCTTTGAGTTCAGCATCATCAAGGGTGTGCAAGGCGGTGATCACCTGTTTACGGTATTCTCGAAGAATTGCATTTGTCGTGTCTTTCAGGCACACAATGTCTGCTCTTCTCTCTTCTGACATGAAGTAGAGACTCCTTGTACTCTTCCTGAAGCTTTGTTTTCAGATATCGACGGCCGTATGCCACAGACTTTTTGTCCTCGGTGGGGTCAAGCTCCAACATTTTCATGTGGATCTCGTCGAGAGTTGTTATACCGTGTTCCACTTCTTCATCTAACCATTCGCACAATTTCTCAAACAGCACTTTTCTCTCTTCGTCAACAGGCCTTCCGACCTGAGGAAAAAAATATAATTTTTAATTTAAATGATTTACTTTCATTTTTGTTTTTACCCCAAAAATATTCTGAATGGATTCATAGACTTATTCGAACAGGGTCCTGCACCGAAGATGATACAGTGCCTCTTCTGTCACCAAATCTATGATCCCAGACAAGCGACCGACGACTTCATTTCCCCAGGCATCTCCTCTGCTCACTGCTGTCTCCATTAAGCTCCTTTTCAGTCGATCCTTGTAGCGATTGTCAGGTGCACGATACAACTTCCTGGCTCTGTCTGGGAGATATATATATTTTTAAATAGGTAAATATATAAGATTAGGCTACTCGTAGTCAATCATCTAATCGTGCACAGTAAGGAGCAAGAAAAATAAAAAATACGAATTCTCAAAACAATTTGAACTTCTGCAAGTATACTGCGTGTGCGGCTGACACGCAACTTACGAGGGTTTTTAGCCAATGTTCCAACGTTGATGCCTTCGTTACATGGTATACAAACTTCACGGTAGGGAAGGTGTCCTGATAGTATTTTGGAAGTGGAGCTGCCAACATTTGGAGTACTTGACCCAGAGAATACCCGCCGTCTTTTTAGCCTTTCTGACCATCCGTACTCCTCATCTTGTTCTAGGAAGGGATTGTGAAGAAAGGTAGTATTGAGTAGGGTTTCTCTCACTTGCAACATCACAACTTCTAACAGATTGAGATAAAAATCTCTACAAGTGGCTGTAACAAGTTCGCTACTTATATTACATCTATTTACATTCCAGTTATTATACTAATTAATATAACCAATCAGATTGACCTATGCTAATTAAAAGACATGCTAGTAGAAATAACACTCAGAGACACTTGAGAACGAAGAGCGCAGACCATGTCTTTATTTGTAATCTAAATACTAAATGAAATAAACTCTGAACACAAGACAAAGTCTTACATGGTGGTAGCGGTGAACTAACCAAAGGACAACTCAACAGAGTGTTCGAAATATGGCTTCAGGATTTGCTTTACCGCCTCCTTGAGATTCACAACACAAACGCGTCGGAAAAATGGAAAAAATTCAGTCTGGCATGGAGCAATTATCTCCTCGCAACCGAACTGAATAAGAAGTCTGAAGCGGTACAAGTCGCAACACTTCTAACAGTTATCGGAGAGGAAGCTCGCGACGTTTATTCGACATTCACAGACTGGCCAGAAGGAGACGAGACGAAGATTAAACCTGTTCTGGAGAAGTTTGCAGCGTATTGCATGCCACGCAAGAATGTACCTTTTGAACGATACAAATTTAACCGACGTATGCAGGAGGCTGGAGAGTCGTACGACCATTACAAGACCGCCTTACGCAAGTTAGCTGAAGGGTGTGATTTTCGTACAATTACACCAGAAGAAATACTCAGAGATCGGTTAATATTTGGTATCAGCGATACCAAAGTACACGAGAGACTGCTGAGAGAAACAAATCTCAGTCTAGCAAAAACAGACGAGATATGTCGTGCTTCCGAGAGCATGTTGGCCCAGATGAAAATCGTTGGAGACACAGCTGAAGCTAAAGTATCCGAAGTAAATCGAATAAAAGATCAAGAGCGCTCGCCCGCTCCGAGGAAAAATAAAAACTTCCGTCGCAAGCAAACACAACAAGGTCAAGGTCAACGCAAAGAATGTGGCAACTGCGGCTGTCAACATCCGGCGAATCGGGAATTGTGTCCCGCAAAAGGAAAGGACTGCCTAAATTGCGGAATGAAAAATCACTTCGCCGCAGTTTGTAGACAAAAAGAAATCAAGGCGACTGAAGAGGAAGAAGACGATGGATTGGACGAAGTCTACCAGACAGAAGAGATTTCAGCAGTCAAACTAGACGACTCACAGTTAGTGACCATGAAACTGGAATCCGGAAGTTAATTCGATTCCAACCAGATACGGGGGCGCAATGTAATGTCATACCAGTACACATCTACAAAGAGGCGACCAAGGACAGACAACTGGATTAAGTGAAGCCCATCAAAACCAAAATCAGATAATTGGGCAAGTACGCATCCGCGTTTGGAGAGGTGAGGCCAGTTGTCGTCTAGACTGCCGATTAGCAGACAGCAAGGAGACCCGCCCGATTCTAGGCCGCAAAGCGTGCTTAGGCATGAACATTAGTCAGTACAAAGACAATGACCTACTGAATAAACCTACTGAATAAACCACAGACGGACAACGCCCCAGTATACGCCTTAGAGGACAAAAACAACGCACTGACCAAACAAGAGCTTATGGGGAAGTCATCTAACCATTCGCACAATTTCTCAAACAGCACTTTTCTCTCTTCGTCAACAGGCCTTCCGACCTGAGGAAAAAAAATATAATTTTTAATTTAAATGATTTACTTTCATTTTTGTTTTTACCCCAAAAATATTCTGAATGGATTCATAGACTTATTCGAACAGGGTCCTGCACCGAAGATGATACAGTGCCTCTTCTGTCACCAAATCTATGATCCCAGACAAGCGACCGACGACTTCATTTCCCCAGGCATCTCCTCTGCTCACTGCTGTCTCCATTAAGCTCCTTTTCAGTCGATCCTTGTAGCGATTGTCAGGTGCACGATACAACTTCCTGGCTCTGTCTGGGAGATATATATATTTTTAAATAGGTAAATATATAAGATTAGGCTACTCGTAGTCAATCATCTAATCGTGCACAGTAAGGAGCAAGAAAAATAAAAAATACGAATTCTCAAAACAATTTGAACTTCTGCAAGTATACTGCGTGTGCGGCTGACACGCAACTTACGAGGGTTTTTAGCCAATGTTCCAACGTTGATGCCTTCGTTACATGGTATACAAACTTCATGGTAGGGAAGGTGTCCTGATAGTATTTTGGAAGTGGAGCTGCCAACATTTGGAGTACTTGACCCAGAGAATACCCGCCGTCTTTTTAGCCTTTCTGACCATCCGTACTCCTCATCTTGTTCTAGGAAGGGATTGTGAAGAAAGGTAGTATTGAGTAGGGTTTCTCTCACTTGCAACATCACAACTTCTAACAGATTGAGATAAAAATCTCTACAAGTGGCTGTAACAAGTTCGCTACTTATATTACATCTATTTACATTCCAGTTATTATACTAATTAATATAACCAATCAGATTGACCTATGCTAATTAAAAGACATGCTAGTAGAAATAACACTCAGAGACACTTCAGAACGAAGAGCGCAGACCATGTCTTTATTTGTAATCTAAATACTAAATGAAATAAACTCTGAACACAAGACAAAGTCTTACATGGTGGTAGCGGTGAACTAACCAAAGGACAACTCAACAGAGTGTTCGAAATATGGCTTCAGGATTTGCTTTACCGCCTCCTTGAGATTCACAACACAAACGCGTCGGAAAAATGGAAAAAAATTCAGTCTGGCATGGAGCAATTATCTCCTCGCAACCGAACTGAATAAGAAGTCTGAAGCGGTACAAGTCGCAACACTTCTAACAGTTATCGGAGAGGAAGCTCGCGACGTTTATTCGACATTCACAGACTGGCCAGAAGGAGACGAGACGAAGATTAAACCTGTTCTGGAGAAGTTTGCAGCGTATTGCATGCCACGCAAGAATGTACCTTTTGAACGATACAAATTTAACCGACGTATGCAGGAGGCTGGAGAGTCGTACGACCATTACAAGACCGCCTTACGCAAGTTAGCTGAAGGGTGTGATTTTCGTACAATTACACCAGAAGAAATACTCAGAGATCGGTTAATATTTGGTATCAGCGATACCAAAGTACACGAGAGACTGCTGAGAGAAACAAATCTCAGTCTAGCAAAAACAGACGAGATATGTCGTGCTTCCGAGAGCATGTTGGCCCAGATGAAAATCGTTGGAGACACAGCTGAAGCTAAAGTATCCGAAGTAAATCGAATAAAAGATCAAGAGCGCTCGCCCGCTCCGAGGAAAAATAAAAACTTCCGTCGCAAGCAAACACAACAAGGTCAAGGTCAACGCAAAGAATGTGGCAACTGCGGCTGTCAACATCCGGCGAATCGGGAATTGTGTCCCGCAAAAGGAAAGGACTGCCTAAATTGCGGAATGAAAAATCACTTCGCCGCAGTTTGTAGACAAAAAGAAATCAAGGCGACTGAAGAGGAAGAAGACGATGGATTGGACGAAGTCTACCAGACAGAAGAGATTTCAGCAGTCAAACTAGACGACTCACAGTTAGTGACCATGAAACTGGAATCCGGAAGTTAATTCGATTCCAACCAGATACGGGGGCGCAATGTAATGTCATACCAGTACACATCTACAAAGAGGCGACCAAGGACAGACAACTGGATTAAGTGAAGCCCATCAAAACCAAAATCAGATAATTGGGCAAGTACGCATCCGCGTTTGGAGAGGTGAGGCCAGTTGTCGTCTAGACTGCCGATTAGCAGACAGCAAGGAGACCCGCCCGATTCTAGGCCGCAAAGCGTGCTTAGGCATGAACATTAGTCAGTACAAAGACAATGACCTACTGAATAAACCTACTGAATAAACCACAGACGGACAACGCCCCAGTATACGCCTTAGAGGACAAAAACAACGCACTGACCAAACAAGAGCTTATGGGGAAGTCATCTAACCATTCGCACAATTTCTCAAACAGCACTTTTCTCTCTTCGTCAACAGGCCTTCCGACCTGAGGAAAAAAATATAATTTTTAATTTAAATGATTTACTTTCATTTTTGTTTTTACCCCAAAAATATTCTGAATGGATTCATAGACTTATTCGAACAGGGTCCTGCACCGAAGATGATACAGTGCCTCTTCTGTCACCAAATCTATGATCCCAGACAAGCGACCGACGACTTCATTTCCCCAGGCATCTCCTCTGCTCACTGCTGTCTCCATTAAGCTCCTTTTCAGTCGATCCTTGTAGCGATTGTCAGGTGCACGATACAACTTCCTGGCTCTGTCTGGGAGATATATATATTTTTAAATAGGTAAATATATAAGATTAGGCTACTCGTAGTCAATCATCTAATCGTGCACAGTAAGGAGCAAGAAAAATAAAAAATACGAATTCTCAAAACAATTTGAACTTCTGCAAGTATACTGCGTGTGCGGCTGACACGCAACTTACGAGGGTTTTTAGCCAATGTTCCAACGTTGATGCCTTCGTTACATGGTATACAAACTTCACGGTAGGGAAGGTGTCCTGATAGTATTTTGGAAGTGGAGCTGCCAACATTTGGAGTACTTGACCCAGAGAATACCCGCCGTCTTTTTAGCCTTTCTGACCATCCGTACTCCTCATCTTGTTCTAGGAAGGGATTGTGAAGAAAGGTAGTATTGAGTAGGGTTTCTCTCACTTGCAACATCACAACTTCTAACAGATTGAGATAAAAATCTCTACAAGTGGCTGTAACAAGTTCGCTACTTATATTACATCTATTTACATTCCAGTTATTATACTAATTAATATAACCAATCAGATTGACCTATGCTAATTAAAAGACATGCTAGTAGAAATAACACTCAGAGACACTTGAGAACGAAGAGCGCAGACCATGTCTTTATTTGTAATCTAAATACTAAATGAAATAAACTCTGAACACAAGACAAAGTCTTACATGGTGGTAGCGGTGAACTAACCAAAGGACAACTCAACAGAGTGTTCGAAATATGGCTTCAGGATTTGCTTTACCGCCTCCTTGAGATTCACAACACAAACGCGTCGGAAAAATGGAAAAAATTCAGTCTGGCATGGAGCAATTATCTCCTCGCAACCGAACTGAATAAGAAGTCTGAAGCGGTACAAGTCGCAACACTTCTAACAGTTATCGGAGAGGAAGCTCGCGACGTTTATTCGACATTCACAGACTGGCCAGAAGGAGACGAGACGAAGATTAAACCTGTTCTGGAGAAGTTTGCAGCGTATTGCATGCCACGCAAGAATGTACCTTTTGAACGATACAAATTTAACCGACGTATGCAGGAGGCTGGAGAGTCGTACGACCATTACAAGACCGCCTTACGCAAGTTAGCTGAAGGGTGTGATTTTCGTACAATTACACCAGAAGAAATACTCAGAGATCGGTTAATATTTGGTATCAGCGATACCAAAGTACACGAGAGACTGCTGAGAGAAACAAATCTCAGTCTAGCAAAAACAGACGAGATATGTCGTGCTTCCGAGAGCATGTTGGCCCAGATGAAAATCGTTGGAGACACAGCTGAAGCTAAAGTATCCGAAGTAAATCGAATAAAAGATCAAGAGCGCTCGCCCGCTCCGAGGAAAAATAAAAACTTCCGTCGCAAGCAAACACAACAAGGTCAAGGTCAACGCAAAGAATGTGGCAACTGCGGCTGTCAACATCCGGCGAATCGGGAATTGTGTCCCGCAAAAGGAAAGGACTGCCTAAATTGCGGAATGAAAAATCACTTCGCCGCAGTTTGTAGACAAAAAGAAATCAAGGCGACTGAAGAGGAAGAAGACGATGGATTGGACGAAGTCTACCAGACAGAAGAGATTTCAGCAGTCAAACTAGACGACTCACAGTTAGTGACCATGAAACTGGAATCCGGAAGTTAATTCGATTCCAACCAGATACGGGGGCGCAATGTAATGTCATACCAGTACACATCTACAAAGAGGCGACCAAGGACAGACAACTGGATTAAGTGAAGCCCATCAAAACCAAAATCAGATAATTGGGCAAGTACGCATCCGCGTTTGGAGAGGTGAGGCCAGTTGTCGTCTAGACTGCCGATTAGCAGACAGCAAGGAGACCCGCCCGATTCTAGGCCGCAAAGCGTGCTTAGGCATGAACATTAGTCAGTACAAAGACAATGACCTACTGAATAAACCTACTGAATAAACCACAGACGGACAACGCCCCAGTATACGCCTTAGAGGACAAAAACAACGCACTGACCAAACAAGAGCTTATGGGGAAGTTTCCGAAGGTCTTTGGTGAGGGAGTTGGACAGTTAGACGGTGTATATAAGATACGAATCGACGAAACAGTCCAACCAGTTCAACATTCACCCCGGCGCATTGCAGTTGTGCTTCGACCAAAGCTCAAAGAGGCACTAGACGACCTGGTGGCCCAAGATGTAATAGCTCAGGTGACAACGCCCACAGAGTGGATCAGCTCCATCGTGGCTTTTCCAAAAAAGAACGGGAAACTTCGCATCTGCCTAGACCCAAAGGTCCTCAACCGCGCCATTCAAAGGGAGAAGTACCAGCTCCCAACGATTTGAGGACATTGCGACACGGTTGCATGGGGCAAAGGTCTTCACAATGATGGATGTTCGCAATGGCTTCTGGCACGTAAAACTAGAAGAAGAGTCAACATACCTGACGACGTTCCAGACACCATTTGGCCGTTATCACTGGAAGCGTATGCCTTTTGGAATCTCCTCAGCACCTGAGGTTTTGCAAAGGAGAATGCACGAATTCATTGAAGGTCTCAACGGCATTGAGGTAGTAGCTGATGATTTTATCGCGGTCGGGTATGGCGATACGTTTGAAGAGGCAACTTGCGACCACGACAAGCACCTCTTAGCATTCCTAAAACGATGCGAAGAACGAAACATTCGATTGAATGACGAGAAGTTGAAGCTGAGGCAGTCGGAAGTACTGTTTATTGGGCACGTGGCAACAGACAAGGGGCTCCGCGTTGACCCTGCTAAAGTTCGAGCCGTCGTCGAGATGCCAACTCCAACAGACAAAGCAGTGGTGCAGAGACTCCTGGGTGTGGCACAGTACCTCGCCAAGTTCCTCCCGCATCTGTCAGACATCACAAAGCCACTAAGGGAGCTGACACAGAGTGACGTCCTGTGGTTCTGGGGTGACGCACAACAGACAGCATTTGACAGACTCAAAGAAGCAGTCACCAGCACGCCGGTACTGCGTTACTACAACGTAAACGAAGAAATGACCTTGCAGTGTGATGCCTCACAGTCGGGTCTAGGGGCAGAAACACGGTACGCACAGATCGAGAAAGAGCTCCTCGCAATAGTCTTCACGTGTGATCGATTTGAAGCCTATGTGTATGGTATGGCGCGTTTACACTGTCAAAACTCAATGTTACAACTTGAGCACCATAGTTTTAAATCAAGCAACATTTACCCGTGTCGAACAACTCCTTTTAAAGTGACATTGTTTTTAAATCGAGCAGCAAGTATGCAACTTGAGCAGCATGTCTTTGAAATGAATAGATAGTTTGTCGAGTTGAGCATCAATGACATTCAATGTTTCAAAAGCATTGTCGAGTTGAACGGATACTAGTCAAATCGAGCGGCATCCAATTACAATAGTCAAATCGAGCGGCATCCAATTACAATAGTCAAATCGAGCGGCATCCAATTACAATACTCCGCCGGAGCCTGGAATCCAGCTGTGATTTTGTATCCGCTGACATACGCGTGCGTGGACTCGTAAACGTACTCGGTGTTTCTTTTGAAAGTATAAAAGATCTCATCAAAAGGTATGAATTATTTATGATTTTTCTGTATTGGCGGTTCCTAGAGGAATGACGCCTTATAATTTATAAATAAAAAAAATTAGATATATAATATACTGTATCACAAAAAGTATAGTATCCACTTCCAAAACCTGTTGCTTTCTCGTTTATATTTTACAAGTTTATATTTTATTTGAAACAGAGTACATGTATTGCTAGTTAGGCAGTAATGCGAATGTATATTATGTATATATTTTTATCTATGTCAGGTATATTTACAGTAGATATAATTGTCTCCCGGGCTATATTATACTGTTGGTAAAATATGGAAATTGGTAATTTGATTGGCAATATTTAAATACTTAGTCTCTTCATACATGTTTTTACAGAGAACAATCCCCCTCCAAATATTCTTAAAGGAATGCTGAACCCCAACCAAAATTTTAGCAGAGTACCCTTTTGGGATTTAGTAAGTGCACCTCCTGTTGAGATACTGGAATTCTTACAGGGTTTGGATGCTTTCCTCAAAGAAGGAAATCTATAGGGATCTGTTAAAATGTGTGGAATTATTCTAGGGTAGTGATGAATTTTTGCAAATTTTCCCAGTGGCCTATGACAAAAAGCTAGAATTTGTCTGGGATATTTACTGATTGGGATTCATCAGGCTATGGGGGGAGGTACAGATATTAAATGGAATGCCCTAGCCTACTGTACTGTACTGTGCTGTACTTACAATTATCATCTTGGCTTCAGGTTAGATTTCTCTCTTTGGATAAGATTTTAAATGAAACTACTGTACCACTACTACTACTTAGTACTACTACTGCTACTTAGTACTACTACTACTACTTAGTACTACTACTGCTAATAATAATAATACTAGTTATAATAATAATTATTATTATTATAATGATGATTATAATAAAAATATTAAAAACAACTGGCTATAATATTTTTATATTTTTATATAGAATAAAATGGGTGACAACAAAGATAATGACACAATGAATTTACTAAAATCATGTGCTGAGAACTTATTAAATGCAGTCAGTCGAATTGAAAACTCAACCTCTCAAGCTCAAGGTGGACAGCAGCAGCTGAACCAAAATGTACAGCAGCGTGACTTACAACAGCATAACCAGCAGGCACCTTTACCAAGACGAACAGCTGCTGACGAACACCGACAATTATTCGGTTACAAACCACCTACCAGCAGTAGGGGTAACATCAAGAAACCTCCGGCTAAACGTAGATTAGTAACCAAAGCAACTGGAGAAACTGTGTTCATTCCAGTAAGAAATACATGGACCCGTACATTTGTTTGCTTGTCAAAAAGAAACGCTATTAGTGCGCCATCAACAGTTGAAAAGGTCAACATGGCTCTTGCTGGGCTGGAAGAACGAAGTATTACTTTTACAAAGGGAGGGAACAGTGAACATGTCCATTCTAAAATCTTAGAAGCTTACCCAATGTTGTCAGAAGCTGGTGGGTATGAGATTTTGAGGACAGGAGAGCGGGGCCACCGACAACTCATGCTTCTGGCAATTCCACCAGGTGGCTACACAGTTACTTACCTGAAATCAACTATCGCATCAGCAAAAGGATACTTGAGGCCTTTGCAACCGGGTATTTCAATAAACCGTAGTGCAATAGCTGAGAATGGCCAAACACAGGTGGGTATATTTTCATAATATACTCGACTGATTAACCACCATGGCGCACTTTAAATTTTTATTGTTTCTGATGAGGTGCTTATTTGAGGGTGGTGCTCTTTAAAAATCATATTTGTAATGAACAGACAGTGCATTGCCAAAGTTCTGCAGAGAGCTAAACAGGAGAGCATCGAAATATACCCACTGGTTATACATACAAAATTCAGTGCACCTGCATAATATGCAAAACCGTATAATAACTCAGGTGTGTTTCTGGAAACAAAACATTTTTAGTGTTTGATCATACAAATTTTGTCACTTATGCAGCTGGATAGTGGATTGGTAGCCATTATTCATTTTAAATCCTTATTTAGAATAATCTTATATGTAGTATATACTAATACAATGTGTACAACTGCATTTGTTAGTTTCAATTTAAGAGCAAAACAGTTGAAATGCCAAATTTGTGAATATTATTAATTATAAATTAATTTAATTTATCTTTTGTAGATTTCAATGAGCCCAAAGGTTGCTTGTGTAAATTGCCATCAAATTGTTCCTATGGACTTGATGCGTTCACATCAAGAAATTTGTGGAGGAGGAAGTTCAGGAGGTACTGAAGAGGTATTTACAATCAGGTACAGTACTTTTTATTACATATTTTTACTGATATTTGCCTTTGCAGCTAAGTACAGTTAGGGAGTACATGTACATGTACTATTACCAAAACACAAACTAAGGTCAAAGCTAGGTTGTATTCAAGAAACCCAGATGAAAAACACCATTTCCAGTCTGCAAATTCCACAAGCCATCGATTGTCAAATTTTGCATCCCAGCTGAGTAAAGATCAAGATGTTGCTTGAAAAATTTGGAGCAGACAATGCTAGTTGTCGGTGAAATATAGAAGACATCTCTATAATAATTACTTTTCAGAGATGTTTTAAGTCACAAACAATGAAGTCAAAACAAAAAGGAAAAGTTTCCTCACATGTACTGTCAGGTGTTTTCTAAGCTGTATAATATACAGTACATTACAGTATACATCTCTGGCACTCACTTCCAATAAATAATAATTGCATAATATATATATATATAGGTTTATATACTATTCCATTGTTTATTGCATCGTATGGTGAGATTTGAATAGTAATATTGCTTACATGTTCCTATAGTGATAGTGAAGAGACAAAGACAGAGGAAAATAGTTCACAAGTGGAAGGTTAGTAAATATACTCTGATACATACTTTTTGATGCTTTTTGTCCCATGTTGTTTGTTTTAAATGTTTAACTTGACATACTGTACAAGCACCTGCAATACATGTACACAGGGATGGATTTACTGGGTGGGTGCGCACCCCCCCCCCCCCTAGCCCTGGCCAGAGGGAGTGCAGGAGGGGTGCTATTTTCATCTAAGCAATCTTTTTAATTCTCTTCTGCTTTTCAAAAGCATACTATGAAGTTAAGAGAATGAGAATAGAACCTAATAATCTATAAACTATTATATCCCTGCAAGGCTACAACTAGGTAAACTAGCTACTCAGTAACTCAGTTGTACACTTGTACTGCATGGAGGCTGTTTTGCCAAGTTTTGCCGTTTTGAAAGACAGTGTGTAAGAAATAGAAAATATTTTCTGTGTTTCCATAGAGTTATAGAGACACAAGTGGAAGTTTGGGTGAACGAGAAATGGCAGTGGGAACACGAGCCCGTAGGGCCTGCAGTGTTTCCACGCTATTTCAAGTTCTCCCAAACTTTCACGAGTGTTCATTCTATAACGTATGGGAACACGGAAAGATGTTTTCTATTTCTTTTATAAAATAACACTGAGGAAATAAGTAATACGACTCTTTTATTAAAATGATGAAAATATACATTCTCCTTACTCACGCTAGATAGCGTCGTCAGCTGCTCAAATGAAAGCTCTTAACTGTGAAGAAGAGCATCCAATCTTCTCGTTTTTCGTCGTGTTGCCTGTCACAGAACATATTTATCGACATTTTAGCTGTTTGTGAGGCGTGAGCAAAGGTTCGTCTTACAGTCCATTTTATAAAAATGGCGGGAAAAATCCATGTTTTCCATCGAGTTATAGAAACATGGCTTTCAACCAATCAGCGCATGCGTTTTTTAATTTGTTATTTTATAATATTATATAACATGAGGAATGAGATGCTGGGTGCTTAGATGGGGTATCTGAACTTTAAACTTCGCCGCCTAAATATTAGGCCACACCAATTTTATTTTATGTTTCACGGGCCCGCCGACGCTAAAAATCCGAAAAACAAAATAAAAATAAAATTGAAAACTTATCCTTTTATTTTCAAATTAAAAGAAAAAATAAGTCAAGAGTCCAAAATAATAAAAATCTATATAGCTCCGTGTTTGCCGAAGTTCATTTTTGTGGCAAAATCGAATTGTAAAGACACGCTAACAATCTTGAGGTTTCATCTTGTTTGAATCGCATTGAGAATCGCATTGAGAATCGCATTGAGAATCGCATTGAGCACGGCATTGAGCAATATTTATGAACCGGAACTAACCCAGTCCTCTTTACAATTATATGCGTGCACATGCGCAGATCTGTGCTCTCAAGCATTTCTCACGCTGCAGCTCGCTCTTTATGTTAATATCTTTGATGGCAGTCCTACCAGATTGTGCTTGGTTCTCTGTTAGCATAGAAAATCTAGGTGTTTGCATGAGTAAACGTGAACTTCTACAGCTCGATCTAGACGATCTTCTGGTCAACGTTTTGGACAAAGTCACCCACGACAACAATCAGGATTGTGAAAGATTTGAAGTTTATGTTGGAAGTTCACCCGACAGAGTGGACGTTAAACTGTCAAACCAAGCCGCAGTACGTGTTCCTTTTGAGTTTGGGTACAAGTATATCAAGTTTAAACTTTTCTTCAGCAGTGTTGAACAGGTTCGTTCGTCGCTAGAAACCCCAGTTGTTGACGCGTTTCAGATTATGGATAAGGCAAGGAAAAGCGAAACACATCTGCCACCTGAAAGAAAGGGAAACAACTGCAACGACCGTTTTTACAACGACGTGTTGGCAATTTTGCGTGAAAATCTGGGTGTTGGTTTCAGAATTGATCAAGTGGAGACCTTAGGAAAGAAGATTACTACGGTTCTCTATGACAGTCTTTGGTATATCGAACCTCATCACGAAAAGCTCGCAGAAAAAGGGATTAGCCTACCAACGGCATTCAAATCGCTTACCCGATACTACAACTATAAACAAGCTCACAAAGCCTGCCCAAGGGTATTGTTTATAAAATTCATTTACATTATTTATTTGACTATACCGAGGTTTGACAAGAGTTCAAAAATTATATAACTGTAGTGTGTATCATATAATTATTGTATTCCTCTTATTAAATATATCTTCTTTCCACTAAATTTGCAGTTAAGTGCTGAGCCTTTAAAGCAACACTTCGACAACTTATCAGATATCCTGTTACTGACTTACACAATGAAAAAGCCAAAATTATTTTCTGCCGTTGAAGAGCTAGTGGAATCCATGAAGAAATATCATACCTATTTGTTGAATCAACAACTCCGTAGTCAAAAAACTCATAATTCTTCAACACCATTAAGAACTAAGGATAACAATTTTACTTTGAAAACCATACCAGCGATTTCCTGTCCACGTCGTGTGGCAGACAAATACGCAGACCTGCAGGCAGAGCTGGAAACGAAGAATTACTACGAAGTTATTTGGCTGAATAACTTTCCCAGCATTCCTTCAGACAGATATGAAAGGCGTCACTGGGTTGATGACATAACCTAGGTGCTTATCGGTTTGTCTGGAAAGTTCCAGAAGATGGTTCTGTCGAGGAAGAAGTATTGAAAGTTGTATCGGACATTAACAAATCCCTCCCATCTTACCATACAAGATCAATGAAGAAGCATTTCTTTGATCGATACAGCAAAGTGGTAACAATCAACAAATGTGTGCTTAGGGACATGTACAAATACTTAACAGACTGCGAACTTCCAGATACCTCTGCTTCTATAGAAATTGATGCACGGCTACGCTTTGTTCTACAGTCAGATGACCCTGATATCTTGTGGGATTTGAGGGCACAGAATGGAAACCCAGGCAGCACAAAATTTAATGCTTTTTGGGATGAAATGAACAGCTACTTTGAAGAAAACACACCAGCTGTGCAAGAAAGAAGGCATGGTCAGCATCTGTACCTCCCATTTGCTGTTTCCATAGAAGACCTTGTATCAACCATAGCAGCCCGTGTTCCTAATGGTACACCTATTCCATCAACAGAATGGGTTAGATTACAGTTTTGGCCATCAGATCCCACAACCAAAAGAGCACTTCATCATACAGGGAGACTAAATATCAAATTTGCCATTCAAGCCAGACAGGTATATTTTCCAATTTATAATTGTTGATCAATTTACCAAATAGATTGGAAATCAAATTTATGAGGACTTGAAATTCGACTAGTGTAATTGAGTCTGAGAGTGTTTAATTTAGTTTTAATAGGAGATTGAATTATAAGAACATTTAAAGCATTTTTTGGTTAGACTATAATTTTGTGAGAACCTGATGTTTTATTTAGATGAGAGGTTCTCATGAAGACAGCCAGTACTGCTATCACCAACTCAAACTGCTGAAAGAATTTGCCATACATTGGAGAGAAGATGTCCTGTTCTTTTGGTTAGATGATAAGGCAATAGTTCCCATTGGGGAGCCAGAAAAACCCATTTCTGCCACACCTAGAAGCCATAATAAGGCATTGGCACCAGCGAATGGCCCAAGACTTGGTGCCCTGGACCATGACTTCCACCTCTGTGGTGCCATACCATCAGCTGTTCTGAAGTCTGACATTCCTGAGTCACAATCAGATACATTTTTCAGAGGCGATGTATATGTGACAGTGAAAGACAAAGTATTTGAATCTTCCAATACATGGAGACATGGTACTGAAATGGTAAAACTTGTTCGTGACAAATACAGTGACGATCTTATCCAGGCAAATGTACCAATAGTAATCCACTATACAGATGGAGGACCTGACCACCGCACAACCTACACTTCTGTCCAGCTGTCTAGTGTTGCACAGTTCATCTTGCTCGACCTTGACATGTTTGCAACTGTTCGTACAGCACCTATGGGAAGCTGGGCAAATTTAGCTGAAAGGGTGAATGCCCTGCTGAATTTGGGTTTGCAGCATGTATCTCTAGCAAGGGAGAGTATGAGTGAAGGTCATGAGGGTACTATGAATAGAGCGAAAACCCTCAAAGATATCCGGAGAATAGCAAACACAAATTCTGCCTTCAAAGCTGCCCTGGCAGCATCAGTTTCACCTGTGTTGAAGACCATAGAGGGTCGGTTCTCCCATTTCCGGCTGAAAGGAGACCAGTTTCAGATTCTTTCTCCAGCTTCTAATGAAGAGGTGGATGATTTCTTCGAAACACGTACTACATGTCCTCGATGAGAAATTAGAGCAGACGAAAGTAGGGAAGAAGGATGTCGAGAAGCTTGAGCGAGTGGTAGACTTCTTCAAAAAACACTGCCATACTAGGCATTACATGTTCCAGGTCAAGAAATGCCCTATGGAGATGGTTGAAACCTGCTGGTACTGTTCCTTGAACCCACCAAGGCTTCCACCAGAGAAGTACAGTGTTCTTCATCTTGTTCCAGACCCTGTTTGCAATGAGCAGGAGAAACAAGAGTATTTGCCATTCACAAGTGTATATGGAACAACCACAGATGACACAGATCGACCATCCAGAAAGAATGCCACCGTAACATCAGCCCGTGACGTAGAACACAAGTCCTTGCTTGTTGGCACCAAAGCGCGTGGAAGAATTGTTTGTGTAGAATGCAACAAGCCTCGGGTGATTTACTCTGCAAAGAAGCTAAGTTTTGTGGAGTCTACATGCGTTGAGCGACGAAGGCAGGAGAATGGTTATACCTGTGGAGCCCCTCTTTTCCAGGAGACATCAGATTACTATGATACCATTGTTGTTCGAGAGTCCCTTCAGTGTAATTCCCAAGTTGAAATCACTTACTACAGTGGGAAAACATGCAAATTTCCAGATGTATGCATTCATTGTGGTGAACAGAACAATCTAGCAATTGATGCTGACATTCAGGAGTTGAAACAGTCATTCACCACTGTTAGGCCAATTTGCTGTGTGTGCAAATCTAAGGGTAAAGAACCCCTGTGCAGAGGCCCAAAAAATGTTGGGAAGAAACAAAAGACTCGATGAAGATGTTGTTGACAATAAAACTTTGTTTAAATTAACATTTAATATTGTATATATGCCTGTTTTGATACAGTATGTTGTTATAAGTGCAGTATATACTAGTGTACTACATTTTTTGTATACATGTCAGGTGCATTTATATTTATTGAAAGCAAACAGATCCTGTAAACACTGCAAAATTTGTCTTGCTAACTCTTGTTTCTTTATTGATCTGAATTAATTACAGTGTAGGCAAATGTATATCAATATCATTGTGTTTGATGCTTTATAAGTCTTTACTTGTGATATATAAATTTCTTCTGATGAATTTGAACATTCATGACTCGTCAATACAATTTTATTTTTATTTTTTTTCCCTCCTCCGATCCTGAACAAAAATGGTTTCTGCCCGTGAAACACAAAATAAAATTGGTGTGGCCTTATTAAGACATTAATTAATAGAAAATCTTTTTTAGGCTTAAACCAACTACAAAATATGTTTCCTAATTGGGCAACAAAAGTTATAGAAGAATCTTTAGAAAGGGCAAATGGTTGTGTGCCAACTGCAGCAGAAGCAATGCTTGATGAAAGTGGTAAGTGTTAGAGTACAATCTGTTGCAATGTTTTATGGAAGATATTTTGTTAATTGGTGTATAAAATTGTATATTGCGATTCAATGAATTACTAACAGTTTATCTGTACCACGTATGTGACAATTTTCTATCTGGTCACATGAACAAAATATATTTCTGTACATGTTAAAATATCAATTTATTTCATGATGAATTTGTCTTTCAAAATGGAGATCAAAAATAAATGCTATTTACTCATCAACAATGGCTTGTTGATGAGTAAACAGTATGTGCTACCATATATATACAGTAGTTCTAAATGTAGCAGTGCCCCAAAAGCAATGGCTTTTCAAAAGTACTGTAACTACTGTAGTGCTTGCCCAAAAGTAGCAGACCCTAAGTAATGGGCACTACTGTAATCCCCAAAGTAATGAGGAATATTTTGGAATTTTTATTTTAAGTTAACATAAAGTACATTATATTTTCTTAGATTCTGAACTTGAATACAGCCCTTTTGGCCAATCGACAATGATTGGTACTTCCAATCCTAAAGTGTATCTGGGAGTAAAAGATGTTATGGAGGAACACAAGCAAAATTTAATGCTGGAAGGAGTTGAGCGGATTAACACAAGTAGACAGGATTTATGGAGAGAGAGCATTGCAATCTTCAAAAATCCTAAATTTAAAGTCACATCTGTCCCAATGGTAAAATTTGAAGGAGAATCAGGAATTGATGGTGGAGGGGTTCGTAAAGAGTATGGATCTTTATTGCGTGAAAATATTTTCTCTGCTGAAGCCAAACTCTTTGAAGGCATTGAAGATCGGAAGATGCCAATATTCTCAGTAGAAGGCATACAATCTCGGCTATTCCAAGTGGTAGGCAAAATAATTTCCTATCTTATTGTTCACTTGGATATTGGTATTCCTTTCCTCAGCCTTCCAATCTACCAATACATTGTGCATGGATCACTGGAAGATGCTGCAAGTTCATGTTCAATACAGGATATTTGTGACTTTGAAGTCCAGGAATTAATCACGAAGGTACAGTTATGATTTTAACTTTTATTACCTAACACACACATATACATACTGTACATACATATACTGTACACACATACCTGTACATGTACTGTATACACACACATACAGTACTATCCAATGCATTCCTCACTGTACTTTATTAATGCAGCAGATAGAATATGCGAATTGAAAATGTCTAAGCAAGCACTTTTTTATGCACTGTCATAGGAAACCAGCACCCCAGGGTAACATGGAGCATACGTGTACGTGGGGGATATATACAGTACATAGTTGGAGATTTGTTTTTCAAACTTTCCCCATGGGGTGGGGGATTTGCACAGTTTAGATATTTTATATAATTGTATATCTCGCTTTTAATTATTCCTGATGGTGGGAGATTATTTGGGGATGAGATACACAAATAGCCCCCAGGGGGATGGGCAATTTCTTAGTTGAAATAATAATGTATTTTTAATTGTAATCTGTAATTTTGAAAGGTAATTGCTGCAAAATCAGAAAATGACCTTGCAGCTATCAAATATGATGGTGCACTAATTGATTGCCTGGTAAATGCTGGTTGGTTGGAAGGAATTTCTCTAACAAATCGGGATTTGGCTATCCAGACGGTGATGGTCCAATTCGTATTACAAAAGCGGAAAGAATCAATTGACCAATTATGTAAAGGTTTAGTCTCAACCTGATATGATGAAGAAATACTTCATAGCCGAAGACAAACCCCTAACCAGTAAAGATGTTATTGGCCTTCTAACTTTAGAAGAAAATGGTGAACCTCAATCCCTAGATGAGAAAGCACTCTGTGCATATAATTTCTTATGCCAGGGAATAAATCTCCTGGATCAAGGTACAACTTTAACAATTAGTATAATGTAAGTAAACATGGCATACAGTAGAGGGATATTAGTGATTAAATGTCCCAAAAGCCAAGGGAGGGTTTTATGGAAGTCCCAATGGCCATAGAGGGTCGCACAAAACCCTCCCAAGCCTTGAAGGACATTAACAATATAATCAATAACCCTCAACACCATGCATTCAGTTTGTAATTTCATGGCTACCAAGGGGGTTTTAGTACGGTAGTTTATGCCTCTACCAATTATGGGATGAGAATTTATATTTGTATGCATGCGCAAAGAAAGATTACCATCCCTCAATTGTTGAAAGTAATGAGAGATGTTTAGTCTAATTGTCCCTACGAATACTGGTTGATGGAAATACAATATTAAATAATCCCTTGTGAAACATACGAAACTGAGGTAGGCATGAAAAAATGTACATACAGTGTACATGCACATTGCAGATCAATCTCATTTTATGCAATAACATTCTGTTAAAGTGCCGATGACCCCAAATACGATATTACTGATATAGATTCTACATGAAGTGAATAGTTGAATGCCAAAATATTTTATGATTTGAGCTTTGCATTGATATTCTATAAAGGTTTGTTTGTCCCAAATGCTAATGACTGTGACGTCATTTCGGATACAATATTCTGCTCCTAGAGAAATTTGACCTAATGCAAAGGTTGATGTATACTTGATCGCTATGCTAGAGTTTTATCAACTTTTTAACTCAAATCGTCAACTAGTCTATCACACGGAAAGCAGAAAAGAAAGCCAAATGCCGTAAATGACGTACAGTCATTAGCATTTGGGACAAACAAATCTTTATAGAACATCGACGCAAAGCTCAAATCATAAAATATTTTGTCACTCAACTATTCACTTCATGTAGAATCTATATCAGTAATATAGTATTTGGGGTCATGGGCACTTTAAAAAGCAGGGTTTTCAAAAATTATTCCCGATAAACAAAGCATTTTACTCAATAATCACTGACAATGGGACCTGGAAAACATCGCCGATGAATTGTGATGTGTGAAAACCACTATGTGTTATACTGTAGGTTCACAATTCAGTGAAGTTTAGTTTAGAGAGAGTTTAGGGGTGTTGGTGGCACAGTGGTTAGTACACGTGCCTTTCACCTCTGCGACCCGGGTTCGATTCCTGCATAATGCAGTTATCTGATTAAAAAAATCATCTTGGCCGCATGTGAGAAAAGTGCTTCCAGTTTGACTCTACCAAACGCCACAGGTTTTCTCCGGGTACTCCGGTTTCCTCCTGTAGTAACACTGGACCAATGAGGGTGGCCCTCACTGGACCTCTGAGAATAACAGTTTATATAACTGATAGGGTTATGCAGTATAAATAAGATTAGTTTAGTTTTTAGTGTATAAATACAGTATGACAATGGTTTAATTAGGGTTTTTTTTTTTATCAGAACAAGGAAGTTATGGGTTAAGTAAACTTCTGCAATATATGTCTTCATTGACAGCAATTCCACCACTTGGTATGGATAAAAAGATCGAGGTGCTATTTGACAATTATGCTACGTCATTCTTTGCAGAAACCTGTGGCTTAATTATTAGAGTTCCAACAACCCATGAAAACTTTGAATCGTTCATGGAGAAACTGTTAGAAGCAGTTGAAAATAGCACTGGGTTTGGAAATGCTTAAACTGACTCATATATGTTATAGATTCAAAAAACTCATTTAACTGTTAATATTACTGTTCATTACTGGTCAAATACACTTGTTAGTAAATGCGTCAAAACGATAAATCGCTTGTGTTCAGTGCCAGTTTGATGGGTCTTCGTACATGTAAATTATTTAGTATTTGTTACAGTATTAAAAAATAGAACTATACTATCCAACTACACAGTTGTCAGTACTTCTGATTTTATCATGTTAAGGTTTTCTTTTACTTCATGTAAAAATCCTGTAAATGTATAAAAAATTTAGATTTATTACATACTGTGGGCATTAACAAATTCAACTGTTTCTAAATAAATATCAATCCCATATGAGTTACTTTCTCTAAGTGGATTTACACTATCAATAAGTTCTTGATAATGTTCTTGGGTAAGTGGGCATCCTGTTTCTGGCACCTCAACCCTGTCGGCATCTAAATCTGCTGCTGCCGGAAGTGGACCATCCCAATCAACCCCATACTGCTGCAATTCTTCCTGTAGAGAATGATAAGAAAAAGTGAGACAAATACTCAGTGAAGATTATATAAGAATTGCAAAACAATAAAATATGTTATACTGTAAATATAATCAGTGCTGTAACAGTTACTTATTTTTTTGTAACCAGTTACTGTTACACTACTACTGTACGTAACGTTACTTTGTGATCCTGCAAATATTTCCCAATGACTACAAACAAATGCACGTTATGACTGAACCTTGTAGCTGTATGATTATTGATTGCAGTGACATGTAACAAAGTTACTCACACCACTGAATATACTGTACTGTAATAGTGGGCTGCATTATTTTCAATCAGAACATTAAATACACCGTGGTTAAAGTTCCTACAATTTGTAGGGATATTTAGGGTTAGGAATAGGGTTTTTAGGTTAGGAATAGGGATTTTAGGATTAGGAATAGGGTTTTTAGGGATACGATTAGGGTTTTTTAGGATTTATTTTGTCGGAACTATAACCACAGCCTATTAAATATATATAATATATATAATAGAGGTAGCATTTCACCATGATGAAAAAATCGACAACTACTGTACATCATTTGATTTTTCATCTTTATCACAATATACAGTAACTGTCATGGTGTGCTAAAGATGAAAATCGAAAAGTGATGTGTTGTTGATTAGAGAGAGAGAGAGAATCTGAAAACTGTGAAAAGTATTATATTGTTAGTCTTACCATTGTAGTTGGTTCATATATATCTTGCACAGCAACATGTTGAGAGCTCTTGAGATTAAGAAGACCAAGGATATACAGTTGCATAGGACTTCTGTTGCCAGCAGTTCTGATTCGGTGCTGTAGGTACCCTTGCTTCCAACTCTCGATATGTCTGTTTACTCTTGGCAGATACACATAGTGTATAGCAAACAAATGGAGTGGGTTTGATGGTTCTAACATTCCATTATCTTCCAAGTGGTAAAATAAGTGATAATAAATATAACTGACACCTTCAAACAAGTCACGCCACAATCTTTCAATCCTCTGATTGTGAGACTGCTGTAATCTGATCTAACGCGAGATGGTAATCCACACTCTCTAACTGCACCTATAAACAATCCAAGACTGTTTCTGCACGATTGTTGGTGCTGCACTTTAAATACACTGGGATTCTTGTGTGGCCATCCACCCCTCCATATATAACCATTCCACCTAAAAAGCAGATTAAAATTTTGATGATTAAATCATCAATGCAATTCAGTTAAAAATCTTAAAAAGCAATGAAATGAAAAACTATCAGTTTAAACAAAAAAAGGAAAGTGTAAACAATGACAATAATGCATTAATTGTGTTGTGTCGATTAGCTAGAAACAATAGAACCATAATGGTATTTAATGATTTATACAATGTTTATCAGAAATATGCAGCAATTTACATTACCTAGTTTTTGTTATGCAATAATTCACATGTACAGATGTTAATTAAAAGTTATTCATGCAAACCTAACAGAGAGCTTTAGCCAAGCAAAAAATAGTACACATTTTTTGAGAAAATATAACATTTTTCCCTGAACTTTTGCAATGTTTTCTAAAGCTAAGTGGATAAAATCCATAAAACAAAAATTACCATTCATTACTTGGTCTATTATATACATGTTGGAATGATGAAGTTAGTGTTACAGTACTACTGTAGTTACCACCCAACAGTAAATAGTCAGCTGCAAGTGCCCAAGATACTGTACACTACTAGTATATACATGTAGTACAACTAAAGTACAGATCTGCATAAATAATACACATGTTGAAATGCCAACTTCTATGCATACTACTTTATATTAAATACACATCAGATTAAAATTAAGTATTCTTTAATAAGTATTCTTTAATAAGTTTATATAAGTTCTGCATGCTAATTTGTATCTAATTAATCCATTTTTCCCCAGAGATGACTTACCTGTATTTGGTAAAAATGTTTGGTTTTGTTTATAAATGAACATTTTATAGTAACATATTTATTCCTGTTTTGATAAAATTTATTGATACAATTTATTGAACAGTTTGCCAAAATGTATATGTAAGACTAACCTGATTAATTTGTGGTTGCCATCTATATGCCATAATGCTAATGGTCCTGACACACTATATTGCCTTCGTGGAGTCAATCTCAGCCACCTAACTGCCACTCCTTCTGGGTCAACTCTTCGCATTGACTCTCTGACTCGCATCTGTGAGGGTTTCAATCCTGCAACTGTGAGCTGTGATATCACTCGGCGGCAACCTGCATTTGGAAACTCTTCCAAAATGTCTCTCACTTTTGCATCAAGCTCTCCATCAGACATAGGAATGATATTTTGCCTAATTGACAGTCCATATTTCCGCATTCGCCTAAATACTGTCCTTTGTGAAACTCCCAAGGCCTGAGCAATATTAGGCACCGATAACTGATAGGTTAAGAAGTAATCAAGTTGACCACGACTGATATCTAAGCAGGGGCGGCCTGGTTGACCAGAATGAATAACTTATACCATGAAAGTATCCCCAGTGTTCAACTGTTCCACCCTTTGCAACTTCACCATGGTGTCCAAACAAGATGCTGGATTTC
Source organism: Chrysogorgia sp. JL179-B06 (assembly GCA_035772405.1). Taxonomy (NCBI): domain Eukaryota; kingdom Metazoa; phylum Cnidaria; class Anthozoa; order Scleralcyonacea; family Chrysogorgiidae; genus Chrysogorgia; species Chrysogorgia sp. JL179-B06. Next base: position 940,745 of record JAYKKM010000082.1, read on the forward strand.
ATCATCAACAAGATTAATATCACAAAGTCGAATAATATGAGAAGCCAATTGTTCAAGCCGGAATATCACAGCATCCAATCGATCTGAGTCTAAATTTTGAAGCTGCCGCAATAGATATAATAATGTTCCTCTCAACTGTACTCTCAAGTTTCCTGATCCATTATGTAAACATTCAGCTCATCATCTACCAGTTTCAAATAAAAATTAAAAGCCCTTATATTTTACATGTTACACTTTCTTATGAATGAGTGCCCAGACAGATCATTAAGGGAAGTCTTGTATAACAATCTATTGTACATGTATCTTATTCTGGACAAATTATGCAGCGGCAAGGTATAAAAATCTTCTAAAAGAGGTACCAATATTTCTATACCATGACGGGGATATGTCTATATCGGGGCGTCATGATATATGTCTATATCATGACGGGGATATGTCTATACATTCAATATGTCTATATCGGGGCGGGGGGGGGGGGGTACAAGTTTAGAATACCCGTCCACTTTACTATTTGCATATATATATTAAGGGTCAGACTACGGAAAATTAATCATATACATTGATTCATCATATATATTGATTCGTTCTTTATTAACCCCTTTCATAACAATCAACAAGTACACACAATATAAACCTTCGATATTATATTTAAAGAGATTTTAGAATATTTAATAGAGAAACCTGGTTTGTATTTCTGCCTTTAAATGCGGTTTCAAAAGTGGACAGGTTTTCTAAAATTGCTCCATATTTCATGCACTATATTCAACGTTCTAGGAACCGCCAATACAGAAAAATCATAAATAATTCATACCTTTTGATGAGATCTCTTATACTTTCAAAAGAAACGAGTACAATCGATTCCAGAAGTTTATGAGTCCACGCACGCATATGTCAGCGGATAAAAATCACAGCTGGATTCCAGGTTCCGGCGGAGTATTGTAATTGGATGCCGCTCTATTTGACAATTGTAATTGGATGCCGCTCGATTTGACTAGTATCCGTTCAACTCGACAATGCTTTGATCGAATGTCATTGATGCTCAACTCGACAAACTATCTATTCATTTCAAAGACATGCTGCTCAAGTTGCATACTTGCTGCTCGATTTAAAAACAATGTCACTTTAAAAGGAGTTGTTCGACATGGGTAAATGTTGCTTGATTTAAAACTATGGTGCTCAAGTTGTAACATTGAGTTTGACAGTGTAAACGCGCCACCATAGTATGGCCGCGAATTGGTCAACATTGAAAGCGATCACAAGTCACTAGAGCCGATCTTTCTGAAGTCGTTGGATTCAGCTCCAAAGCGTCTGCAACAGATGCTGCTGTGGCTGCAGAAATACTGTCTGAAGGTCAAGTACAAGAAGAGGAAAGACATGCACCTGGCCGAACGCTGAGTCGAGCGTACCTCCCGGAAGTCAACGCATGCGCATTCGGCAGAGAGTTGGAAGACATCGACCACCGTAATTGGCTCCCTATGTCCGAGGACCGATGGCAGGAGTTGAAGAACGCAGCGGCAGATGATCCAGTGCAGCACAAGCTCCGCGCGGTCATCATAAAAGGCTGGCCAGAGAACAGAGCTGACGTACCCGAGAGCGTGCAGCCGTACTTTGACGTGCACGACTCTCTAACCATCCAGTACGAGCTCGTATTTAAAGGACAGCTGTTAGTAGTCCCAACAGTCATGCGCAAACAAATGATGGAAGAAATTCATGCTACACACATTGGCATCGAAGGGTGCATTCGAAGAGCTCGAGACATCCTATACTGGCCTCGCATGGCAACACAACTCAAGCAGTACATCGCCAAGTGCGACATTTGTCTCGCCCATCGCAGCGGTCAAGGGAAAGAGCCCATCATGCAGCATGAGTTGGTCGCCTGTCCACGGGCCAAAGTAAGTGCTGACCTTTGCGTGTTTGACAACCGAACACTGTTAGTGATCAGTGACTACTACAGCAACTATATCGAAGTAGCTAGCCTGACTACAACAACGTCCCGTAGTGTGATAAATGAAATGAAGGCGGTGTTTGCTAGAATTGGAGTTCCAGACACTCTGATCACAGATAATGGCGATCAGTTCTCTTCAGCGGAGTTTGCAGTGTTTGCTAAAACATGGCGGTTTGAGCACAAGACCTCTTCGCCTTTCTACCCGCAGTCAAATGGTAAAGCCGAGAACGCCGTTAAGACAGTGAAGAGGCTGTTTTCCAAGTGTAAGGAAGACGGAAGGTCGGAGTTCCAAGCGTTACTAGACTGGCGCAACACACCATCTGCTGGAATGGGTACCAGTCCAGCCCAGCGCCTCATGGGCCGGAGATGCAAGACGCTTCTTCCAGTTGCTGGTTCACTACTACAGCCGCAGTATGCAACTGAAGAAGATACCCGGGCATTTATTGGAGTCAAGAAGCGACAGCAACACTATTATGACAAGCACAGCAAACCCCTAACCTCAATCAACACAGGTGACACAGTCCGTATGAAACTCCCGGGACATTGGTTAATCGCTTACTAGCAAAAGGTTAATAAATTACATTTATTTACGTTTGCTTGCTTGGGACTGAAACTGATATGTCGTACTGAAACTGATCTGTCGTCAATGCTTCAAGTAAGGTTATTGGATTCAGACATATTAAACAGTGTTGTTTATCACAGACAGCCTAACCGGCCTAAACATTTTAATTTGATTTAGTCTTTTAGTTGTAAGACTACGAGAGTGCTTTGACTGTGTTGATTCTTGTTGTGAAAACAGTAAACGCGAAGTTAACGATGACGTTTTAATCCGGGACTTTTCTCAAAAGAAAGAGAATGCATAAGAAATTTTATAATTTCAAGGGTAAGTTCTGCATACAATCACTAGAGCATATACATACATTCAGTTACGACGCTGCGGATATTAGTTTCTTCACTGAATGTCGTTGTTGTAGTATGGTTTCATCCGAGCTTGAAGAAAGTCTGAAAATAATCTGGCCCGCATGAAATCATTGTATCCCTGGGAAATTTGTGCATGAAAATGCTTAACTGACTACACAAGCAAATAAAAAATGACGTAAAATATTTTCAGGTTCAAAAGCTTTTATTATATTATATATATATACATATATATTTACAGCGTTTAGCATGATTAATATGATACAAAATATTGCATTAATACAGGGGCGCAACTGGAGGGGGGGTCGGGGGGTCGCGACCCCTGCCCTTTTCCTAAAGAGAACTCTTTGCCCTCGTTTTTCCGAATATGTTTTGTATTAATGTAAAGCATTCAACCTATAAAAATGCCGAAAATGCGGACGCTAAAGTAACTTTGCCCTAATAGCATTCATGGACCCCTGTAGGTGGACAAATAAACATAAACAGTCAACACAAAACATTAATTTAAGGTGTGTAGGGCAAAAAGGAAACTCTCCCCGTCGTAAACGTATAAATGCGAACAAGGCTGTGGATAGAGAATGTTCCCCTACTAATTTTCCAGAGCCTTGCACTCAACTCGATAAACATGAAATTAAAAACATTTACACGGTACTCAAATACGCAAGTGTTACGGTTGTGGGAAAAGTATTAGAACACCTCCAGCAGTTCCCCACCCCCCGACGACTTTGTCTTGGCAGCTAAAATTTTATATTCATTCCATCACCCAAGAACAGATGTGTTGGAAACACTTCCACATTAAGCGGTCATGCGTAAAAGAATATTTGCATTTAGACATTCATCTATGTAATTTAGTTAAAAGTAAACTAAATAAGGTGCATTGGAATCTCTAGGTCGCACGTTTGGACTTGTGCAAATATAGTATGCTTGCCATAACAAATAAATCCAGTTGTTCAAAACAGATTGACATGTCATGAAGACATTGTCGTATCTTGCATGTCGCACGCTGTCTCATCAGATGAATTTTCTTTAATATTTTGGCATTATATACACAGAAATTATATATAGCAAATTTAGCCTTAAATATTGTCTAAAAAGCACAATATTTAAAATCCACTATTTATGCTAATCGAGTTTTTGGACGACTTGACAAGACCAGGTTTTAGAGTTTGAAAATATCCCAGCGATCATAATATAGAATTTGTTGTTCTGCATGTTTTATATGCATATACGTTATTAACAGGGGCGCAACTAGGAATTTTCGAGGACCATTTTCAGAATGCCACTTTAAAAGTGCATTAAGTTTTTCATTCATGTCGGCGCATGCAACTGCATGACTACAAAGCAAATGCACAAAATAGCATTTACAATCACATTCGACTTTACCGGATTCTGAAAACATTGTTACTATGTGAGTCTCTCCGCCAGAATGGATAGACCTCAAACGCAATACTTAAAAATCCCTGTCTTCATGCACAGAGCTTGAAAAATCGCTTTGTCCGAATAAAATTTCTTATCCATTCTCTTTGTTTTGAGAAAAGTCCCTGATCAAAACGTCGTCGTTAACTTCGCGTTTACTGTTTTTCACTACAAGAATCAACACAGTCAAAGCACTCGTAGTCTTACGACTAAAAGACTAAATCAAATTAAAATGTTTAGGCCGGTTAGGCTGTCTGTGATAAACAACACTGTTTAATATGTCTAATGCAATAACCTTACTTGAAGCATTGACGACAGATCAGTTTCAGTCCCAAGCAAGTAAACGTAAATAAATGTAATTTATTAACCTTTTGCTAGTAAGCGATTAACCAAATTTCCGGCAGATTCCGTTGTGATTCCGTTGAATAAAGATGCCGCCTATTCATCAGCCAACTAACTGACCAAGCCTGGGCTAATGAATAGTGGTTGAACAACAATTAGCCAGTCAAGCCTTGGCTGATGAATAGTGGTTGAACAACAATTAACTGATCAAGCCTTGGCTGACGAATAATGGTTGAACAATGATTAACTAATCAAGCCTTGGCTGATGAATAGTGGTTGAGCAAAAAATTGTAAAGTATGTCAATACCATATTTGCACTGTTAAGCCCCCCACAATATTATTAATTTTAGTTCTTCAGGAGGGGAATTTAATAGAGGTTTATTAAATTTTCCAAGTAAAAGTTCCATTTTACATGAAATAGACTGGATGACAGTTAAGAAAGGCCTCAATGTTATATTGCAGCTTATCCTCTAATCTAGAGATATTGATAGACACTAATTGTCAATTGCCCTTGAAATATCGATAATAATTATTCCTAACCCCATCTCAATCCCAGATCCTAAACATAAATGGGCTTATTTTTATTTTTCACTTGTAAGGGGAGAGCTGAATAGAGGAAATATTGTAACAGACAGCATTACGATCTGTTAGCTGTAACTTATTGGGCTATTCCATTTAATAACCGCACCCCCTATCGAGGCTATAAAATTTCTACCCCTGAGGAATTCCAGGCCAGAAAATGTCTGCCCTGAGGGATTCCAGGCCCTAAAATGTACAACATATCAACGCAGAGGAATTCTAGGCTAGAAAATGTGTACCCCTAATCAGTTTATAGACGTTAGATATATAATCAGTAGACCAAGCAATTGGACAATTTAATCAGTTTATAGACGTGTTAGATAACCAGTAGACCAAGCAATTGGACAATTTAATCCGTTTATAGAAGTGTTAGATAATCAGCAGACCAAGCAATTGGACAGTTCAATCAGTTTATTGATGTGTTAAATAATCAGTAGACCAAGCAATTGGACAATTTAATCAGTTTATAGACGTGCTAGATGAGCAGTAGATCAAGCAATTGGACAGTCTAATCAGTTTAGATGTGTTAGATGAGCAGTAGACCAAGCGATTGGACAATTTAATCAGTTTATAGACGTGTTAGATAACCAGTAGACCAAGCAATTGGACAATTTAATCAGTTTATTGATGTGTTAAATAATCAGTAGACCAAGCAATATGAGCAGTAGATCAAGCAATTGGATAGTTTATAGATGTTGGATGAGCAGCTGGACAGTTCAATCAGTTTATAGAAGTGTTAGATATATAATCATAGACCAAGCAATTGGAAAATTTAATCAGTTAGACGTGTTAGATGAGCGCTAGTAGATCAAGAAATTGGACAGGATAAGCAGTTGACCAAGCAATTGGAGAGTTTTATAGAGGTGTTTATAATCAGTTTATAGAGGTGTTGGTGAGCAGTAGACCAAGGAATTGGAAGGTTTAATCAGTTTAATACACATGTTAGACGAGTAGGAGATCAGTAGGCAATATATTAAATCAGACTACAGAAGTATTTGATGTACACCAGATCAGTAAACTTGGTAAATCAGTGCATAATCAGGGGCCGCGGAACACGGGGCCAGGGTGGGCTATAGCCCCCCGTCCCGCCACTTTTTTCGCCGATTATGTTTATTTTTTATGTTTGCGTATTTGTCCTAATCTTGGTCGAAACTTCCGAAATCAAAACGACATCACAAGTAAGCCGAGAAAATCGCGCGCAAACCGACGCTTTTCCCGAACTAGTTAGGGCTTAAGTTAAAATTTTGCAATAGCTTGAGCTGGACAGCGTTGTTCAGTATTAAAATATGCTCGAGGCTTTTGTGATTTGTTGCCAAACAATTTGATGCATTACTCAGCAGTATACAGCGAATATTTTTCAAACTATTGCCTACCGGATACTAGTAATATGGAGTACGATTCCGGCGTTCGCTGAGCAGTCTATCGAAGGCACCTTGTGTAGTGATTCTCAAATTCAAAAGCATTCAACTTTTAACTAGTATCTAGGTCTTGTAAAATAAGCGCCTACATTTGGTAAACACGGGGACGTTTATGGTGTAATATAACGCGCGCTTTTGCAGTGTTGGCGAGGGAAGTTTACATCGAGAAAGGACATAAACTGTAATAAAGTCGTAAACTGTAATATAGCAAAATAAAAACTTCTGCATAGAAACTGTGTGATTTAACACCATTAAATTGATCCAAAAATTGAAAGCTGTTTGAAGCTATTTTAGCAAAAAGGAGGCATTTATAGCCAGTTCAGAGGATAGCTAAATTTCAAAATTTTCTGGGGAAGCATGCTCCTGGACCCGTCTAGGTTATTTAGCCCCCCACTTCAAAATAGCGGCCGCTGATAATAAAAAGTACATGTTTGTTCAGCAGCAGATCAGTAAACCATGCAGATACTGTATATAATTAAATTGGTTAATAAACGCTGCTAGGCAAGTTCGATGCTACTATTAATTAGTCATAACCCCAGAGATATATTGTTTTGTATTAATAGATACTGTAAGTGGCACTAGAGTATATCACTGAGTATATCAACTAACTTCATTCGACGTGGTTGGCGAATAGCAAAGCAATCGATTAATTCTTGGATATCTAGTTGATATGAGTTGAATCTCACGATGGACATGGAGTAAGGCAAGACCATTCAGTCTGTTTTGGGTGACAGAGTTTCTTAAATATGTTTTCAACCGAAGAACAGAAATCGATCGTTCGCATGTACATGTGGTGACAGGCAATGTTGCTAGGATCTGGTAAGGTGGTTCTGTCAATAGTTTGGAGAAGGGCTGCTGAAGTGTTTGGCAGGGTACCCTCAATGGTATGGCAGTCATCTTCCCGCATTTTCAATTCTGTAACATATTCGTTTAGGTAAGCAGTAAAATTCTGCTTCCACTCTGATGAGGATACAACTTTTTCAGGAAAGGCATAAAACCATTAAGTACTGTCATGTTTCTGTCAGAGAAATGGGTTTGGAATTGTGATGGAAGGTGGTCAAGAAATTGAAGAGTGATTGATCTTTCATAATATTGGCTGATGCTATCTGAAGGAGTGTTTGTTCTGTTGAATTGCCTTTGAACAATGCGAGGTCAAGATGGAGCAACGTCAACGGAAGATGCCATATTTTCAGCTTTGGTATACCACTTGCAATGCAACTGAGATATTTCCAACCTCATCCGGCATAAAGTTGCATGGAGAAGGTTAACGTTTGCATGTGCAGTTACAACATTAAATGAGGCATACTGAAGTTGTTTGGAATCGTTGATTTTGATGTTCCTCTCGCGGCTCCGGGCGTCCAGGTTATTCAAGGTGTGTTGTAAATGCTCACACAGTCAATAGCAGATGTGATGTTTCTGTACACCTTTGTCTTTTGTGTCATCAGCATACAATGTATGAATATAACAAACAACATTGGTCCCAGCATGGATAGTAAAATAATTGGATAGGAAACCAGCTGATGTGAGCAAAAAAACAGTTGCAATCCGTGACGTCACATAAAACATCCGGTCCGGTCAATATTATTGTGCCAAACGTATTGCGCCATAAATACGCCAAATGGCGAATAAAAAAATAATTAAAAAATGTAATTTTTAAAATAAAATAAGCTAGAAAACAAACATGGAAGTTAAAGATGTATTTGAAGAATGGGATGGCAGTGATATATGGGAGAGGACATAACACTGACCCCCTAGTCCATGGACTACCCAAATGGACTACCCAAATGGACTACCCTAAAAATGGACTACCCCCAAAAATACTCAAAATACTTGTATTTGATTTTAGCATACCTTTTTTGCACTAGTGAAGTAAACGACATCCTTCATCGTACGATCGTACGAACCGCCGCCATTTTGAATTGTAAATATTTGCATTTTGAATTATGAAAACCACTGATCACAAAAATCGCAGGCTCATCTTGTCTCGCCTCGTGTACTTGATGTGAAATCATGGATGGCATTGATGATGGTATGTCAAAAGTCTTTTATTTTACACTATTATCTTTATTTTAACGAACAAAACGAACGAACTAGTAGATATATTTTGTATATTTTCAGATTCATCCATAGATGACGATTATTATTGTGGTGTTTTGGATCCAAGCCCTGACAGGAACCCTGATCCCGATTCTCCCAGGTACGAACTCTGACTTACATGTTGATAATTTTAAAAGAAAACATATGTGTATTAATATATAAATCATTTCATCTCTCTAGTGACAAGTACAGAAATTTATCAGATTCAGATGAATCAGAAATAGAGATAACTCAAGTAGTTCAAGTGGAAATGCCAAGGTACATTTGCTACTCATATTAAAGAGTCAACATTCTTCTAGATCTTAAGGTTGTTCGGGACCATTAGATTCTACGATAAATATTTCTTTAAACTTTTTCCATGAGAAGATGTATATGAGTGAAGTTCAAATATGAAATAAAAAGGGGGGTCACCGTGCTCATTGATGAGTTAAGGGGGGTGGTGTGAGGCACTTTTTTGTCACTTTTGGCATAACTAAAATGGCTTCATGAAGCTAGACAAAATAATTAGTAGTGATATCAACATAAATGTTTTAAAATAAAAACCATGGCAAACTATGAGGCAAGGAACCTTATGAAGTAGAATTTTTATCCACTACTTTAGAAAAAATCTTGTTTTACAAGGAAAACATTGTAAAAGTCAAAGAAATTTTGCACAGTTGTGGCTTCAATTTCACATAATATTTGTATACTTTGACACCTGTTCAGCCAACCATATGACAGATCATGAGTTAGGAAATCATTTCATATGAAAATGATCACTCGGAAGGTTACCATGGCAATGCTACGCCAGCTTTAACGAAGGTTATTTTTCTCGTAAAATCCTTTTTCAAAATATATATTTTTCAAGTTCGCATGCTCATGGTCTTGCGTGCGCGCATACTTAAACTATATGTAGCCAACCACCGGCATTTATTTTTTTTGGATTTTTGAAGAATTAAGATAATAGAATTTTCACTGAAAAAAAAAACGCTTAAGTTGAAAAAACAGATAAAAGGTGAAAAAAGATTCCACCCAGTCCTCTCTCGGAATTCAAGATGACAGTCAAAATTTCAGTTTTCATTGCAAAATATCTCGGACCCCCATTTTTTTACATATAATATTATTACATATTATGTTTATCTACTTATTTTTAACATTCTTTGATTTTTGTAAGAAATGTTTTTTTTTTGGCTTTTCAGCATAAACTTACCAATATGTCTATCAATCATGAAAGTATCAATCAAAGTTTAATTAAACGTTAGGAGATTCTTCTGCGAACGTCGTTAAGAACTTCGACTGAGCTAAAATTCACTTTTAAATTTACCTAAAACAGGATTGTTGTGATAAGTGATAACGAGGATGACGAGGTTGAAAAGGATGCAGATGATGAGTCAGTTGAGAGAAGCTTAAGCCAGGTATAAACAAATAACCCTCAATTATACAAGATTAAGTCTTAAGATAACACTCACATAATACACGTTTGTTTTGAGTATTTTTAAATAAAGACTTTTATTATTATTATTATTATTATTATTACCTTCATGTAGTGAGATTAACAATTGTATATATAGGTAAAAATACAATAAAGTTTCCATTATTATTAATATTAGTCTCATGGAATTAATACTCTAAATATATTATCTTGTTGTTGACAGTTTGATGTGTCCCATTCACCAAGAAAGTTTTGTAAACAAGAGATAGTGCCTTTGAAAAGCATCAATGTAGGTTGTAAAGTGGTTAAATTGGATTATCTGGAAAACCCTTTTGTGGTACCACTAATGATGAACTGTAAGAAAGACAATGAAGAAATGATCAGTTCAAATGTACCACATGCTTTTCAAGAAAATGCAACTTTTTTGGTTGACCTTGACAAGCTTCAGAAGAGAAAAGATGTGTTTTGTGATGACAATGGGGCGTGGACAATGAAAGGAAATAAATGCAAGCATTACACCATCGAAAAAGACACAGATGGTCAAGTTGTCTCTCTAAGCAAGTGTCAAACCCAGGAGAATGCTGACATTGTTGTCCGACGAAGACCCTATGTCTGCAAGTCTTGTCCAGATTTCCACAAGACAATTATATCCATTGAGTATGGAAAAGAGATTGACAAATGGTATCCAATTGTTCTCCTCAACTACTATTTTGATGGGGAACCAAAACAATTTACTGTTGCCTCTCATGGTAGTCGCAAGGCTACTTCAACTCAGCCTCAGCCATATATCAGGACGAAAGAAAGTACAAAAGAGAAACTAGCAGTAATCTCACAGAAGGGAAAAATAACACAAAAAGAGCACTGTTTAAAACAATCAAAGATGTGGGAGGTGTTATTGGAGCCGAAAGTACTAGTTCCCTTCCAAGAAATTACACCCAAGCAAAGAACATGAAGCGAAATTTAGGCCTGACACCAGGCTCATCCACCAAAAGTGCTGCTGACCCATTGCTTGCAGTACTTGAACTGCAGAAAAGCACTTTCCCAGGTTTTATTAGGGAAGTTGTTTGCAATGACTTGCCAACAATAATGCTCTATACAGACTGGCAAATAGACAACATCACCAAGTTCTGCTGTCATAAGAAAGCTGACCTGGTTTCGGAATTGGGCATAGATGTCACTTTTCAGCTAGGACCCTTTTATGTTGTTGTCACAACATATAAGAACACACTTCTTAAAGTGAAGGGTGGAAATCATTCTCCTTCTTACCTGGGCCCAATAATGATTTGTATGACAAAGGAGGAATCCACCTACCTATCATTCATTCATTGTCTGTTGAGAGAAGTCCCTGGTCTATCACAGTACCTTCATGCTACAGGAACAGATAATGAAGTGGGTCTCACAAATGCCATCGCTGCAGGAATGCATAATGCACACCCCTTGCTGTGCTACTTACATAGTGAAATAAATATCAAGGACAAACTGCATCAATTGGGTATGTCAAAGTCTCTTACTAAGATAATTTGCCATGACATCTATGGCCAAAATAGTGGTTTGATATGGACAGATTCCAAAGAGGAATTTGATAACAGAGCAGCCATTTTATTGGAAGAATGGGATACACTTGAAACCTCAGAGAGAAAGGGTGCACCAAAGTTTGCAGATTACTTTCGTAAGTTCAAGTTGGAAGACATGAGAGGGAAGATGGCAAAGTTTATCATGAAAGATCTTGGATTTGCTCCACAACCATACCACCAGAATGTTCCAGAGTCTGTCAATCGCATGATAAAAGAGTGGACAAACTTTGTCCCACAAGATCTCGACAAGTTTATCATCGCTATGTATGACTTCATAGAGTCATTTGAGGTTGAAACTGAATTGGCATGGTTTGGCATCTCTGATAAGTGGGAGGTAAAGGAAGACTACCGTAAGAATATCCCTCAAATGCCACATGGGGCAATGAGCTCAGATGAACGAAAATCTGCAATGAAAAGAGTTTCCGGAATTTGCCCAGATGTATTGTCATACAATCAATGCCGCAAATTTAAGTTTGCTAACAAGTCCCTTGCAGTTGTAGATACCAGCAGTTCTGGAAAGGGTGAAAGATGCCAAACAAACAAAGAGCTTGATTTTGAAGCTATTGTCCCCCTAACAAAGTATTTTTCAGAAGAAGAACTTCGTGGAATTCTAGAGAAGGCTCGAGTGGTACTGAAAAACAGTGAAGTTCGTGAAGGCTTCAAAAAGCAGTCATTCCTCGACAGTGGTAGGCCATTACCATTTACAGTGCAAATCTACAACAGTGGCAAGTGTTCCTGTAGTTGCAGCTTCTTTGAAAGGAACAGTTTGTGTCACCATGCTGTTGCTGTGGCAATACAGGCTAATAAACTGGATAAGGTTGTGACAAATTTTCCTGTGAGAAGTTTAACGAGACTAAGCACATCATCTGCTCCCCCTTCTGTTGGTTCAAAGAAGCCCCCAAGAAAACGCAAAAGGAGTGAAGATGTAAGACCCTCCCAACATTTAGATGCGTCAACACAACCTGCAGAACAGTTCACCTCAGAGAAGGTAAATGCAACAACATTGGTGATCAGGAAAAATACAAGACCAGCCAACCCAATTCCAAGTGCTCCACTTATCATGAAACGAATTGCAGGAGGCATAAGAAAGTGCAGTGGATGTCAAAAGACCATTACCACCCCTGTTGGAGGTTTTAGTGAAAGTGATGACAAGGAGTACTGCTTTGGTAGATTTGAGTCATACAATTTCTGGAACAAAACCACCAGTAGCTACCAAGCGACCGTTTCTACAAGGCACTTCCACCTCAATCCAGTGTGCACGAATGTTAAAGATGGCCCATTAGTAATCAAAACTGAACATGTGCATGTGTCACAAAGCCTCAAGAACCTTATCAAGGAAAGGTTTTCTTATGACATTTGAATATTTTCTAGCTTTTCTTTTAGACATTTGTAACATTTGCAACATTTGTAACATTTTTAATACAGTTTTGTATTATTTAAGTTGTTCTATTTTATGATATTTATAAATATTCATATTTTATAGTTCATATTTTATAAGTTGATTGGTTATTCATATGTTGATTATGTACAGTAAATTTAATTATTAAATATTTAATATGATATTTAATATAATATAATTAATATTTTGTATTGTAAAATGTTCCAGTTCTTTGTTGATTTACTTTACTTTATTGATTTACTTCAGTATTGAATGATTTTAGCATTTCTACTGCATGTATACAGTAACCAAAATTGACAAATCAGATTACTGTTTGTTTACCAATGATGATAAGGAATGTACTTCATATTATTATGTGAACTACCTACCCATAAATTGGGACTTAATGAAATATTAAAGATGACGTTTACATTTTCATTTTTATTTGTTGTGGCTTTAACGACTTCATAGAGTGCAATAGCCTGCTTTGCAGTCGTTTCTTTTGGCTTTTTTTTTGGGGGGATGTTGGGTTTCCTGTGTTGGGAAACCCAAAATCCTATAATTCCCAAAACATTCCCAAAACCCAAAAGAAACGACTGCAAAGCAGGCTAAGAGTGCAAACAATAGACCTTTCAGTACAGTTCCCTGCGCCATCTTGAAAGGTAAATCGAAGCGATACCAAGGTTGACCTTGCAATGATAGAGACGTGAATAATTGTCCAATGTGTTAAAAAAGGTCTTTATCATTGCAAGGTCAACCTCGGTGAATACAATTTTTCATAATTCAAAATGCAAAATGGGTTCTGTGTTATTTAATTGGGTTCGCTGTATTATTTACAATTCAAAATGGCGGCGGTTCGTACGATCGTACGATGAAGGATGTCGTTTACTTCACCAGTGCAAAAAAGGTATGCTAAAATCAAATACAAGTATTTTGAGTATTTTGGGGGGTAGTCCATTTTTAGGGTAGTCCATTTGGGTAGTCCATTTGGGTAGTCCATGGACTAGGGGGTCAGTGTTATGTCCTCTCCCGTGATATATAGATTGGAAGATATAGAAAGCATCAGTTATGGAGTGCAAATCAATAAAAACAAAATAAGCGAAGACGTTGGTGCAAGTGACAGTGAAAACGAATCTAATGACGATGTTGATAACGAAGATGAAAAACTCCCGATGCAAAAACTGCCAAAAGATCTTTTGCACAAAATCTTGGTTTCTGAAAAAGCAAATTGTATGCGATGGTGCATCCAAAAAAAAAAGAAAAATAATTGTCCAGAAAGTATCCAAATGTCACAATTTAAAGGGATACTCCGGCCCAAATACAAATGCAGTTCATATGAAAGATCTTACTGACTTTAGTTTATTTCCAAAGTTTCAGCATTCCTATCAATTTAGTTGAGAAGATATTGCTAGTTGAAGTTGAAAATTTATGGATTTTGACGCCACCATATTGGTTTTGAAAATATGACGTCATTGAGTGATTCTTTATCGTCAGTGGAGTTGTTTTGATGGCGATCACATAGTGATAGTTATTGTGAATGGTCTTTGGACGAAAATTAGTCGAAATAAACTATTTAGTTCATCATGCAGGAAAGTAGAGGAGCTTCTTAGGCATAATACGAGATCACGTCACTCAGTGACGTCATATTTGAGAAACAAAATGGCGTCGAAATTGCACAAACTCTCCAACTTCAACTAGCCCCATGTTCTTAACTAAATTGATAGGAATGCTGAAACTTTGGAAATAATCTAAAGTCAGTAAGATCTTTCGTATGAACTGCATTTGTATTTGGGCCGGAGTGTCCCTTTAAATGATAATAAGGGACGTTTTAGCAGGTCTCGGAGTCGATGATTATTTTGCCAGTAACGGTTTACCAGCGGTCTTGAAAATGCTCAACGATATTTGTGAAATACCTGCTGATACGGCTGCCATAAGGAGTATGGTGGCCTATCGTTGTCATTCAAAAAATTCATTAAATAGAAATTCATTAAAAAGAAATTAAAAGATATTTTCAAAATAAAACGAAATTAAAATAAAAATTAATTCTAAATTGGAATGAAAGTAAATTTTAATTAAATAAATTTTAAACAAAATTATCATTTTAAAATAAAAGTGAAATTAAATTTCGAGCAGCCTATCGTTAGAGGCAAAGTTAATATTTACGTCCGGACTGGAAGGAAGATGATAACCTAAAGAATGATTTACAAAAATATGTAAAGGAAGACCTTACAAGAAACGAAATCTTGGATTTTGTAAAGCGAGATTACTCGCAATACACCTGGAGTTTAAGTTCTCTAGACCGCCGAATGCGGCATTTCGATATTCACTACACAGACATGAACGTGACAGTCGAACAAGTCAGGCAAGCCGTAGCTAAAGAAGTAGACGGCCCTGGGAAACTACTGGGTTACAGAGCCATGCAAAAGAAACTGCGGCAAGAGCATGAGGTTAAAGCTCCTCATGACTTGGTTTACACAGTATTACGCAGGACGTAGATCCAGAAGGATTGCAGGCAAGGGGTGGCGTTGTAAACGCAAAATAAAAATAAAATTGCAGATATACCACCAAAGGGCCAAATTTTGTTCACTCGTTAGATGGACACGATAAATTAATGGGCTATCAAAATAGTACATTTCCACTAGCAATTTGTGGGTGCATAGACACTGCAAGTCGAAAAATTTTATGGCTCAAGATTTGGGTAGCAACTCACCCTCAGCGAGTTGCATGGGCACTGGTATTTGGAATACCTGGATGAAACAAGAGTACTGCCATGGTATTTGAGACTCGATAAGGAGACGGAAACGGGAGTAATAGCAACAATGCATGCCTATCTGCATCAGTTGCTTGGCACTTCACATCCTTCTGATACTGTTATACATGGTCCATCAACATCAAATCAGGTAAAGAGTTTGTAGTAACACTTATTGATACTAATTATTTACAAAAATGGCATACAATTTACATGTAATGCATGGTATCCAATAAAAGTTTAGCCGTCAGAACAAGATCAAATTGCTGAAGCAGTTCAGACATTTCAAAAAAATTGCTCAACCCCTCTCCTACCAATGTTAAGCCAGACGGGAGGTTAGGCAAAGATGCGGTTTGATTTTTTTTGGAAATAATAATGAAATGCCAAATCAAGCAAGAAATTATTTTCAAATTTTGTCAAATTCCTCACCCTAGGAACTACGTTTTTTTGAAAAAAGTATACTTTTATATAAAAACCTTATAAATACAACAAAGTGCAAACTCAAGTTCCTTAGATACCCTGGGAAATGCAGCTACAGTCAAAACTCCTAGATTTTCCCAATCTCCCCCCTCCCCTCAGAGTTAACATAACAAGTGCATAAAGTTCAAAAAGATGGTGATAGCCCTTAACTGTCAGAAATTTAAAGTACCACACTATTTAACCACATGGAACAGGTTACAGACACACAATATTAACAGCTCACTACCAATCCCCACATGTATCTAAAACTACTGAAAGTGTTTTTTCACATTAAATTTGGTAATTGTTTGAAGTGATAATTTCCAGAAAGAAAGATGGTTTGAAAGAATTACACAATCGACTAGAGAAGTACTTCAAGGACCACCTAAGATGGTTAAAATATCAGAATCATTACAACCCACATGACGAAATTCATAGGTACAGTAAGGTCATGCATATACTGCATTAACAATTATACAGTGGGTTACCTGTTGCTATACAAGAGTAGTTAAAAAGCAGGTTCATTCAATTATTTTCCAGGTCATTGCCTGCATTTCTCTTCATCCCGATGATGCAGACAAAATTGGACAAATTTAAAGATGTGGTCTTAGGGCTAAAAATAATGTCCGGTTAGTCGACGGTCATGATGTGCGGTCCAAATTAATTTTAGCTCTGTCATACCTGGTTTCTGGCAGGTCAAAAGTCAAATATGTAAATCACGTTTCCATAGATTAAACGAACCATTAAAACCCAACAGAACTATTGTAAGATATGGTATCTTTTTCTTTTCGAGATTTTGGTGTAGTGTTAACTGTTTTCCATTTTTAATTATAACGGAGAAGATCAAAATGTCGATCACTTTTTCATTTGGGCTTGCCGCCATATTTAGTTAATTTAATAAATAAAAACAGGTGACCCATGACCCATCCAATATATGAATTGGTAATTAAACAAGTGGCTATTTTTATTTTCATAACTGACTGCACATGCTCACGCCTTCGCATTTTACGCTCAGTTCAGTGCCACTGCTTAGTGCTATGATCAAGGCACTTGATTGATGCACATGATGATTGTATGTTATCAATATGATAATTATATTTAATTGCATTCATTTATCGAGGATGGCACAGTGCGACAGACAATAAAAGTAAACGAACTGCTGTACATCTGAATCACTAGTATATAAATACCCAGTAAAGCATTGAGCATTATCTATAGAACCTGTATGAACAATAACATGAACTAAAAATATTTGGAAATAAGCCAAGGCCTAAATGTATAGGTTTCGTTGGCAATTAGTTATCGGCTGTATCAGTTTGTATTTTGTTTTGTCTTCAGACAAAATTACAGTTGGTCCTGATGCAGTTAAAAGCTCAGAAGTGCAAGATTACAGTTTTCGACTCACTAAAAAACGTATTACTTAATTATCGGTAGCTGCTGGTTTCTACTCAAGATCTTCGAGTTCTCTTGTAATTTGCACAACCACACTTTCTTCCGATGAAGATTTATCGATCAGCACTTTCACCTTTTTCGCAGTGTCTTGTCTCCTGTATTGTTTACGTTTTCTTTGCTGTGGGCGACGCATAGCACTTGATAACCACAACTGCATGGCTGTAGTAGGATCATAATCCTCGAACTTTGGGCCCTCTATGCAGATGCTGACCAAGTTGTTAAGGGTGCTTTCATTGAGAGATGCTCTGGAATCCGTCGTTACACGTTTCATCAATGAAAACAACCTTTCAACCTTGGCATTGGAGATTGGGATGGAAAAGAGAAGATCGACCAGGATAAGCACCATATTCCACTCCTTTCTGTATGCTGAATCAAAGATTCGTCTCCACACACGTAAGTAGGGTGTTTGGGAAGCGTTGTGGTAACGGTTAGTGTATTCAACAAGAGAATGCCACTGTTCCAGTAGATCATGAAAAGAACAATCAAACCGGCCTTTGACAGTGGCACTTTGAAATGGTCATACAACTCAGCCAAACAGTTGTCAGCATATAGAATATACGGTTCATCTTCATTCTTTCTTTCCCATCCCTCAGTATTTAAAACAGTGGCTGCATGAACGACATACCTATTTTCCGCGACCTCTAACCTTGTTTCCAAGGCCTGCGTAATTTGCTCCAACAGCACATCCTTTGCTTATCTTGCGGAATCTTTGGCAGCTTGAAATGAATGCAAGGCGACATTCTGGTATAAATACGCTCCATTAGTTACATCAACCTTGTCGAGAAAGCGTTTAACAGTGGAAAGATCCTCAAGTTCTTTCCTCTTCAGTCGTTCTATCTGCTTTTTCGCCGTTTCAATGCGTGATATAGAGGACACTGTATCTACATCCTCACCTTCGAAAGCTAGAGACAAAACCTTTGCTGGGCACAATATTTCAATGAATAGGCACCTAAGCCAGCCTTTAAACTTTTGATGGTCCACTGCCTTGAAGGTATTATCCTCAGACATGGTCTGCAGGTGCTGGATATAGGTACCATACTTATCAACAAGCAGCTGTAAGGCATTGATTTTGTGAGTTATCCATTGGGTCCCTGAAAAAGATTTAAAGTAATTAACAAACTTAACATTTAACAAATAAGTACATATACTCTAAGTCAGATAAGCTTAGCCTTCTGTCTGGTTCGACACTTTAGTTTTTGTTATAAACTATAATATGTTACGCCCGTGTAATTAATAGGTCCGGTTTCAATATTTTAAAAATCAGCCGTTAGCTAGTGAAGTCACAGCGATGCTATAATGTAGAATACATTTTTGGTACCTTTTGTACAGTTTATTTTAAGCTGAAACCGTCGAATGATAGATAAACAAGAAATATATTTACCAGATGCTCATTTGGGTCGGACTCCTCCCTTTTCAAACTCGAAAGTTGCGCTGTAGATTTCGTGTAGATCACACAGCTGTCTGAGTTTCTTTGGTGAATTCTCGTACAGGTAGTACAGTCGTAGCAGCACGTCATCTACAGCATCAAAGCAGGTGCCCTTTAGGGCATCTTTGAGAGAAAGCTCGAGTCGATGTAGTTTGCGTTGAAAAATGCTTATTACTCCTCTGTTTCAATTTCTTCTCAAAGCAATCATCACTGACGTTGACACTGTGAAAACTGCTTCTTATACATCTAACAATATCAGCAGCAGCACTACCATCCTTCATGTCAACCAAACTTAGAAAGGAAGTCACCACTTGAACTGTGTCTCGTCCTGGGGGAATGATGTCTAAATGCTGAACAAAAACTGCTTCCTTCTCAGAGATGGACATGTCCTCTGAGCCATCTGTAAGGACATTGTAAAATTAACAGTTGACAACTTTTCGAACAGATTTCTGCCTAGTTCCTCACCAATGTGATTGATGAAAATGTTGCAGCTCATATTACTGCGATAAGAATTGCCTATCTCCACACCGTGCTTTTCCTCTGATCTAGTCTGAAACTACACCCGAGTGACAGACGACTAACAGACAACTACAGACCAGCACAAATGAGTAACAGACGACTACATACAAGTATATGACAAAATATTCTTTGTATTTTAGTTTTGCATTTTAAATTTGTATAATTTATGATGTAGGCAATAATTAATTAGAAATATAATTAATTATTAATTGTTATTAAATAAATAAATTGTTATTAATTATTATTACAAAAATTAATTATTATTTGCATATCTTATTTTCTTGAATTTTGATTTAAAATTATGACAAGTTCTTAATTATCTTTTAGTTTAGTTGCCCTCACCAATGGTATAATCTCGACTCCCCGGAATGCAACATCCCGTCACCTTACATACAGATTGCACGTAGATAATCCCTCTTAATTCTTTTCACTAGCTGATTATAACGCTGAAAAGTTAGCGATGTAGGACTAATTAATTACATTGTGGATTTATAATTGTTAAGTTCAGTTTTGCAGTATTGTAATACAGAGGATTGACTAAACTGTTAAATAAAAACATAGGAGCCACTTGCGGGCCAGGTGTGAACTTGAATGAAAGTTTTCTAACAATGGATTGATCAACTTCTTGGTTTACAGTTGTTCGGTGGAAGTTTGTCGAGATCAAATCTTAAGAAAATGTAGTAAGAGTAAATTTACTTGTACGCAGATGTCTGTTACTCGTCTGTTAGTCGTCTGTCACTCGGGTGTAGTTTTAGACTAGATCCTTTTCCTCTAGCTTTAGAAGTTGAGGGTATTTAATTAGCGGTATTTCTGATTTGGCTACGAAGTAGGCTGCCTCAAATTTGTTCTTTGTTTTAGTAGGATCACCTTCTTGCATATTCATAATACCAGCAGTGATAAGTCCTTGTCGATCTTCATTGCTTGTTTTCATGAGCGCCATGATGGGCCACAAATTTTTATGCTGTACGATTTCTATATTTATATTGGTGTTTCTTTACTTTTTTGGTCCTTGGGCTTGATTTTAATGGTCCTAATAACAACAACTTAAGATGCAATGGGAAATTTCCCCAGGCTTTATGTTTTGAGGATATTTATCGAAGTTCAAAACATCTGGTTATTCTCCCGTCGTTTGTAATTAATAAATTTAAGAAGATTGGACTGTCTTCTCTTGGCTTCTATCATTCTCGTGTTGCGCTTATGAAATGGTCAAGACACGGAAGTACCTTATTGGTGATTCCTGGCCACGATCCACCAACGGACATTACTATTTTTTGTGATGTTTCTATCAATCCTGAACCTATTGACCTGTCGCCGTTGGTGCAACGAATTGAAAGTAAAGGTGATCATGGCTTTAATTTGCCTGTTACATGCACAAATCGTCTAGTCTATTCTCGGCAACAGATGATGAATTTTCGCAGCTGTCGTCGCTTGTATGTATCAGCAACTTCAATATGGTTATTAAAGTGCACCTGACATCAAAAATGTTTATTGTCTTATTTGGAAGAACTTTTAAAATGATAAAGTAACTTCTTTTGAAGATTTTCGTTTATTCGCTTTCTTTTTGAGACACATCAGTTTGTTTGATATACAAATGTACGAAATTTACGTCAGACATGCATAATGACTTATTGGAGAAATGTGTGTATCTCTTTCATTCTCGAACGAAATCCTTTAAAATCGAGAAGTTTGGTGTTGTGGGAGAAACACGCACACGTGTTATTCACACTTTAGTGTTTTTATTTGATAAACGCAAAGATATATAACATTCTCTGATAAGTCATTATGCATGTGTGACGTAAATTCCGTACATTTGCATATCAAACAAACTGACATATCTCAAAAAGAAAGCGAATAAACGAAAATCTTCAAAAGAAGTTACTTTATCATTTTAAAAGTTCTTCCAAATAAGACAATAAAAAATGATGATGTCACGTGCACTTTAAAAGAAGTTAACCTGTTTAGATCTAGGGGGAAAAGGGCTGGTCGAAGACGAAATTATATTGCTATACCCAAATTTATTCAAACGATCACCGACACGCGTCGTCGATTATATCATGAGATAAATATTCAAAGTGTAAACATTTCTTTAAGTGATCACTTAAAGAACGGTGCATGAGCCCCCTTCTGGAGTCGGAAGAAACTTGTCTAATTTATCTTCGCCTAAGAAACTCCATCACTTTCGTAATTCCCGAAAATTTCTTCACTTTGCCAACGTTAATACTAGATCGGTTAAGAACAAATCTGCTGAAATTGTCGATCATGTTGTAGGCAGTAATATTGATGTTTGTATTATAACTGAGACATGGTTAAAAGATCATGATACGTTTAGTATCGCCATGTTATCTCCTCCAGGCTATTTAAAAGTTTTCCGAGGCAAACTGATAGGAAAGGTGGTGGTGGTACAGGGATTATCTTCAATAATAATTTGAAAGTTACTCTTACTGATAGTGGTGAAAAGCGAATATTCGGAGTGGAATTTGGCTTTGAATAATCGTGTTATCAAGATTGTTGCTGTGTATTGGGTCCAGACTGTCGCGAATGTCGCTCGAGCGATAGTCAGAAATTTCAGACAAAATATGCGTATTCAAAATATTGCGCAATACGACAATTACTTCAATGCCTAAGGAACTGAGAGACTTAAATATTTAAGTGAACAGCGTGATTATGAACGATCGCAAACGAACAGCAAGAAGCCCAACGGAGTGTTTATTTTGTAATATTCCGAGTATCGTATGTCAGTCTCACCAAGTACGTGCAAGGTACACACAACTGTTCACTGTAGCTCATATTTGCGTGAGCCACAGTGACTGAGGCAGAGCCAATCAGAATCGGAGTTGACTATCGCTCAGATATGGCGGGAGCGACAGTGATTAAGACCTAACCAATCAAAATTTGAGTTGACTATCGCTCAGATATGGCAGCCAATGAGACGTAGAGTTGACTATCGCTCAGCTATAGCGGAAGTTCAGTCAATAAAATGTTATGGTTCATCGGCTATATACTTTAGCCACAGGACAGAATCTGACAGCAAGAGCTTAGCGAGTGTGATACAGTGATAATATAGTTCGAGTGTCCCTTTTAATTGTAAGAGCATTTAGTACACCATCGTTGGTTAAAAGTTCGAGTTGGAGAAACGTAATTCCAAATCACGCCAGGGAGAATATGCCATTTATCCAATGTGCAGTTCCCAGTAGCCAGAAAAATTGGTCAGAGGATCGCATTCCAACAAGGTTAGATAAATACGCTTGTTATGTTAATTTTAATTTGTATGAGCAATTACTATATTAAAATTTCATGTCCAAACCGACCAAACGTTCACAGTGTGATTGACTCTTGTTGATAAGAGTTAGACCAAGTTTAGACGTCTCAATACTACGGTTTGCGATAGCACACAAGGAGAGACACCGGCGAAAGCCTAAATTATCTGGTCCACAGTTAAAATGCCAAGTTGTTCTATGATTAAATAACATTCGTAATGCATATAACTCGCTTAAACCTGGCACCCGTGCATTAATCCCATCACCCTGAATCTGTCTATGTAGAAATTTCTTTCCATATTTCCTGTATTAAAAATATATATAAAACTAATACTAGGAGTTTTTATCAGAAGTGAAATGCTGCCTCAGAACATACACAGAGGTGCAGTGGGTATATTAGAAGGGCCTTCTATGACCGCTCGATCATCATATTACGCGCGTCATATGACATCACATCATGTGCCTGCTTACTCCGAAGCTCACCCTGTTCTTGTGAATGCATTTCTTGAAGATTTTTCAGACTACCTTGAAACAGTTGTTATGTGTCCTGAAGTGCTATTGATTGCTGGGGATTTGCCAAGAAATTCATCGAACTACTGGAGACATTTAGACTTGCCCAACATGTGACTGGGTCAACACACTCCTCAGATCATACTTTAGACCTAATCATTTTAAGATCTTCAAATGATGTTACCATTTCTTCCCTTCAGACTACCACCTTTATTTCTAACCACTGCTTTGTTGAATGTAATCTGTCACTTTCTGGTCCCACCTTGGTGAGGAAAGAGATCCAGTTTCACAAGCAGAAACAAATCGACCTTCAATCTTTTCGTGATGACATTACTGCTTCTGATCTTTATAAGACTTCTTGGACCAACCTTGACGACCTGGTGAGATGTTATGACACTACTCTTTCGCACATATGGAATACCCATGCTCCTCTGCTGAGGAAGACTGTTGTTGATCGACCAAGACTGCTGTGGTATAATGTTGAACTTAAATAAATTAAAGCTAGATGTAGAAAATTAGAGAAAACGATGTTGAAGTCTAAGAGTCGATGTGATAGAGATGAATATCGCAGAGTCTGCAATAAATACTCTTCTTCTCTGAACAAAGCAAGACATAATTACTATTCAGACCTAATCAACGACTGTGCTGGTGACAGAAAGAAACTTTTTCAAGTGGTGAACTCCCTATGCAAAGAACGTCAAGAGAATACTCTCCCTCCTTATGAAGAACCATGTAAATTGGCGGATGACTTTGGTGAGTATTTCTGCCATAAAATTAAGTTGATTAGGGATGAAATTGATAACACTGTAGTTATTCCATTGGCTGTGGACCATCGTGTCCCTGTTGTCAAGCTTGAGAAGTTCACTCCTCTATCCGAGCAAGAAGTGTTGCAATATATAATTGCTTAAGAAATATAATTGCTCAATCCTCCAATGCAACATGTCAACTAGATCATATACCGACTTGGCTACTTAAACTTTCTGCTAAAGAGCTAACTCCATTAATAACAACTATGATTAACTTATCGTTCCAACATGGACATGTCCCGGATAATTGGAAAGTTGTGCTAATAGTACCACTTTTGAAGAAACTTGGTCTTGATATCATCTTCAGGAACTTCAGACCTGTTAGTAATTTGTCTTTCATATCTAAGTCTGTTGAAAAAGCTGTATTAAGTCAATTATTTGAACATTGCAATGAGAATGCTCCTCTTCCATCTAATCAGTCATCTTATCGCAAATTTCACTCGATTGAGACAACCCTTCTACGGGTGCTATTCTACGAGTGATATTCTTCAGAAAATGGACAGTCAGGAAGTTACGCTTCTTGTCCTTTTGGACTTGAGCGCAGCTTTTGATACGTTGGATCACGAAATTCTCGTGGATACATTAAAATCAGATTTTGGTATTGTTGGAGATGCTCTCAAATGGATTGCGTTGTTTCTTACTGGAAGGACATAGCGTGTAATCATCAACCAGGAACTGTCTAAGCCTTTTAATGTCAAATACGGAGTTCCACAAGGTAGCTGTCTTGGACCTGTGTTGTTCCTGTTTTATGCCTCCCAGCTTTTTCAAATTGTGAATAATCATCTACCCTCTGTTCATGGATATGCTGATGATACTCAGCTTTATTTTTCGTTCCGTCCTCAGCCGTCATCTAACCAAAATAATGCAGTTAAAGTCATCGAGAATTGTGTTGATGATGTCAGATCCTGGCTGATTACTAACAAGTTGATGTTTAATGATACTAAGACAGAACTCCTTATTATTGGATCACGACAGCAAATATAAATTCCATCACAGTTGGAGAGTCTAACATTACACCATTAAAGAGTGTTCGTAATCTGGGGGCATGGTTTGACAACAGCATGTCTATGGATGTTCATATCGGGAAAGTGTGCAGTAAGGCCTTTGGAGGACTTTATAACATCCAACAGATTAGAAAATATATCTCTGTTGACTCTACAAAGACACTTATTCATGCTTTCGTGACATATCATTTAGACTATTGCAACTCACTTTATGGTCTCCCTCAGTACCAACTTCAACGTCTACAGAAAGTCCTGAATGCTGGAGCCTGATTAACGTGCTTGATTTCAAGGTTTGATCACATCACACCAATCTTAATTCAACTTCGTTGGCTACCCATTAAATATCGGATAGAATTTAAGATTGCACTGTTAGTGTATAAAGCTCTTAATGGTATGTCGCCTGCTTATATATCTGAGCTATTAGTAAGAAAACCCGTGACTGCTTATCAGCTCAGGTCTAATGACCAACACCTACTTTTGGTGCCGCGAACAAGAGCAAAGACGTTTGGAGACAGAGCGTTTGCATATGCTGGACCTAAAGTATAGAACTCATTACCACTGAACATTAGAAACTGTGCAAACATTAATAATTTTAAAAGTCTTTTAAAAACACACTTTTTTAGAATATCATAACTTATAATAAGTTTATTTTACTCTTATTTTTTTGGCTGGGGACAATTGTTTATCGTTTTATCTATACATATCTTAGAAATTTTGTATTTTAATCTTGTAAAGCGCTTCAGAATATTTTCAGATAGTTGTAAGCACTATAGAAATTAAAGTTATTATTGACTCCGCTCTTTCAGTGACGCTCTGTCCTTTTGTTTCTTTCAAGTAATAATTCATGTCCCTTTTATGATCGAGGCTCTCCATGCACATGGTCTTCAGCATTGCTTAACCCCAAGTTGGTAGAACCAGTAAACGCCCAAGTGTTGGAAACGTTTTTCATTCCTTTCAACCTTTCAGTGAAGGTTTTGCAAACAGAACAATTTAAACTTGTTATGCTACCAGCCTTGTCTGCATTTATTACAAGCCATTCACTTGCCATGTGTTGCGCCAAGCCTGTCGACTTCCAAAGATTAGCCGTTGCTACCGATAAATTGCGAGATTTCTTGGCTGTCATTTAGTTGATGTTAATGTTGAAGGAACCTAGCTGGAATCACCTTCACCTTGTGGCTCAATAATTCTAACTTCGGGTGCCGGTGGTATCACTATCTTGCTTTGGACCTTGAAATAAGAAGTCAGGGCGTGGAGGCCCGATGTCAAGGGCTTTGACACACTTGAAAGTCCAGAAACCTTTCATTTACCACCGCCGCTATGACACTTCCCAGCTAGCACAAGCACAATCACGTTGTGACAACGTTGTGTGAACGTTCGCCCAACGTCCCCTGAACGTTGTGATACAAGGTTGTGGGAATGTTTTTTTGTGGACTCCCACGAACGTTGTAATAACGTTAGGAATAACGTTAAAATCCAACGTTCCTACAACGTTCCTACAACGTTCGTACAACGTTCACACAACGTTCCAGCAACATTGGAATTAATGCTTCAATCTCATATTACATCTACTAACTTCAGATAAACAGGAAGACGTTTTATATAAAAAGCGAGACAAATAGTCGATATTTTTAACCAACTTTGTGCGTTTTCAAAGTTGATCACAAATGGATTTCATGTGTACGTTGATCTTTTAAATAATTACTCAAACGAACGAATGCATTTCAAGAGATATTTAAGATGAAAGTAGACCTGCAATAGAGCGCTACAATCTCATGAGAATCTCTTGTTATTTTCATAAACTGAACATGCACGCTACATATATACCATGTTTAATAATATTTCCCTTTATTTGCTACCATATGGTAAAGAACCATTTCGTGTTTATCTCACAGACAGCGAAATAAATACAGACAGCGAAATAAATATAAATATATATATAAATATAAATACTAGAATATGTTGTGTCCAGTACATGCAAAGTGCTCGATACCACAATCGGTAGGGCGAGTAATAAAAGTTTAACTTCAAAATTTATCTGCTATCAGGCAAGATCGCACATACAATCGTAGCATAATTACATTGGGGCACAGCGGATGTAAGATGACTTTTATGCGCACGCTCATTATCTTTCAAATATGCCCTCCCCTCCGATCAATGTTTAGAGCGAAATTTGGTTTGCCAGCAGTCAGAAAAGTTAGTTGTAAATCAATATTGATTGGTGGGGAGGGAGGTGGGGAGGGTGGTGGGGAGGTAGGAAGGAAACTATGTGATATATCTCACGGTAGTAAAAAATGAAAACGAAGCTATTTGATGCTTTAGTGTCCCAATGAATTATTCTCTGATTGTAGCGTGAACTTCCGAGTAGCAGAATATATATATATATATATATATTGGCAGTGGAGATACAACACTGGATAGCATTATTCTTGTGCATTTTTGCGATCCTAAAAACAAGAAAAATAAACTTTAAGACAACACACATGACTAATTTACCTACACAGCTAGTAATCTTGCAGGCTTGTTGCAAGATCCGTTCGCTGCAGGCTTGCGGCAAGTCCATTATCAAGTTGTAACAATGTTGTTAATTTCATCAAGCTGGAACAGGTTTGAGAACAAAAAGCTTGTTGAAACTCATTGTTGGCAAAGCCACAGCAACTTTTTGAAACAATTTGCAACAGACTTACTGATAAAGATAAATAAATATCTCACAGCACAAAGATTAATAGCATATATTAATAGCATAATAACTAAAAAATAACTCGCGATAATAGCTTGCCAAATAACCAGTTGGCATGGCAACAAGTATTCTACATCCTTCAACTATGCATTTCTGGATTACTGCCAATAATAATTGGGATTTTCCCGTACCCGATTTACCAGTGATAAGTGAAAATTTACGCCAATCGATAGTATTGTTTGTATGGACGTAAAACCACCACCATCATCTGTGAAACACTGGCCATCTGTCATGCTGTAGAAATCGTCATGTTGGTACAAACAATCCATAACATTTACAATACAGCTTGTATGTAGTGGCACCGGCTGTTGTATGGCCGTGCAGGATTGTTGGCCATCACTGGTGCCCAGACATCTCACGCCCTGATTTTGGCAGTTACTTGAAGGGTTTACTTAAATATTATCACTGTCTTAAGCTAGGGGTGTCAGAAAAGTGTTACCACAGGGATAACACACGGTTTTTTGAGTGTCAATATGTTTTTCCCAACCCACCCTCCTCAGTTTTGTCTTTGTAACCGATCGGTGGTTTGAAACAGTTTATGATGCCTTGATGTCTGTTATTGCAATGTCAAAAATTTATCACAAAAATGGCAACATGATGTTGGCTCTGCTTTGTTTCTTACAAATGTTCAGGGAAGTGACAATGAAACCAACTTTCAGGTGTCGGTATAAAGCAGGTCCCATCCTGCTGAGTAATGTTTTACATTAGTTATGTAGAAGATAGGCATAGTATATATTGAAGCATGTTAGAAATGTTTACATGTCATTCAGTATATTTTGGCACATCCTCCGATTTTATAACAGAATAAGTGTGTCTATGGCAACGTGTTTGTGCGGTCTGTACTAATGAAGTATAGCCATAGTATTGATATGCCTATGATTTACCTATTCCACTGGTGTTTCAAATTGCAATGTTCCACTTTTGACAAAACTGTGTAGAGCCACCTTAAGTGAAACTGTATAGCCGCAACCTTAAGTGTGAAACTTTTGTGGATAGGATAGCTTCTTCAATTGCTTTGAAAGTGTAGAATTTAAATTTCAGAAATTGAATTTCAGACAGAAATGAATTTCACATGTTTGAAACTGCGATAAAAATAAACATCGCGTTTTGCGCATGCGCAAAGCGATTATTAATCCAATTATTACTATAGAGTGGTTATTAAACGAATTTGGCATGTGTATGTAATTCTTGTCCTTTTGAACATTTAATTTTGTAATATGGAATGAACAAAACTTAAGGAAAAGGTTAAAAAGTGTAACAGCGGAAATATCCCACTTGCCACGTAAGGCACTCTTGTGCATATATTGTCGAGAGAAGTCCTCAAAAATTGGATTCAGTTGAGTTATCTCACTGAATTGTACGGAGCCCTGGAAGGGCCATTGTCAGAATAGATGATATTATTGCGCGATAAATTCATTATTGCGCGATAATTTTGTTATTGCGCGATAATTTCATTATTGCGCGATAAATTTATTATTGCGCGATAATTTTGTTATTGCGCGATAATTTTGTTATTGCGCGATAAATTTATTATTGCACGATAATATAATTATTATTGCGCGATAATATAATTATTATTGCGCGATAATATAATTATTATTGCGCGATAATATAATTATTATTGCGCGATAATATAATTATTATTGCGCGATAATATAATTATTATTGCGCGATAAATTTCGTAGGATTGCGGGCTCATACAATTAATCACAATGGCGGACGAAGACGAAGTGAAAAAGGTAAAAGGACCTTGATTTTCTTGCTTGATATTTTCGTGCTTGATATATATTCAAGATAAATTTATCAATGTATTAGTTGATGCAATACCATATTTATTTGTAGCATAGATTTATTTGTAGCATTGAAATCTGTGTTTTTTGTTGCTTTTTTATTAATCGTATTCGTATATTCGTATATTCGTATTCGTAGGTTGGTGAGTTTTTAACACAACGTGGCATAGAAAATGATATTGTGAGAAAGTTCTTGGATGAAAAGGTATTAATTTTTTAAGAATATTTTAAATTGTGAGTCAGTATCATGGTTACAAGGGTTGTGCTGTTTAAGCATAGAGCATATGCCTACTTATCCTGCTTCTATGTGAATGCTTGCACCCGAGTTACACGTGTCTTACTGCTTGTAGCCATGATTTGGATGCACTAGAACTACAGTTGAACAATGATCTGAATAAAGCTCAACTGTGGTTACAGGCAAATAAACTCACTGCAAAAGCGAAAAAGACAAAGTATATATACATTGTTATTGCTCGCCAAAATAAACTTAATGGTCTAAATCATGACCCTATTATAAAAATTAATAATCAGCCAGTAGAAAGAATGCACTCTTACAAACTTTAACGAGTCGTTAAATTGGCAGACTCATACGGTGGCCCATATACGCAATGCACGGAAATATTTTTACATGCGCTTCGAAGTTTCGTAGTGCACAACAATCGTTCCCAATGCACAACAATATTTTCACAATGCACAACAATATTTCCCAATGCACAACAATATTTTCACAATGCACAACAATATTTCCCAATGCACAACAATATTTTCACAATGCACAACAATATTTTCTCAGTGCACAACAATATTTTCACAATGCACAACAATATTTTCACAATGCACAACAATATTTTCACAATGCACAACAATATTTTACAATGCACAACAATATTTTCTCAGTGCACAACAATATTTTCACAATGCACAACAATATTTTCACAATGCACAACAATATTTTCACAATGCACAACAATATTTTCACAATGCACAACAATATTTTCTCAGTGCACAACAATGTTTTCTCAGTGCACAACAATGTTTCTCAGTGCACGGATATATTTTTCCATGCACCGATATTTTTCTCGACGAGCCGATATTTTTTTCGATTCGCCGACATTTTAGACGATAAAAATTCATTTTGAGGAATGGACGAAGTACTGAAGACTTATTTTGCAAAGGGCGTCTCTTATCAGAATATACTACAGCTGTTGGCGAAATACCACAACACGAATATTTCCTTGAGAACCTTGCAACAGCGTCTGTCTAATTTAGGATTAAAGAGGTACGGGAAGTTGCAATGGTGGATATCGCTCAGTATGGCATACCCTTCGACTTAAAGGTATATGCGTCCCCAGAAGAGTTGTTGCCGAAATATTAAGGGAAGTTGATCCAGAAGGTGTAGTGGAGAGAAGGGCTAAGCGTTTGCAAAGAAGGAGGTATGTGAACCCAGGGCCACATTTTGCGTGGCACGCTGACGGCTATGACATACTTAGCCATACTTAATTAGCCCTCCTTAGCCATCCTTAGCCATCCTTAGCCCTCCTTAACCATCCTTAGCCCTCCTTAGCCATCCTTAGGCATACTTAGCCATCCTTACCCTCCTTAGGCATACTAAGGAGGGCTAAGAGGCCTAAGAATGGCTAAGGAGGGCTAAGGATGGTTAAGGAGGGCTAAATATGCCTAAAGAGGGCTAAGGATGGCTAAGGATAGCTAAGGAGGGCTAAGTATGCCTAACAAGGGCTAAGTATGCCTAAGGAGGGCTAAGTATGCCCGAGGAGGGCTAAGGATGGCTAAGGAGGGCTAAGGATGGCTAAGGAGGGCTAAGTATGCCAAGGAGGGCTAAGGATGGCTAAGTATGCCTAAGGATGGTTAAGGAGATCTAAGGAGGCCTAAGGAGATCTAAGGAGGCCTAAGGAGGGCTAAGGAGGCCTAAAGATGGCTAAGGAGGGCTAAGGAGGACTAAGGATGGCTAAGGAGGTCTAAGGATGGCTAATGAGGGCTAAGTATGGCTAAGGATGCCTAAGGAGGGCTACAGTAAGTATGCCTAATGAGGCCTAAGGATGGCTAAGGATGGCTGAGGATGGCTAAGTATGCTTAAGGATGGCTAAAGAGGCCTAAGGAGGGCTAAGAATGGCTAAGGAGCGCTAAGGATGGCTAAGGAGGTCTAAGGATGGCTAAGGAGGCCTAAGGAGGGCTAAGCCCTCCTTGGCATACTTAGCCCTCCTTAGCCCTCCTTAGCCCTCCTCGGGCATACTTAGCCCTCCTTAGGCATACTTAAGGGGCTAAGGAGGGCTAAGGATGCCTAAGGAGGGCTACAGTAAGTATGCCTAATGAGGGCTAAGGATGGCTAAGGATGGTTAAGGAGGTCTAAGGAGGCCTAAGGAGGGCTAAGGATGGCTGAGGATGGCTAAGGATGGCTAAGTATGCTTAAGGATGGCTATAGCTAAGAATGTCTAAGGAGGGCTAAGGATGGCTAAGAAGGCCTAAGGATGGCTAGGGATGGCTAAGGAGGCCTAAGGAGGGCTAAGGAGGCCTAAGGATGGCTGCCTAAGGAGGGCTAAGTATGCCTAAGGAGGGCTACTGTAAGTATGCCTAAGGAGGGCTAAGTATGCTTAAGGAGGGCTATAGCTAAGAATGTCTAAGGAGGGCTAAGGATGGCTAATGATGGCTAAGGATGGCTAAGAAGGCCTAAGGTGGGCTAAGAGGCCTAAGAATGGCTAAGGAGGGCTAAGGATGGCTAAGGAGGGCTAAGTATGCCTAACAAGGGCTAAGTATGCCTAAGGAGGGCTAAGGATGGTTAAGGAGGTCTAAGGATGGCTAAGGAGGGCTAAGTATGGCTAAGGAGGGATGGCTAAGGAGGGATGCCTAAGGAGGGCTACAGTATGCCTAATGAGGGCTAAGGAGGGCTAAGTATGCCTAAGTATGCCCGAGGAGGGCTAAGGAGGCCCAAGGATGGCTAGGGAGGGCTAAGGAGGGCTAAATATGCCAAGGAGGGCTTAGCCCTCCTTAGGCCTCCTTAGCCATCCTTAGACCTCCTTAGCCATCCTTAGCGCTCCTTAGCCATTCTTAGCCCTCCTTAGGCCTCCTTAGCCATCCTTAAGCATACTTAGCCATCCTCAGCCATCCTTAGCCATCCTTAGGCCTCATTAGGCATACTTACTGTAGCCCTCCTTAGGCATCCTTAGCCATACTTAGCCCTCATTAGCCATCCTTAGACCTCCTTAGCCATCCTTAGCCATCCTTAGTCCTCCTTAGCCCTCCTTAGCCATCCTTAGGCCTCCTTAGCCCTCCTCGGGCATACTTAGCCCTCCTTAGGCATACTTAGCCCTTGTTAGGCATACTTAGCCCTCCTTAGCCCTCCCTAGCCATCCTTAGCTATCCTTAGCCATCCTTAGCCCTCTTTAGGCATATTTAGCCCTCCTTAACCATCCTTAGCCCTCCTTAGCCATTCTGGGCCTCTTAGCCCTCCTTAGGCCTCCTTAGCCATCCTTAAGCATACTTAGCCCTCCTTAGGCATACTTAGCCCTCCTTAGCCATCCTCAGCCCTCCTTGGCATACTTAGCCCTCCTTAGCCCTACCTAGCCATCCTTAGCCCTCCTTAGGCATTCTTAGCCATCCTTAGACCTCCTTAGCCATCCTTAGCCATCCTTAGCCATCCTTAGCCCTCCTTAGGCATACTTAGCCCTCCTCAGCCATCTTTAGCCATCCTTAGCCCTCCTTAGGCCTCCTTAGGAGGGCTAAGTATGCCTAAGCCTAAGGAGAGCTAAGTATGCCTAAGGAGGGTAAGGATGGCTAAGTATGCCTAAGGATGGCTAAGGAGGGAAGGATGGTTAAGGAGGGCTAAGGATGTCTAAGGAGGCCTAAGAAGGGCTAAGGATGGCTAAGGAGGGCTAATTAAGTATGGCTAAGTATGTCATAGCCGTCAGCGTGCCACGCAAAATTTGGCCCTCCTTCTTTGCAAACGCTTAGCCCTTCTCTCCACTACACCTTCTGGATCAACTTCCCTTAATATTTCGGCAACAACTCTTCTGGGGACGCATACACCTTTAAGTCGAAGGGTATGCCATACTGAGCGATATCCATTGCAACTTCCCGTACCTCTTTAATCCTAAATTAGACAGACGCTGTTGCAAGGTTCTCAAGGAAATATTCGTGTTGTGGTATTTCGCCAACAGCTGTAGTATATTCTGATAAGAGAAGCCCTTTGCAAAATAAGTCTTCAGTACTCCATACCTCAAAAGGAATTTTTATCGTCTAAAATGTCGGCGAATCGAAAAAATATCGGCTCGTCGAGAAAAATATCGGTGCATCGAAAAATATATCCGTGCACTGAGAAAACATTGTTGTGCACTGAGAAAACATTGTTGTGCACTGAGAAAACATTGTTGTGCACTGAGAAAATATTGTTGTGCATTGTGAAAATATTGTTGTGCATTGTGAAAATATTGTTGTGCATTGGGAAATATTGTTGTGCATTGTGAAAATATTGTTGTGCATTGGGAAATATTGTTGTGCATTGTGAAAATATTGCCGTGCACTGAGAAAATATTGTTGTGCATTGTTAAAATATTGTTGTGTACTGAGAAAATATTGTTGTGCATTGTGAAAATATTGTTGTGCATTGGGAAATATTGTTGTGCATTGTGAAAATATTGTTGTGCATTGGGAACGATTGTTGTGCACTACGAAACTTCGAAGCGCATGTAAAAATATTTCCGTGCATTGCGTATATGGGCCACCGTAGACTCAGGTTGAAATTAATCTATTAAATTTGAGAGTTTAGATATACATCACATACATTACCACCGGTGATACATACATTACGACCGTTGATACATACATTACCACCGGTGATACATAAATTACGACCGTTGATACATACATTACCACCGGTGATACATACATTACGACCGTTGATACATACATTACCACCGGTGATACATAAATTACGACCGTTGATACATACATTACCACCGGTGATACATACATTACGACCGTTGATACATACATTACCACCGGTGATACATAAATTACGACCGTTGATACATACATTACCACCGGTGATACATACATTACGACCGTTGATACATACATTACCACCGGTGATACATAAATTACGACCGTTGATACATACATTACCACCGGTGATACATACATCACGACCAACTTTACACGACATCAACTTGTGCACATAATGCTATGTTTAAAAAAGGGCACTTCAAATGACGAAGAATGGCACTAACAGTTCTTCGATATCTATTTTCGTTCTGACCGTCCGGACCGTACCATATATGTCAATGAGCACATGATGACGTCATAGCAGGCAAACAACGTTGTTGCAGTTCTAAAATTTGTGTATATCTTCAAAGTTATCCAACGAAATTACTTGAAACTTTGCACGTGGATGCATACCAAGCGAAAGAACATGGTTCAATAATTTCATTTCTATTTTCCTATATGTTTATGTGTGTGATTTGTCCATTCTGTGTTGCTAATACTTGGTTAAGTACGGTGGCCCAGAAGTGTCACAACACAATTCAAAATTCGCAACACATTTCAAAATTCGCAACACATTTCAAAATTCGCAACACATTTCAAAATTCGCAACACATTTCAAAATCGACAACACATTTCCAAGTAGAGGTTCACAACACAATTAAATTTACGCAACACAATTCAAAATTTGCAACACATTTCAAAAATCAACAACACATTTCAAAATCGACAACACAAACGGTAAGTACTTCATATATGCCTATTATTATGTTCCAAGGCGGGTTTGGTGAAGTACGCTGCAATAAGGTGGAGTAGTGTGCAGTAGGGTGCAGTAGAGTGCAGTAGGGTGTGTTAGGGTGCAGTAGACTGCAGTACAGTGCAGTAGGGTGCAGTAGACTGCAGTAGCGTGCAGTAGACTGCAGTGGCGTTCAGTAGAGTGCAGTAGACTGCCGTAAACTGTATTAGGGTGCAGTAGAGTGAAGTAGACTGCATTATGGTGCAGTAGAGTGCAGTAGACTGTATTAGGGTGCAGTAGAGTGCAGTAGGGTGTATTAGGGTGCAGTAGACTGCAGTAGACTGAAGTAGACTGCAGTAGACTGCAGTACAGTGCAGTAGGGTGCAGTAGACTGCAGTACAGTGCAGCAGGGTGCAGTAGAGTACAGTAGACTGCAGTACAGTGCAGTATGGTGCAGTAGACTGCAGTACAGTGCAGTAGGGTGCAGTAGACTGCAGTACAGTGCAGTAGGGTGCAGTAGACTGCAGTACAGTGCAGCAGGGTGCAGTAGGGTGCAGTAGAGTACAGTAGACTGCAGTATAGTGCAGTAGGGTGCAGTAGACTGCAGTACAGTGCAGTAGGGTGCAGTAGACTGCAGTACAGTGCAGTAGGGTGCAGTAGGGTGCAGTAGACTGCAGTACAGTGCAGTAGGGTGCAGTAGACTGCAGTACAGTGCAGTAGACTGCAGTACAGTGCAGTAGGGTGCAGTAGACTGCAGTACAGTGCAGTAGGGTGCAGTAGACTGCAGTACAGTGCAGTAGGGTGCAGTAGACTGCAGTACAGTGCAGTAGGGTGCAGTAGGGTGCAGTAGGGTGCAGTAGACTGCAGTACAGTGCAGTAGGGTGCAGTAGACTGCAGTACAGTGCAGTAGGGTGCAGTAGGGTGCAGTAGACTGCAGTACAGTGCAGTAGGGTGCAGTAGGGTGCAGTAGACTACAGTAGCGTGCAGTAGGGTGTATTAGGGTACAGTATACTGCACTCTACTGCAGTGTACTGCACCCTAATACACCCTACTACACTCTACTGCACCATAATACAGTCTACTGCACCCTACTGTACTCTACTGCACCCAATACAGTCTACTGCACTCTACTGCACCCTACTGCAGTCTACTGCACCCGAATACAGCCTACTGCACTCTACTGCACCCTAATACAGTCTACTGCACTCTACTGCAGTCTACTCAGTAGAGTGCAGTAGGGTGTATTAGGGTGCAGTAGAGTGCAGTAGACTGTATTAGGATGCAGTAGGGTGCAGTAGACTGTATTAGGGTGCAGTAGACTGCAGTAGAGTGCAGTAGACTGTATTAGGGTGCAGTAGAGTGCAGTAGACTGTATTAGGGTGCAGTAGAGTGCAGTAGGGTGTATTAGGGTGCAGTAGACTGCAGTAGAGTGCAGTAGACTGTATTAGGGTGCAGTGGAGTGTAGTAGACTGTATTAGGGTGCAGTAGAGTGCAGTGGGGTGTATTAGTGTGCCACCCTAATACCGTCTACTGCACCCTAATACCGTC
This sequence comes from Chrysogorgia sp. JL179-B06, assembly GCA_035772405.1. NCBI lineage: Eukaryota > Metazoa > Cnidaria > Anthozoa > Scleralcyonacea > Chrysogorgiidae > Chrysogorgia > Chrysogorgia sp. JL179-B06. The sequence goes on from JAYKKM010000082.1 coordinate 977,808, forward strand.
TACTGCACCTACTGCACTCTACTGCACCCCAATACAGTCTACTGCACTCTACTGGACCCTACTGCAGTCTACTGCACCCTAATACACCCTACTACACTCTACTGCACCCTAATACAGTCTACTGCAGTCTACTGCACGCCACTGCAGTCTACTGCACCCTACTTCAGTCTGCTGCAGTCTACTGCACCCTACTGCACCCTAATACATTCTACTGCACTCTACTGCACCCTACTGCAGTCTACTGCACCCTACTGCACACTACTCCACCCTACTACTCCACATATATACAGTCTACTGCACTCTACTGCACCCTACTGCAGTCTACTGCACCCTACTGCACACTACTCCACCTTATTGCAGCGTACTTCACCATACTATATGCTACATACTACCCCTCCCCCTAACCCGCCTTGAGACATAATAATAGGCATACATGAAGTACTTACCGTTTGTGTTGTCGATTTTGAAATGTGTTGCTGATTTTTGAAATGTGTTGCGAATTTTGAATTGTGTTGCGTAAATTTAATTGTGTTGTGAACCTCTACTTGGAAATGTGTTGTCGATTTTGAAATGTGTTGCGAATTTTGAAATGTGTTGCGAATTTTGAATTGTGTTGTGACACTTCTGGGCCACCGTAGTTAAGAGACCATATTAGTTCTAGATTTTTACATTTGATCATTTGTATGTCATCGGTTATTCTTCTTCGGATCCGTCGACGAAGCTCTTTCTCAAGGTTGCGTATTGGTAGTTGACGTAGTTCTCCTCTGATTTTTTGGTTTCGGGATCGCCAAATGATGTCGGTGGTAACTGTGGTTAGGTATTCGGTGAGGAAGTAAGAAAGTTTCTGCTGGTCTTGGAGTGTGACTTTGTTCCTCATCGAACATTATTAAAAATGTATGATGCATTGGTATTACCGTATTTCCAATATTGTAGTGAAGTGTGGGGCTGTGTGCAGGTAAAATCCGTAAATGCCTATCTAGCAGACTCCAGAAATTGCAAAATAGGGTGGGAAGACTAATCACATACTCGGATTATAATGTTAGATCTGCTGATATTTTGAATACACTTAAACAATTGACAATTAGTGTATTCAAAGCTAGAATTAATTTCTATTCTACCAGGCTTAATTCCATATTTGAACCAACATCCAATGTTCACTTGTATATATAACTTAAGAGGAAACAATAATTTAGCTGGCAGAGAGTGCACAAGCCTTCTCTCTGTCACCTGAGATATCCCTAGCTGCGAAACAAGATTTTGTCATATGAAACACAGCTATAACTTTGTCCCTACCATCCAAGATATCCCTGCCCTCCCCAAGATATACCTGCCCCCCAGAGATAACTTGGTTTCATGTGAACAGGGCCATACCTGTTCTCCAATAGTACTAGACTGTAAAACATCAGAATGTGTAATTCAGTAATAATGGTGACAGTTTTTTGAACCCGATCTTATGAAAACTAGAGATAGAAATACATACAGTAAATATAATTGAGAACTATTCTGTATATAGCTTTTGGTGTGGCACACAATATGGTTGATGTAGATGTACGTACAGTACTGTATACACAGTACAGATGGTAGTCATTTAGGAGGGATTAGGATGAAGCATTCAACAGTGACAGCAACTTGTCAATCTATATCAAAAGTTGTTCAGTGTTCATCTGACTGTGTAACATTGTTGCTTTTCTAGATGGATTTTAATGCTATAAGGTATGCAGATGATAAGCTACTTGAAGATTATGGATTGAAGGCTGCTGGGCAAAGGCTGTCACTTAGATGGTTTTGTAAGACATATGGAAGATCACTAACTGGAGGAAATGAGGAAGATAAAGAAAGTAGAAAGCAAAGATTATTACAGGAACTTAACAGAAAGAAATCTTCAAAAGCAAATTTGAAAAAAAGTTCCCAGTCATTGATTGCACCGAAAAAAAGAAAGATTCAGCTCGGTTGGCTGCATTTTAATGAAAGCAAACAAAAATATATCCCCGTTCGTATGCAAAGTGGAGGAGGAAGTAGAGATATCAGTGTAGCATATCAAGCTACTGCAATTGACATCATACAGGAAGCAAAGCAGCTGTTTTTTCCCAATGGAAAGAGTGTGGGTCATGGTAGTGCTTCCAAAATGATGTTTCAACTGGGAAACTTTAAATGCGAATCTGTCCAAAAGGTAGAAGATGAACTTCAAAAACCTTTCATCCTTAGTAGCTATATTGAAGCTTATAAACTAAGTCGAGTCAGATTGTACCTCATGTCAAAACACCTGAAGGAAAAAATTTATGTACAGGATAGTAACAGTGATGATGACTTTGAAATGCCAGAATACATGCCAAAAGGCTCATCAAGCAATGAAATGTGTCCCCAGACAACTGTGGTTACTGTGGAACCATGCTCAACAGTCCTGCAAGAAACCTCCTTTCAACGACAAAGCCTAATCAATCAACAAAATGAAGAATATTTACAATCATTACAGGCTGATCAGCAGAAAAATCAATCCCTGGAGCTGCAAAGACAATTAGCTGAACAAGAAGAGGAGAGTGCCAGAGTTGCTAACACTGAGAAAACCCTTCAAAATGCACGGGCAAGACGAGTACCACCAGAACCTGATTTTACATCTGCCGATTGTATCATTGTTGCAGTCCGCCATATTAGTCTAGGAATTATCACCCGTCATTTCCTTTGCTCGGAAATAGTAATGGCTGTGTATGACTGGGTCGGGTCACTGCAACCTCAACCAAGGTATTTTATCTTGTGTGATGCTTTGTCACCAGGAGTATCTTTATCACCATCAAGTCCAATTTGCAACATTGCTAAAACAACACTTGTTATGCATGCAACTGAAGATGGACCATTGCTTGTGGACAATGAACCAGAAATAAGTATGCTGGGCTTTGGGAGTGGCAATATAGAATTACCAGAAATTGGTGCTTATCCGCCTGAGCAGATTTTCAGTGAAGATTTTCGGTAAGATCAAGTATAAATACATCATAACTACTGTAGCTACATGCACGAAAATCATGAAGGGAGGGTACAACTATGGAATTAACTATAATCTTGCTCTTAGACAGAAATCTATCATGCAAGAAGATAAAATACTGCAGTGATTGTTCTACAGTACCTGTATATGTATTTAATATTTAAATTATCTGATGAAAACGATTATTTACAAGCTGTGGCAGCTAGAAATTTATGACATTGATGTGACAAACTATAAGTTTACAACTATTAGTTTACATAGCCTGTTTTAATTTCCTGATAATTTAATACAGCTATACAGTCTTCTGCATGTATAGTTTTCTGCATGGTCCAGGTAAAGCTAGGTACTATACATAAACCTGTATGTCCTATGCATAAATGTTAATTAATACATAGATACATAATTAATTATATGCTCCCAATTGGGCCTTCCAGCATAAAATTACATGTTTTTTAAATGTTAATTAATATACTATCAAAAAGGAATTTACAATAGAAAAAATAATTAAAAAAGAAAGTTTGTAGCCCAAACAACTGTTGTATACTTCAACATTAAGCCATTTAGATCAACACAAAAAGATTTAATGAGTATTTCATATATCTTCTGTTTCAGTTTATACAGTATATAACCATGAGGTATTAAACTTTGTATGTAAATGTAATGATTAATTTTATTATTTGTACAGACAAAATGCTGATACTGTACCTGATGTGACAAAAGAGGTTAAGTAACACTTATAAATTGTATTACTGTATATATATACTGTATTAAATTATATTATATTGAAACCTTTCAAAAGTACATACACATTTACATGTAGCTGCTCAGCTACTTTTGGTTTTTAGAGGCTGTTACAGTATGGGGAGGCTATTTTTCTATGAAGTTGTTGTTACTGTATTTTTTCAGGGCAGTTACTATTCAAGGAGCAGCTATTTTAAAGTTTATTATACAGTATACATGACAAAATTACTGCGTTCTGATTGGTCAAGATTTAATTATAATTTTGTTTTAATTGCATTCTGACTGGTCAAGATGTAAGCAATTAATGAAATGGGAGAAGACTCTAGGAACTTGGCAATAAAGTTTATAATTGCAGTTTCACATTTCAATTCCAACAACTTGTGTATGTGCATTAAAAATTCCATGTGAATGTTTTGATATGAAGACGTTTTTAAAAACGTGGATATGAAGCGTACAAGTCATAATTTTGTCATGCATATAATAAATGAACTAGAAATATGTATCCGCAATAACCCCTCTCGCCTGTTCTACCCCCGAGTTTCATCCATTCCCATCAATGGTCCCCAGACCTCGCACGCCGTGTATTTGTAGATCACAAATTGCAGTCGTAGAAATCTTTGAATGATATCTCGGCCAATATTTAACCAATTTCAATTCTTGGAATTACCCAGTCTATTCGTGCCTATTACGTTTATGAGAACGTCCATACCCTTCATAAAAACCTGTTTATGTATTTAGAAATTACTCGGCAATCAGGCGGCCGCTTCGCCGTGTATTATTTTGAACGTTATCTTGGTCAATATTTAACCGTTGTAAAAACCTGCTTATATGTGCTTCGTCAGATCACAAATCACCATTGACCGCTTCGCTTTGTCTGCCAAGGCCCGATTTTTCGAGATGAATTAATAAAAAGTCGCACATTAAATACAGTGTGGATATTACTGGAAAGTCATGTGATTCCCAGCAAACATTTATAACAACCCATATTGTGTGACCATATCTTTATTCTATTTGATATATTCTGTGATATTGTCTTTTCTAGGATTTGCGAGAAAGACGTCTTCGTTTTTTTGAAAAAATGAATTCTGGTCAAGTAAAGAATATTACCATAACTCGGGAGACAGTTATGGAAGATATGCTAACATTTTATAGAGAAGACGTGGACGGCAACGCATTTTCTGTATCACCCGTAAACGTTACATTCCATAAAGAGGATGCTCTCGATCTTGACGGAGTGAAACGCGAAGCATTTTCGTTATTCTGGGAAAGTGCTATAAATTCATATTTTGATGGAACGAACACATTTGTTGCACGAGTAAGTCCTGATATCGAGGAGGAAACGTATACATTGCTGGGCCGTGCCATTAGTCATGGATTTGTCTTAACGGGAGTCCTTCCATTGACAATAAACAAAGTTTTTCTAGCCTGCTCTTTGTATGGCAAAAGTAATGTCACAGATGCGGAGTTCCTGGAAGGCTTAATGGAACTTGTCAGTGATTACGAACAGAAAAAAAATCGAGATGGCTCTCATGGAACGCGAAAAAGGTGTTTTGCCTCAAGAAATTATCGAGTTCCTTCTTGATTTACTGGCGGAATATGGAGTAACCAAGGCACCCACTGCAGCTAACCTACGAGACTTACTCATTCGTGTTGCTAAGAATGAGTTGTGCAGTAAGCCATCAATTGCCGCTCAAGCCTTGAAGAAAGGAATGTGCTCTGGCTGCTACGAGCAACTATGGGAGTTGTCTACAAAAGAGAGCCTTTATCAAGTTTATGAAGCAATGATTCCATCGACGGAAACAGTTGTGTCAATGTTAAAAGAGGATGAACCAGCAAACAAAAACCAAGCCATGGTCGTCTGTACGTGGACTTGGTGTGAAAAGTATGTACGTGGACTTGGTGTGAAAGAATTGCACCGATTTCTTCGATATACAACTGGCAGTAGCTGTTTGTCAACACTAAAGGAAATTAAATTAATCTTCCATGGCCTCACTGGTTACCAACCATACATTGCAGTGCATACTTGCGCTGGAATCATCGACCTTCCATCTGGAGGATATTCAAGTTTCAGTGACTTTAGGCAGCAACTTGATTGCGTACTTCAAAGCCCAGAGGCATGGGCGTTTAGCTTAAGATAAGGCGGATTATATACAGTAGGTTATACAACAAACGCTTTTGTTCACAAAGCTTTTATAGTTTCCGTATTTCTTTGTACATGTAGTCGTTCATCAAATAATCGCCCTCTATGGAGAACAAAATATGCGAAATAGACCGAATAAAAAATGGTCGCCGCCAATTTAAAATTATTTTGTTGCATTTAAATTAGCCAGACGTACTAGCCTCGTTTTGGAGTAATCATTCTTTTGAATTGCGAACACAAGAATGAGGCTAGTCAGGTTAATTGGCGGCCATTTTTGCATACGGTCTAAAGTTATGACCACAGGCTATTCAAAGTAATACGGTAGTTGAGGTTCATGTTATATGTTCTCGGTTAACTGTTTTTCTCGGTGCACTTTTAGTGTATGTTATGTTTTTAAATAACTAAAACAAAAACACTTTTGTTAAAGAAAATTTCCATCTTTCCATGTGATTAAACCTGAAAGGTTTGGATGAAAATAATTGTGAATTGCATTGAGCAACCATGCATGTCTGACCCAGTGTTGATTTTACGGAGGGGGGGGGGGACGGAGAACCCGGAGAAAACCCCTCGAAGCACGGGAGAGACCAACTACAACAAACAACTCTACTCACATGAGTTTCAAGCTCGAGAATCAACACGAGGTTATTCCCAGATGGTCACCCATCCAAGTAGTAACCTCGTCCGACCAGGCTTGACTTCAAAGGTGATTGGCAGCGCCGTGACAGCACACGCCACCCGTGCTTCCACCATGGTCCGATTTCGATATTTTCATTATCAATAACATTTTGAACTGAGATTAAAACAGATAATATATTTTATTTTTACATCTTTTTGTGGAGAAGGTAACAACAATCAAATGTTTTGACTTTATTTTATTAAAGAAATACATGCCATACAGCGTACGTTCTCTTACGCTTAAAGGGGAACTGTACCCGAAAAATAAATTACTTTTAAATAAAAGGCCTTTAAGTATAATGTTTAGAAATGTTAATAGTTTTACGGTATCTGCTCTTGTACTCGAGAAATAACGTTTTCATTCTCGTATTTTATGCTTAATTCTGGACGCCGCCATTTTAGAGTTTGCTCGACGGCTCAAGATTGATGTACAGCGGTGATTTTCTTTTCAATTTTAACGTCATTGAGTGTTTTTCTTTTGTTCAAGTGACGTCAAAATTGAAAAGAAACCCCCGCTGGACCTCGGCTGTACCTGTCTGAGCCGTCGAGCAAACTCGAAAATGGCGGCGTCCAGAAGCACAAAATACGAGAATGAAAACGTTATTTCTCGAATACAAGATCAGTTACAGTAAAACTATTAAAGGTGCCGTCAAGTCCGTTCTGCGCATGTGCGATATTTCAAACGTGAGGGCCTCCGGATGTAAACAAACTTTAACGGAATAGATTTGCGACAGTTCGAAAGCGAGTATTTGTTAAAGGTAGCGAAGGCGCAAGTGTTAGTTTGATATATTATCAACATTTAGGAACAGAACAGCTTCTTATAACACGCATTTTAGGCGGAAAAGCTCAAGCGTGGGAAACAAATCCGCAATACTTCATGTTCAATGTTTATATAATGCAATGTAAACAAACGATGTAAACAGAAACGTGGACATGCGCAGAACGGACTTGACGGCACCTTTAACATTTCTAAAATTAAGAGTAATTTATTTTTTGTGTACAGTTAAAGGTAATATTAATATAACGCAACAATTAAGGTCACACATGACATACGCCCTTTATAAAATGTACAACATGCTCATGTGACTTCATGTGAGACTTGTGTTTATATGTGAGACTCGTGTGTATATATATATTATTTATTACCACACATAACATATTACTCCTGGCGTATATTGGCGATGGACTGAAGTAGCTCTAGATACAAATTCTCTGCTTCTTTGTAATTTATTGGGTAATTAAGGCCACGCTCTTGCATAATGATACTTGCCAGTTCTTCGAACTCTGGTTCACAACTAGACCGCTGTTTACAGCACATTTCATTTGCTACTTCAGTGTCCTCAGTATCTACCTTGACTATGTAGTCCACTGTTTCGGTTATTTCAGGAATAAAGTAATTACTATCTGGTCGACCTGCAGGAGATTCAGCATTTGTCGAAGGCCTGATTGCATGGGTATTCCAATGTTTAGCTGTTTGATGGATTTCTTCCTGAATAATTGACATATAACAAAACCTAAGGCATTGCACGTGAATAAAGTCGTCGTCGCAAAATACACCACGATATCGCATGTCCTTAAAATAACGGATCCACCAATCACAGCAGCTCCTGCGTAGTTGACTCCACCAAGCTTCAATGCGTTGGTTAGACGTTGATTTTCCGTACATGAAGCTCTTGTGCCCAGTAAATGAATCATCGTTTAATGATCTAAAATAGCGCTGAATGGCAGCGATGTTTGTATTTTCAGTGCCATTATCTCCACGAATTACCCTTGCAGTCCCAGAAATGTGGCTTACGTAATCGACAAAATATTTTGCTACAATGGATGGGTCGTTATTGGATGAACTAACTTCTAGCCATAGGATACGACGGCTGTATCCATCTATGCATCCATGGATACAGAAACCAAATGGTTTTAATTTATCGTATCCGTCTATGTGCCATCGGTCATTTGGTCCCCTTACTTTATACTTTCTTCTCCTCAATCTATGTTTCAAACGTGCTGTTACACCATCAGGATCCACGATCCTTAACACGTGACGGACTGTTTCTCTACTAACGACCAGGACTATGATCATTACGTAAACGCTGGTGCATTGCCCTATAACCAATCAAACTTCCACTGCTGTCAAGCTCTTCTTCCACCGCATGAACCACATCTTCGAGTTCACTTTGATTCGCTCTTCTCCCAAGTCCGTAAAGCCGAAGAATTCGTTTTAATTGACGAATACTTAGGATGATACCATGGAAACTTACAAGAAATCCTAAAATTTCCATATAAGTGAAGCCAAGGTGGAAATATTCCATGATTAATGCGTTTCTTGTATTTCTACCTTGTCTGAAAACTGGCAAGTAGTTCCCAATGGAATAGCATTGCTGACGGAAGAGTAAATAATTAGGTATACTAATAATAGTATTAACACAAAAGCATCCATTTTCACGCTGCATTAAATGTAAAATTGCCGATTAATTGTATGAGCCCGCAGTCCTACGCAATTTATCGCGCAATAATAATTATATTATCGCGCAATAATAATTATATTATCGCGCAATAATAATTATATTATCGCGCAATAATAATTATATTATCGCGCAATAATAAATTTATCGCGCAATAACAAAATTATCGCGCAATAACAAAATTATCGCGCAATAATAAATTTATCGCGCAATAATGAATTTATCGCGCAATAACAAAATTATCGCGCAATAACAAAATTATCGCGCAATAATGAATTTATCGCGCAATAATATCATCTATTCTGACAATGGCCCTTCCAGGGCTCCGTAGAATTGCTATGATCCATGCTGAAGTGCCTCTCTCCTCCGCAGAGGTTCTTCGGAGATATTTCGGAGGTCATCGGAGAGATTTGTCGAACGAGTCAGCTGGACACAAAGATTGCAGGCGGGAAAAGGGAAAAGAACCTCTGCCAGATTTCTGTTGTTTTCTTGTCATATTGTCGTTTTCGTGCACACGTTGTTTTGTCATGCATATATGGTTTTTGAGCTCTCACCTTTCAACACATTATTGAAAGGCGTCAACATGTCCGTCAACTTATCATTGCTTCACTTTTATTGAATTGTTGTTATTCCTTGTTTAGAATGAGCTTTTCGAAACGTTCCGGAAAGGCAGTGGCATCTCCTGCTAAATCTCCCGGTGTCCAATTTTACGACCAAGTCCTGAGGAATTTTATCAAGCCGTACGGGAAGACGGAGGCGTTTGCAAGTGTTCAATTGCGAGCTCCTCACTCGACCTCAAGTTGGACTGTCGGAACTTGCGGCATCGATCGAAGAACCTCTTCTGGCCATTGGACAACTCAATTGCAACGTTGTAGATTCAGAGGGGCTTGATAAGTTGACGGAGATGTTGACGCCTTTGAATGAGCTGTTGACAGGATTCAACACAAAGAGAAGTGAAGCTTCCAAGGAATGGCAGAATGCCTCTCCAGAAGACATAACAGGCGTGTTGAGATGCTTCCTTGCCGAATCGAAAGAGCTAGAAGAGACCATGAAAGATGTGTTTCTTCTTAGCTCCAATTTGTTGACCTTGTCAACAAATTATATTGTGGCACAAGCTCTGTTCCGGAACCCGGAGGAGTATTCTAAAAAGTGTCAACTGTTGGGCCCCAGTCGCATCCAATTCAAAAAGGATGGAACCGTCAAAGGAATGAAGGAAATGCTGAAGTCATTTTGTTCACCAGCGGCCACTTCATCTAACAAAGCCATCAGCAAATTGGATCTGTGTGAACAGTTGGAGAGTAGCGATGACGACAACGTGAAAGAAGAGGAGAGTGATGACGAAGTGGTCGTAAGGAAGAAGAGGACACATGGGAAGGAAAAGAAACGAGAAATTGAGGAAGATAAAGAGCAACTAGAAACGGATAAAGAGCAACTAGAAACGGATAAAGAAGAGGAAGAAACAGTTCATAAGAAAAGAAAGCGAAGGGCGCAGCTGCTGATGGATAAGGTTCAAAAGAAAAGAGTAATAAGAGAAATGGGGTGTAGAGAACGAAAAACAAATGAAGTTCAGAACAATTTTATATTGTCCGAGTAAAGAAAAAATAATCGAAAATGTTTTGTTTTAGACCTCTTCATATTGGCGATCAATTTACGTGTTTTTTGGGGGAATGTGAATAAGTTCTTAAAACAGTTTTCAATTACAGACATATGTCTTTAATTGAAAACTGTTTTAAGAATGAGTAAAATTTGAACTGGCTATACATAAATTGCATCCTCCGAGGAAAATAGGTAAAATGTCCACCTTTATGAAAGAGGTCTATGTTGTTGATTAAATGTGCATGCGTAGAACCTTTATTATTATAAAAGTGTTGAGTATCTGATATGAATAGCATTTAGCTATTCCAGTGGTGTTTCCGAATTGTGTTATATATATATATAATAGAGTGAAAATGTGATCAACTGCCGTGATTTGGAATAACGAAATGCTGACCTTTCCAGATACCTTCATCAGAGTAATTACTCTGATGAAGGACACCGGTTGAAACGTCAGTATCCCGTTATTCCAAATCATGGAAGTTCACCACCTTTTCTCTTTAGTATATATCTAAATTATTTCCAACACAACACTCTACTTTGCTATGTAAAATGTTTGGAGGTGAAACTGGTATTTTTCAATTTAGAATAAACTGTATATAGCCACCTTAACTGAAAAACAATTGAGTTAGTTAATATTGATTAGATAAGGAAAGTAGGATGGTTACTGGAATTTGTTCGAAAGTACAAATAATTAATGTGGGGTTATGACACAGAAATAAAGTGAAACTATGAATTAATCAATATGTAATTTTTGCGCATGCGCAGTACCGTTATTAATAAAATTATTAGTATAAAAGTGATTTTAAACGTATTTTCCCGTTGTGTGGAATTGTTAGACTTTCTAACGTTAAATTTTGTAATATGGAATGACCAGAACTTAGGAAGATGGTTAAAATGGTAAAACCATAAATGTCCCACATGCCATAAAAGCTGCTCTAGTGCATATAGTGAGGAGACATTGCATTCAAAATTGTACTCAGTTGAGATAGCTAACTGAATACCAATGCATGCTGATCAAGTGCTACTTTTAATACTCAATAGTTATTTGAACGACCATAGTTTATATTTAGTTAATTAGTTAATTCTTAAAGGGACACTCCGGCCCAAATACAAATGCAGTTCATATGAAAGATCTTACTGACTTTAGTTTATTTCCAAAGTTGCAGCATTCCTATCAATTTAGTTGAGAAGATATTGCTAGTTGAAGTTGAAAATTTGTGGATTTTGACGCCATATTGGTTTTGAAAATATGACGTCATTGAGTGATTCTTTATCGTCAGTGGAGTTGTTTTGATGGCGATCACATAGTGATAGTTATAGTGAATGGTCTTTGGACGAAAATTAGTCGAAATAAACTATTTAGTTCATCATGCAGGAAAGTAGAGGAGCTTCTTAGGCATAATACGAGATCACGTCACTCAGTGACGTCATATTTGAGAAACAAAATGGCGTCGAAATTGGACAAACTCTCCAACTTCAACATCTTCTTAACTAAATTGATAGGAATGCTGAAACTTTGGAAATAATCTAAAGTCAGTAAGATCTTTCATATGAACTACATTTGTATTTGGGCCGGAGTGTCCCTTTAAGTTATATTTAGTTAAGTAGCAGTAGTTTGCACAAAATGTAATTGTGCCAATTGAGATTTGACACAACTGTTTGGTATTTAGTATTTCTGTTGAACTAACTAGGATGTTTTGTAATGGCAAGGAAGTGGTCTGTCAATTCTGCTAAAGAGTTCTGGAATGGAAGGGAGTGTTATGCTAACAAAGGATGAGGATATTGAATCTAAACGTGAAAAGATTGCTGAAGAGGAAAGTAAGAGAAAGGACTTGTTACCGGAAGAGAAAGAAAAATTTATTTTGGAGAAGAAGTCTTGTTTGGAAGCTAGTGAGGGGGCGAGTTTATTGAGAGGTAAAAGTACAACTGAGAATTTGAAATTTTGGATTGAGAATTGTTCATGGAGTTATTGTGAGAAATGCGATAGTTTACAGAGAACTTGTATCCTCGTTACATGAATCATGTCGCTGTGAAGCATGTGAAGAAGTGTCAATGTACCGAAAACCGATATATTGTGCCTAATTTTGATTTAATCCCGCTCGCATTAACACATTTATCTTTTTCTGATTTGTGTGTATTACGGCCGTTTGATTTTCATTGTGGTGATTATGTACGTGCATTGCATGGGTATAGACAAAAAACCGGTATGTGCCATGTTACATGGTCGGCAAGAACTGTTGAAAGTATAATTGATGCTAGGCAGGATGTGATGGCGAAGGGTCGTTGTCAACGAGCATATCATTTTCTGATGGATTTCAATGACAGTTCCTATAAAGATTTTGTTGTTAAACACCTACACCATATGTCAACCACAAATCCATTGAATATATATGATGTGGCGAACACTAAAGGCATTGAGTACTGTTTGTGGCCAAACTTATATCCTTATACGACCTGGTGCGAGTCAATAATTACTGGAAACGAAAGTCGCATTATTCATTACAGTATGAGTTGCTGCAGTATCATTATGATCTGTGGATTTTTAAGACTGTTAGTGGTGCTATAAATTCAGCAAGAATAATGCACTGTTCACCTGCACGATCACTCAATGCTAAAGTGTTTAATTCGGGTTATTGGAAGAAACAACATAGGTTGTTAATTGATGGTGTACGTCAATTTGGTTATCCATCTGTTTTTGTCACGATATTATATCAATGCCTGATATTATAATTCTTGACAGTTAACTAAACAGTGAACAATAAAACTTAACTTGAAAATAAACTTATTGTTTCCATGATGATGATAGTCAAAATGTCTCTTGAAGAAACATTTCTACTAGTTTGAAATTGCATGAAAATGAAATATTTTATTAAAAATAAAACGGTCTAAAACAAAAGTCAATATTCTTCTTCACTAATTGATGAAACACTTGGCATGGATTGTTCATCTTCGTTGTCTTCCAGTTCGTCATCGTTGCTGCTATCAACTGCAACAACATGCACTGTCGCTTCAATGCATCTGACCTTAATGTGGGGGTACAACTACTTCATCAATCTGCTTCACTTGCCTCTTGGACAAATAAATGTCAAGAACCCCTTCAATTACGTCAGTCATTGGCTTTGATCAACATGTGCCAAGGAAAGACGGCGGTCAGACAAGATAGATGAAAGGACTGAAAATGCCCTATCTACCGTCGAATACGATCCGGACATGCTGACACAAGAAGGGAAAGAAGCTTGCAAATATTTGGATACTCATTTCTACAATATCGCAAGATGTTTTGCCAAATCGTGGCCGTGGTGAAGTCATCGCCAAGCTTTAAATAATGCGATGAGACGAATTTTCTCACTTGCCTCCATTCTTTCTCAACTTTCAACACATCAAAACCGCATTCTTCAAGTGCAACTTTGAAATGAACGCAAAGAGAAAGTATTTTCTCAATGCCATACTTTTAGCTTCCTGCTTGCAGTAACGATAGACTGATCATTAAAACCAGCGATTTTATCAAATACAACGGTGTGGTACTCTCTGTTATGAGCCTTGCGTTTCTCATGACCAGACTTGCAATATGCATGCTCTGCCACAACATTACCATCATCTTTTGATTTGAATGGAAAAAAGCATTCTGTCCAAATCAACACCATCACCACTCGGTCTTGCTGATGGTCATCTCGATTCATCAAAGATCAATGAAAGTCGCAAAACATCAAGTGCCGCACACACTGCGGAGCTTCTTCAATAGTCCCAAAACCTTTGCCTTGGTGTCGGCAGAATTGGCATGAACAGCGTAATTTTCAAAGGCTGGTATCATGTGGACAAATCTTCTGACCATCCGGAGGCCTTGGCGTTAAAAAACGCAAAGACAATCCCGTATTTGCAAGGCATGCTCACGTTCGCTGTTGACACATAACGTTAGCACAAACACAGCCGCTACAGGAGCCAGAAGAAACCTTGGCAGCCTCCTTGCGAACCCAGGAAGGTCGAAACCCAACCTACTGCCCTCTACGTCTAAAACCATGTGAGTGGTGCCACTCACTGTGCCCTAAAGCACACCCCCGACAACATACAGCGCACACAATCCCTGCATTGCTCGTGCAGTGCAAAGCCAGATTGGGGCCTTAACCAAAGACGGTGCACAGTCAAGTGCAAAGGGACAAACCAACGTCGACGATGCACAGATCACCGAATGGCATGACGTCGTAGTCATCCAAGACGCCATCGACGTAGAGGCTGTTCAACGGGGCGAAAAGAGGAACCACGACGATGAGGAAGGCGAAGAAGGTGCACGCAAAAGAAAGAAAGGCAAAGGAAAACGGAAAGGCGATGGACGCGAATGACAGGGAATGCAAATACAGAAAGAAAAAAACGAAAATCTAAAAAAATGTAAACAATCGCACACAACGGGGTCACCACTGCACACACACATAAGTTTAGTAAAATGGGCCAACGTCTACCAAGTTATAATACGACAATAACAAATACGGCTACCCCTACCCCTTACAAGGGAGGAGTTTGTCTCGTTGACGTGAAATACGTGTCCGCATTCAAGGCGGCGTTCTTTTTCCAGTACCTCCTCCTCAACGTCCACCACACCACCGGTCAAGAAATCCGGCACCAAGACCATGAATTCTTGCCCGAAGATCTCGCGTATTTCGTCGTGGCAATGGTTTTGCAGCGTGAATTGTGAGGCGACGCGGACGCTGTTACAAAATTATTTCATCAAGAAGGGAGCACTACGTGGCCAACATTTCGGCCCACGTAGCGAACCTAAGAACGACCTACTACCTCTGGCAAATTCAGGTACTCAGAAATGCAGACATGGACCCCTTGCCTCCCGACCAACAACGACGATACGAACTAAACACAGAGCAAACCCTGGTACTGAACAAAATGAACAGTTTCTTGCGACTACGGGGCCGACATTACGCGTCACTGCCGTCGTACATGCCAACACCGGTTCAGTCAACGACAATGACAGCGACGATGACAAAGGCAGCATCGACGACGACCCTCGCCCACCGCCCCATCGGCCTGCTATTCCCATGTTCTAAAGGCTCTACCCGGAGGACAACCCCTTGAACGATTGGACCAAGTTGATAAACGTTATGGGCATTCCAGGTTCTGGGAAAATGTGGACAATGAACACCTGCATCACCAACTGCATTTCCAATGCAAGGAGGGTCCTCGTTGCCACACTTACTGGCTTCCTGGCAGCTATGTATAGGGCAAGGTTCGACGAAGCAATCGACGTCAACACCGTTCACTGCTCTTTTTGCTATCCAATCGATGGCTCACTGCCTCGGACGAACTGGTCGTTGGCGAACTACGACGTTGTGGTACTCGACGAAATATCCATGATTCCCATCCGCATCTTTCACCACATCCTAGAGACCTTACACCAGCTACCCACCTGCCCTATAGTGCTCCTTAGTGGAGATCGATGGCAACAACCGACCGAAACCGCGGACGGCCGCACGCGCATGGCAGGGAACATCTACTCCGACCCCAGTCTATGTGCCTCCTTCGCCTTGCGTCAACAACATTGTGCCACAGTCAAATCTACTGGGACATCCTACTGCACATCAGACACAGGAAACTGACAGATGCTTTTCTGCACCACCACCACTTACGTCAGCGATGAATTGATAGTCCAAACCATAAACGAACAGCCGACGGCAACTATCGTCACAGGCTCGAGAGTCGCCGCCACCGCTCGTTTGAACAAAGTAGTCCTTCGATCGTTCTTCAACGAAACAAACTCGTTTGGCTGCATTCAGCTTCACGATGATGCACCACCTACCAACGTGTTCAAGGACATGCGTGTCACCATCACCCAAAACAGGGAAAAACGACATGGCGTCGTCAACGGCCAGCCTGCCACGGTTCACCACTGACAAGGTAATACCATTGTGCTGCGCTTGACGAACGGCATGTGCATCCCTGGACTCTGCCGGTAGTCTGGATGCAGGGCAAGGAGATGGACGACGACGAACAGAATCCGTAATCGAAAGGTTATGTATCCCTTCAAACCTGGCTATGCCACAACCATCTGCAAAGCACAGGGACAGACCCTAGACAAGTGCGTCATTTGGTTCGACTGCAACTTTGCCACCCGTATCCGACTACGTCGCCCTTTCCAGAGTCCGGTCTCTCAAAGACATCTCCTTCCTCACACCGCTGTCGATCCACCACTTCAGTCCAGTCGTCCCACAGAACCTGTAAGGAGGACTACAACAGGGTACAACAACAGGGTACAACACAAAACCACACAACATAACATGGTCAGCACTTCACACAGACCAAAGCATGTACATATGCACATGGACGAACACTTGTCATCGACGGTTACGCTCTTCAAAGCAACGGAGCGCATTGGTTCAACTCCAGTGGATGGCTTGCTTGCCGCTCGCGCAAACAAACAAATCGTACACCGCAGCGATGCGAAAAGGGAGCACACGCGAAATCCAGCGAAAGATCGAAAAACGCGATCCCCAACGCCCCAGCTGCGAGAACTCATGATGATGCATGACCAACACCCAAGGGTCCCTTTTCCCAAGTACGTCATCTCCGTGTGCATCAGGGTGGGTAATGGTATAGAAGCTGTGTGTTATTAAACTAGAAATACGTGTACGCAACAACCCCTCGCCCACTTACTGTTTGAGGGTTTAATATTGCCAATCTGAACAGATTTTCAAACTGCTTATTTTTTGGGTGCAATTTGTCGGTAGTGCATTGAACACAACACAAGTGGGAAAGTTTGCCAACACTAAATTGTCTCACAGGCAGTGTTAGAAACCAATTGTGTAACTCTTGATTATTGAAATTAATAATTAATTTTAAAAATTATTAATTTCAATAATAATTTTATTAATTATATATTACATAATTAAAGTTAATTATGTCAGTTATGGTTTTCATAATAAATTTGAACATGCATATTTACAGTAACAGTGGCATACTCATGATTTTACTCAAAGTACAATTGTATTCACGAGACTGCATGACCTTATACATACATGTACCCTACTGTAATAATGTAATCTGCATGTTCCTTATTGTCTAATTGTCAGTATAAGCAGATAGCAAAAGATTCAATACCTAAATTTATCCTAGACCAAATTGATAAGCCTGATAAACCTTTTATTCTTTTAGAAGACTTCTGTTTCTTTTATTAATAATATATAATTATGCACATACATGTACCAGTATTTCAATGGTATTCAAGTACCGATAACACAATTTCAAAAAGATGAAATAACAAAAGCCATAATATGCAACAAAGAACAACATTGCTTAATCTAATTGTTTCACCAATATATAATTAATTCAAGATGAAATTCCCTTCAGTTGTTTAAATCCCTAACGTGTTCCCCTGACACAGTGAGTGTTAACCTACCCAATTATACAGTATCTATATACAGTATATATCCTACAAAAGCTGTGTAAATATATACATTGCAAGCCTACGACTGGCATTGTCTAAGCCTATAATACAGGACAAAGGTGTTTACACAGACACACTAAGCCATTGGCCAGACCAGCATGCCATCAAATGAGCATATAAACACTGATTGTTATAACCTGTGTGGTGCATGTTTACATTATTAAAATCAGTAAAATGTAAGCCAGGCCCAAGGTGGCATCCAGCCAGGTTGGTCCTGGTTAGTCCTATAGACTTGCAGTATAAACACAGCTATAATCTGTACTCACGATATTAACAATGGCGGTTAGACGTGTCTCAGCGAGCTCCGTAGAATCGACAACAGATAAATCAATTAATAAAGTTTTAATACCGAAAGATGATCCTCTCTTGGAAA
This sequence comes from Chrysogorgia sp. JL179-B06, assembly GCA_035772405.1. Classification (NCBI taxonomy): domain Eukaryota; kingdom Metazoa; phylum Cnidaria; class Anthozoa; order Scleralcyonacea; family Chrysogorgiidae; genus Chrysogorgia; species Chrysogorgia sp. JL179-B06. The sequence continues at coordinate 996,213 of JAYKKM010000082.1, forward strand.
ATCTTCGTTTTAAAGGAAAGCAATTACAATGGACGAGCGATTTAGACACTTTAAAAGTCTATTTAGTGATGGTTTTGGCTTCAAAGGAAAATGGTCGTCACCTGGCAGTAATTCCAAAATATTTAAATGTGAAAACTTCGACATCGTAATAACGTGGTATTATAAAAAGCAAATTACTCTACTATTCCAAGGAGGAGTAGGTAGTATTCTCAAAGACGATCTAATAAATGCTGTCGAAGGGAAAGAAACAACTAAAGAAGAAGTAATATGCGATAATAAAAGGAACCACGGTGAAACGCCAGCTGACCACCATGTTGACTCGTCGGCTCTCCGTAATCAGTGTGATTGTCCTTGTAGAGAATACACTGCTGAATTGGAAGGTGTAAAATTGGATATTGTCATCTTACAAAAACAATTGGAAGGCCTTCGTACATCTAAAATGTCCGATAAACCCGTCAACGTTGATAATGATAAACAAAGTCTGAAACAAGAACTAATGGACACAAAAATTCACTGCCAAAACCTAGAAAGAGACTTGTCAATTATAGTTAAAGAACGAAACCTTGAAGTCCAAGAATTTAAAGAGAGTATAACATCTTTGGAGCAGAAAGTTAAAAGTGTCGAAGAAGAACGCGATTCCCTGAAATTAGCATTGGAAATTATCGAGAGTGAAAGAAATAGTATTTTTCTTTCAGCCCAGGAAGAAAAACAAAGAAGTTCAACAACCACGGAGAATTGGGAATTACCAAAGCGACCATATAAATAAAATAAAATTTTTGCAGACAAAGGAAACGTCAACCCATCAATCGTCAATCATCATAACCGATTTGAAATATTAAATAAACAACAGTGCTGTGAAACAAACAAACCTGAAACGCGTAATTAACGATAATAAGGTACCATTACCAAAAGCATCTCAGCATCGGGCACAACCCCAGGATTGGATGAGTTGTCTACCCTTAATTGATTTACCCATGGCGATAGATAATAATACCCTCACTCACACGCCGTATCCACGTTTTGCCGCAAAGAACGAAACGGGAAATTCCAACCGCAAGTTTTTTCCGTCGCACATCAAACAGAAGGCGGAGTGGCTAAACTACCTAGAATTTGTCCGTCTTACACTGGCATTATAACCTCTGAGATCCCTGTCACGAAACCGGTAAAAACCACCCCAAGAGTTTATAACATCTCCGTGTTAATTACTAATAGAAATTATAACAAAATTCCGACCAAAATGAAGCAAAGCTACCTAACCCCCATGGATTCACTAACCGTTACAAGTGAACTGAAGCGAAAAACTGTTAATCAATGCAACTTACTACACATTCAACCCAATTCAATGCTAAACTCTGAAGCAATTACTGTAAATTCTCAAACTCATTCAACTTTAAATGATGATAACACATCTGCTACAGGATTGAAATTAGCCCACTTAAACATTCGCTCGCTGAGGAATATTGCTCATTTCTTACAGTTAAAAGAATTCACTAAAACCAACAAAATAGATGTTCTTACTGTATCGGAGACATGGCTCAATACCACAGTAACAAATAAAGAAGTAGAAATTGAGGGATATAAATTACATCTCCTGGACCGATTGCATAAGAAAGGAGGTGGCGTCTGCACGTATGTTCGGAAGGATATCAAATCAACTGTAATTAAGGATCTTACTCAGATCTCATAGTTTTCATCAACTATGGATCACCTTGCAATACAAGAAATCCAAATCTTTATTGGTCTGCGTCTCTTATCGTCCCCCAGACTGTTCCACTGACTGTTTTGAAAACTTTTTCAAGCCTTCGTACATCCAAGCCCTTACTTTGGGAAAACCGATCATCATCCTCGGATACCTAAACTGCAATATGCTTAAGACAACCAGCGCTGAATTTAAAGCTTTCACTGAATTGACATCAGAACTTAATCTCAAACAGATTATCCTTTCTCCAACCCGTATCACGGATACAAGCCAGTCTCTAATTGATTTAATCCTAGTTAGTTCTCCTAAACTTGTACGTGACAGTGGGGTATTTAACATTTCAATCAGCAATCACCTCCCTGTTTATGTTACGCTTAAATTAAAGTCTACCAAGCCTTTGCGTTCATAGTTACAAGAATTACAACCCTGATCTTGCATCCAAATCCGACCGTCTTCTTAGTATCTCTCAGTCAACGATGTAGACAAAAAAACTTCAAATTTTTGACGAAGTACTGCAAACAACTCAATGCTCACGCCACAGTAAAGACCCTAAAGGTTCCGTGGCAGACCATGTCGCTTCGTGACACCTCAAATAAAAGAACTTATGGCTACGAGAGATCAGCTACATTGCATCTTTATGCAGACACGTCATAGTCTCGACCGGCGCAATTTCAAAGAAGCCCGTAATGCCGTTAAAATTACACTAGTCAATGCCCAGAGAGAACATGTCCTTGATCAAGTAAGGGAACATAAAAAGGCAACACAGGATCCTTGTGGAAAATCATCAAAGATACAGTCGCGTACAAAGAAAAAGATTCTGTGGTTTATAGCAAAAATCCAAAAGTAGTCGCTGAAGAGTTTAACCACTTCTTCTCCACCGTTGGAATAAATGCAGCAATGAAAGCAACTCAATTAACGCAACATAATAATCTTTGTCCTGATATGCCTCCCGTTACCACATTTGCTGAACCTGAAATGTTTAAATTTAAGCCTGCCTCCTGCACCGATGTTATCAAAGGCATTTGATAGCATAAGTCATCCAACTTTGGTTAACAAACTAAGCCGAATTGGGGCATCCCTTGGAGTAGTGAAATGGTTCGAAAGCTACTTGTCTGGAAGATCACAAGTTGTTCGAATTGGCGCAGCAGTATCATCACCGATTAACATCACTCATGGGATACCTCAAGGTGCTATTCTATCTCCACTTTTGTTTAGCATCTATGTCAATGACCTGCCACTGACACCGCACCAGTCTTGAATCTTATGTCAATGACTCTAAAATGTTCCTTTCTTTCCCTGTTAAAGACGCGGGCCAGGCTAAACTACAACTCGAGGAAGATCTCCTTCAGGTGGCAAGTTGTTTTTCTGAGCATCATTTACTTATTAATCCGAAGAAAACCAAATATCTACTCATAGGAACGCGACAATTGCTACAGAACCTTCCTTCAGATATGAACCTTAGTTTTATGGCAGAGACTATTAGCCCAATATCCGCAGCTAAAGATTTGGGAGTAATGATGGATACTCACTTAACGTATGATCGTCACACCACCGAGTTGGCTTCATCATGCATGGCAAAATTGATGCAGATCAATTGAGTTAAAAAATGCTTTGATAAGGAAACTTTATCCCTCTTAGTCTCAGCATTGGTAATGAACAAGCTTCTTTACTGTTCAACTATTTGGTCAAATACATCCACCAAAAACATCAATAAGCTGCAATCGGTACAAAACTTCGCTTGCAGGATAGTAACAAATACTAGAAAGTTTGAACACTACACCAAAACTACGAGAATTAAATTGGCTTCCAGTGAAACAACAACTCTTATTTAAAGAATCAGTTATGATGTATAAATGCATCCATGACCTAGCTCCACCTTATTTATGTAATAAATAAAAAATACGTTCAAATATCCACGAATGTAACACGCGCAATCGGGAGCTTCTTCAAATCCCACTTTTTAATACCACGTCTGGTCAGAGAACATTCCTATATAGAGTCAAATTGTGGAACAATTTGGACGAAATAAAATTGGTTCCCTCTGACAATTTTTAAGAAAGAATTAATGAAATTTATGTTAAACAATTTTTACTGTTAGTTATAAAATAGATTTCCTGAATGTAAATACCATTTAACTGAAGTTATTTTAAATTTTTATTTATCCAATGTAAATTAGTGTTGAAAAGCCTTATTAAGGAACACAATAAAGTATGTATGTATGATCAAGTATTGCAATTATTCCATTGTGGATGAGGTTGCAAAGTGACCGAGTGAAACAATGGTGATGGATAATTTAAATAAAAGTATAAAATCTGCCATTAAAAATTTGTATTAACATTTGTTATTCTGCAATATTATAATAAAGCACATAATTGAAATGGTATGGTATATTTAAATGGTATGGTATATTTAAATGGTATGGTATATTTAAATAATATATTTAAATGGTATATATAAATGGTATATATATTATATATATATATATTCTAATCTTCCACTCATCTTCTTTGTGCTTCATTTACTTTCACATTTAAAAGTCTTTCACTTCACATGATTGTGGTTACCATGCATCTTTCAAATCAATCAAGAATCCACAAAATGCAACAACACATACGAATCGAACAAAACAAAACCAGCCGAAAATTATTGAAATTTGCATAGTTCATTTTACATAGTTCATAGCTGTGTTTTGCTCAAATTTGCTAGAGTAAGATTGAGCTGTAAAACTGGTCCAAACAATGCGCTCGTTACTCGTCGTTTTGTTTATAATTTTTACTGATCTCTCCAACCCTGACTTCGCTTACCTAGCTGGACTTGTCTGTGTAAGCATCACCAAACTTGTCGCATTTGTTCACGATCTTTTGACCTAATAGTATGGAGTTTCTACTCGCGATTTTCGACGCCTTTGTTCAAAGTCTTTCGACGCGTTTGTTCAGTCTTTCGACCTTGTTGATGTAACCATACCTGTTGTTGGTTTGGTTTTCCCACAGGCAATATCGGACTTTACTTCCTGTTGGCCCTTTCGTTCTCCTCTGCTCGTGCAGCTTCAACCTGCCATTCGTTATTTAAATTACTCATTTCACGTTTTTTCGAGTTTCCAATGCTGTTTAAATTCACAAACAGTAATAAAATCGCTTTTGGAAAATAATATCACAAAATGTTCCCAGGTCACGACATAGATACATATCCTTGTAAATAAATATCCATAACTATAGTTTACTCACTTGCCCCGTGAGGTCCTCGTCATCGTAACCAAGACAACCGATGTCCGTTGATGGATACCTATATTTATATATACATGGCAATAAATATTTTACAGAATAATTTGCCATGACTCAAATGACCGGAGATTGTACCGTCAAGATTGATGTCCTACATATGTGGCCAACAATGCGGTGACACTAACATATATGTCATATATATATATGTTATTGTAACTTTTCTGATGAAATTTAATTTTAATTGTCACTAACTTACCATCAACAACATCAACTTTGAAGTTCATTCACAAATGTTAACGACATAGAAATGAAACGCCGGGGAGGTCAATTTCAATTGCGAGTTTCCAATGACGTTTGACAATTTAAAAATCTGAGAAATATTCCCATTTCAGTTTCAATTAAAACCCATTCTTTTGGGAGTAGCCTGCATACTTTCCAGTATCATATTGAAAATATGACTACATTGATTGAAAATTCGCAAAGTTAACTGTCTTTCAATTAGAGCGTACACGGGCACGTAAATTGGCAAAAACGACTTTTCCGAAATCTCAGAAATATTCTCATTTCAGTTTATTATATTGCATAATATAACGTATTGTACGATGGCCCACAAGGGACATGCTGCAAATAAAAGAAACGCCGCAAACAAAAAAAGAAACGATGCAAACAAAAAAGAAATGATGCAAACAAAAAAGAAACGCCGCAAACAAAAAAAGAAACGATGCAAACAAAAAAGAAATGATGCAAACAAAAAAGAAAAACACCAGCAAATAAAAAGACAAACGCTGCAAACAAATAATGAAACGCTGCAAACAAAAAAGAATAAAGCCTGCGCGCGCATTTGTTAGTGGACGAGAAGGAGTTGGTGTTGGGGAGTAGGTTCTAAAGATGGCAACTTGTCCCGCGAAAGTTTTGATGGTGAAGTAAAGCTAGAACAAGGGCAACAGTTTCATATATTATCATGTTTTGCACTAACTGTGGGACCGAAATTACATCAGGAAGATTTTGCTCTGGTTGTGGCGAAGCTTTATCAGGCTCGATGGAGGATTTAACTTCAAATACAGGAAAACGATCAGCTCCAAATGCCAGTCCGTCTTCAAGTAGTAGTGCAGTTGGCATTGGTGCACGTTCAAATCTTTCGTTCGATGCTTTCAGAGAGAGGAAAGAAAAGGAAAGAAGCAGTCGATTCACAAAGAAACCTAAATGTTTGTCATCGAAAAAAGAACAAAACCTCGAGGTCACTATACAGATTGGTTTAGTGAAGTTTCGTGATGGTGAGCTAAAAAGTATCAGGGGGTCAAATCTTCCCTTAAAAGTAAGTTCTGCGATCGGTAAGGACGAGCTCTTACAAAAAGGCGCCGAAAAAATGATCAAATTTAACAAAGATCTTTACAGCAATCCGGAGGCTTTTACCTTGTTGTACCCAGACAGAAGTTCAGTCGACTGTTTGCCAGGGAGTGAGGAAATATTTTCTCTACAAAAATACAAGGACGAGCTGGGCAAACCGTATCAGCGGATAACATTGTATTTGTGTCTCACAACAGAATATCACGAGTTAATGCTCCAAGAACTGTTTTAGTGGCGGCGAAAGTGACATCGAGCTGATAGATGACGAGGTAAATTAAATTTGTTCAGTTTACTTATAAATTTATAGGACTGGACATATTTATTAGAGAGGGTCACCGCTGGTGATATTAAATGGGGAGGGGTTATTTTTTATGCAGCAGAAAGCTGGAATCGTTGAATAATTATTTTACAATCTCATAATGAAAATTTAGGGGGTGGGGTCAGGACAAAGAGCAAGGGAATTTCAACTTGCACCAGCCCACCCCCCTCTAATAAATGTCCAATACTCCCTTATATGAAATATCCAGTCCCTTATTAGTTTTAATTTCCCCCAGGTAAATACTCCCACCCCCTCTCAGGCATTTGATTGCCTTTCTTGGCCCTGGATGGGTGCATTAGAACGTTGCAGTTATGCTACTAAAATAGGGTGGTGAATTTAATCTACTTCCTTCACATTCCTTGCATATTTTAGTACCTTCCCCATTAGTTAGTTTGCTTGTTTTTTTTGCACCCATGGGTGGGGAATTTGATAAAACATTATAATGCCCAGGGATTTGCCTAGGGGGGGGGGGGGAGTTATACATTATGTGGTGGTGTTATAAAAGAAACAGTCTCCAGAACCAGTCAATATTAATTTTGTGTTACTTGTCATTTTTGTTGTTTCCCAGCTGTTTGGTACAAGCCAACCTATTATCACTAAAACAACCCAAACCACTAAAACAAGCCAGCCAGCTACAATAAGCCCATCTGCTACAATAAGCCAGCCTACTACTGTAAGCCCATCTGCTACAAGCCAGCCGACTACAAACCAGCCGACAACAAGCCAGTCTCAATCGGCTAACCAGCAAAACCTGTCTTGTGATGATAATGATGTGAGTAACCAGCCTGCTGAAATAAGCCAGACAGACAATTTCCAAGATGAAGGTATAAATTATTAGTCATAACTTGTGTTCATGGATCTCAATTTTTTCAGTGCATACATGTACAGTACTCTAACCCTTTTTATTTCTTTTTCATATTCCACAGTTGATGACATGCTTAGTGAATCATCTATGTATGTACCTTTACCTGACCCTGACTCACCTACATTGCTTGTCAAAGAAATTGCACTCCATAGAAACAATGTTTTAAAAGACATGATTGAAGAATTTGGAGTAGAGGACATTATGAACTGCACCTTACATATTGTGTTCATTAATGATAGAGGACAAATCGAGGAAGGAAGGGGGTCTGGTGTAACTAGAGAAGCACTGAGCATTTTCTGGTGTGAGTTTTTCAATTCCCTTGCCGTTGGAGCAGCTGAAAAAGTACCCTGTATTAGACACGACTATCAGAAGAAAGAGTGGCAGAGTGTGGCTTATATTCTAGTGTTTGGTTTTATCCAGCACATGTATTTTCCTATCAATCTTTCACGGGCATTTGTTGCTTCCTGTTTATTTGGAGAAGAAATGATTCCTACAAAATGGCTAATGGATTCATTCTATGACTACATTTCAAGAGATGAGTGTGAAACCCTTAAGAAAAATGTTTCTGGAGAATGCGACCCCTGTACTGATGAAGATGTTTTGGAGGTGCTTTCAAGTTACAAATGTAACAGAAGGGTTACCAAAGAAAACATCACACAAATCGTGGAAGAGTTGGCCCATCAAGAACTGATTCAGCGCCCAAGGTACATATCAAATGCATGGTCACCTATTCTTGCAAAGCTAAAGAGATGTGCAGAATTTGGAAATATAGATTGCCTCATTCAACTCTATGAGACGAAAAAGCTCTCTCCAAAAAAGGTTTCCAAGCTACTTTCAGCAACACCTACCAATGACAACCAAAAAGAGTGTCTTGATCATTTGAAACGATTTGTGAAGTCTCTGGATGACAACACTTTAGGTATGTAGACACACAAATATATAAGATGTACCATTGTATTTATCATATATAGGGGTGCATGCACATTCAAAATATTTTGGGGGGGTGCATTTCAATCTTGGACCGACTTTTAGGTAAACTTTTTGGCATTTCATGTGCTAAATAAAGCCCCGAATGTAATGCCTATGATCTCAAACAAATTATTTGGGGGCAACTATTACAAATATATATATACAACTCATATGAATGACAACTAAACTTAGTGCTGGTTAGTTGGCATTCCCTATATTCAATTACTGTCAGATTATGTTTTTTTAGATTGTCCGGTGTTTGAACTAAGCCTGATCATATACACGTATCAATATCGTTCAAATTACTCAACACTAATAATGCGACGGTTTTTTGGAAGCTCTGCCCAACGATCAACTCGGTTTGTGTACAGTGGCGCCGGCAGGATTTATTTTTGGGGGGGCAAAATTGGTAAAATTGGTAACCGTACACTTGACAACCAAATATTTACACACCGCCCCCCCCCCCCCCCCCCCCCCTACGATACCGGATTTGGACGAATAAAAAAACCCACTCTGGAGAATGTTGGGGGGCGGCTGCCCCCCCTCGCCCCCCCTTGCCGGCGCCACTGTTTGTGTAGCATGGCCGTTAGGAAGATGGGTTTTATTAGGTTACAGGGGCTTGTCGAGCGCCGCTGAAAGCACGATGATTTCCTCACTCTGTAATGCGATTTCCTGCATTCCGAGGTCAGTTTTACAACAAAACATTGCGACCATAAATAACATGATTTTCATTTACATTTCCTTCGTTAATATGTGATCCTTGGGCTTGGGCATATTAATTAAGTTATACTAAAACGTGCACCACTGCCCATTATAGATCAAATGATTGTTTATCCTTCAAATAGAACCACTTGAACTTTCGCATTTCATTTTAGGTGTTTTTCTGCAGTTTGTAACTGGGAGCAACCACCTCACTGTTGACAGCATTAAAGTGGATTTTAGTAAGGAAGAAGGGGCTGCAAGAAGACCAATAGCACACACATGTGGATGTCTTCTAATAATCCCTGAAACATATCAGGGATATAATGAACTTTCTGAAGAGTTCAGCAGTGTTTTAAGGCAAAGTGCTTCTTGGGAGTTTACCATAATTTAAGTAGTTACCAATTATTGTTCTTTACCAGTACTTAAATTGAGTATACCGGTACTTAGATTTGTACTTTTGTGAAAAGCCTAAAATGAAGGCTTTTGAATTTTAAAAAGTTTTGGAATAGTTAATCTTACAACAGTGTTACAGTTTACATGTATACATTGCATTGTTTAACAGTTAAAAAGCACTCATAAATTTCATATTGTTCAAGTTTTTAATAGTTTCTGCACATATTTCGCATAGAGTGATTTTACTTGTGAAACTAATGTACCAGTAGTATAAATACTATTATAGGAAATATATTTAGCACATTATTCAAGAAACTTAGAGTTATACATGAGCTCAGCCAACAAGGTGTCCTCACTTATGAGCTTTTGTACGACGAGAGTGAATGGAATAATTGTTTCATTATATAGACAACCACTTGATTATGAGAAATAAAATATTCTTTATTATTAAGTTTCCGAAGACATGCACTTTTCCTTCTTTGATAGTATAGCCCTAGAGTAGGAGAGGAACCAATCAGAACAGTAGTAGACAAAACGTATTGTATTCTTTTTTTTTTGACTATCACACTAACAATAATATTTTATTTCACAGGTTAAATTCAATCGCTCTAGATAGTCAATAATATTTGCTTGGATTAAAGTGCTATTAAAATGATATAAAGGAGTAAACATTTTTTCAATTCAACTCAATAACCCTATGAAACAATTGCAGAGCTCCCTCTACATTGGATGGGTAGTTTAAGTCCTCAGTGTCTAAGACGTACTCAAAATATTCTTGATAAACATTTTCCTCTTCAACAAGTTCACAATGTTGCTCCATTTCTAGTGCCTGTTGTGTTGATACAGCAACTACACACTCCTCCATGCTGTAGTACTCTGGTAAATAATACATAACATCTGGAACACCTTCAACAGTGCCGTGTCCTGACTTTGTTATTCTATGACTGTTCCATTGATCTCTTACTTTGTTTAAGTCTTCTTGCAAAATCTTCGCAAAACAGAACCATAAACACTCCATGTGGAGGGTGTTACCCACATGCAGTGTTCCATGTTCTACCATATCCTTGAACAAATCCATCCACCAACTAGATCTATTATGCCTTAAAAAGGACGACCATCCTTCGATACGCTGATTAGCTGGTGATGAGCAATACCTATGTGCCCTCTCTCCAGCTTGATCATCTTGTCCCACTCGAACGAAAAGTGCCCTGCATTGCTGCTGCAATACCATTTTCTGTTCCACAGTCTGAAACAAGTAACAGGGGGCAACCACCCACTTCTTTAACATATTCTAAGAAAAGTTTCCCAGGTACTCTTGGGTCATTGTTAGACTTGACCACCTCGAGCCATAGTATACGCCTGCTAAAGCCATCAATAGCCCCATGAACCGGAAAGCCGTATGGCTTTAGTTTGTCATACCCTATAAAGAAAAATGATAGTACAATGAATCAAAGTACTGTATATTTATTGCATGCTTTAAAGTGCCTATGAAATGAATTTTTTTTTGTATTTTTTGGTCACTGCGTTTACAAAAAACACGTTTTTCGTATTAGTGGATCAAGAAAGAAATTCTAAGTGTTGATTTTTGGACTTCCAAAACGTGGATTTTGCTTGAAAAGTGTCCGATAGACTGGGTCCGAGTTTATTCCCCAGTGACGTCAAAATCGTCAAGATGTTTGCATTTTCCATGCAAAGTGCAACCATCTTGACGATTTTGACGTCACACTGCATGATCACGTGGTATTTTGGCCGCGAACTTCATCGGACACGGAGTAGTTCTTATTTATGACAATAAAAAAGAGATTTCACATTTTTTTTGAAAAATTTCTTTTGTGGATATCTTCTTCATAACTAATGAACTTTCAAAAAATACAATAAAAATTTTCATTTCATGGGCACTTTAAGTATGATAAATATTTGCATAGAGACTATGGCTGACGTTTCATATAAAAATCCCGAAATTTAAACAAACTAACCCAAAGAATTACCCTAATCTAAGCTCTAATCCTAAGCCTTTATTTTAGAAAATTATAACAGCCCATTTCAATTCAACATTTTCCTATTGATAATCTATGATGACGTCATTTCTGGCCTTATATGAAACTTCACCTGAAACTGTAGTTATTATGTACAGTACAAGTCGGTAGTCTTTTTAATAGGGGAGGGGGGGGGGGGGCTATTGAAGTATAATAACTTTGTGATCCACTCGAATAGTAGCACAGTTTTTACCGTTAGGCTACAGTGAAAATTTCGCGACACCCCTATATAGAGAATAGTTATAATCTAACTAACAATAAACAAGGCATATAAAAGAATAGAAGTCAATGTTAATATTGAAATTATGCATATTATGATTAACGTTATAACTTTATTCCCTTACATTTCTAAACTTTTTAAATCCGCTTTCACACGTAAACAACAAAAACCTATTTTTAGGCTATTATATACCAAAAAAACAATTATTTGCTATAAAATAAGAAAATACTTATTACCATCCATGTGCCATGAAGCATTTGGACCACGAGAGGAAAATGTACGTCTCTTTAGTCGTCGTTTTTTCCTTGAATTTACACCATCAGGGTCGATCTCTTTCATAATTTTTGCAACTTTGTTGCGTGGCACATGAATGCCATGCCGTAATCGAAGTGCATGCCAAATGCTTCGGTATCCTGATAACTTTCCGGGCCCATTCATTTCCTCCTGGACTACTGCTTTGAGTCTCCTTTCATCCATTCGTTCAGCATTACCTTTACGCCTTAAACCAAGACTTTGAAGTCGTCTTTTAAGTGTTCTAACACACATTCTAAAGCCCATTTGCTTATCTATGATACTGACAATTACTTCATAAGGGTATCCTCGGTGAAAATAGCTGGTTATTGCCTTATTGACATCGATATCAGAAGTACATTTTTCACAAACGCTGGTTGGGAGAGACAGTCCTACGCCGCAACATGTACAGTAATACATTACTGTACTTCTTATTTCCGGCTTTGTTCATCAAGTCGCCGTGCAAAACATGATAATATATGAAACTGTTGCCCTTGTTCTAGCTTTACTTCACCATCAAAACTTTCGCGGGACAAGTCGCCATCTTTAGAACCTACTCCCCAACACCAACTCCTTCTCGTCCACTAACAAATGCGCGCGCAGGCTTTATTCTTTTTTGTTTGCAGCGTTTCATTATTTGTTTGCAGCGTTTCATTATTTGTTTGCAGCGTTTGTCTTTTTATTTGCTGGTGTTTTTCTTTTTTGTTTGCATCATTTCTTTTTTGTTTGCATCGTTTCTTTTTTTGTTTGCGGCGTTTCTTTTTTGTTTGCATCATTTCTTTTTTGTTTGCATCGTTTCTTTTTTTGTTTGCGGCATTTCTTTTATTTGCAGCATGTCCCTTGTGGGCCATCGTAGTATTGCAGTATTTTAAATATCAACCGTCGGAAATTACCTGTCAAGGTCATAAAATAAAAATGCAATATGGACGCCCGTAAGTAGTCACCCGCGCGTGGATATTAATTGCAGTTGCAACGTATTTTTAATTCTTGTGCCAAACCAACATGGCCTTTGAAACATTTAGTAAATCGTTTTGGTTATTACATGCCACCCAGGGCAATATTGTTTGACAAATTACTGGAAAACAATGTTACATCAATTTTCCAACGTGCAATATTAGCAAGCGAAATGGTGAGTATGCGGATCCATGCTGACCTGTGCTACAGTCTAACGCAAGATAGTGTTCACGAAGTGCTGCCCGATTTTTTTGACATTTTACGGCCATTCTTTCCAGAACAACGGTAAGTAAATATGGTTTTTCGATGAAGTCTGCAGTTAATACTGTGATGTTTGTATTGTTGCTCCATTGTATCTCTTTGCTTTCCCGTACATCTCTAATACATTTGCCATTAATTTCTACTTTCCAGGATGGCGTCGCACTCCTGCTGGAATTCAATTTTTGCAGCAATTTGCCAGAAACTTCGTTCGTCCGAACGACATCACTGACAAAGCGCCACTAGATGAAACGTTGCTTGCACAGTGTAAACCGTACAATTGCGAGCTTCTGGTACGTCCAAAGGTTGGCATGTAAAAATTAGCTGCATCCGTCCAGCCACCTGTGGAGCATCTGAAGCAGCTGCAGTCAACGTTGTTGGATCCAAATGGCCTTTTGCATCTCCGTGAGCAGTTGCTGCCATTAACCAAGGCTCTGGGGCCATTTAGTAAAAATACGGCCGAGGTAAGCACTCCTCGTGATGTGAAGGCAGTTAAATTTCTTTTGGAGGACAACGACGAAGTTGACAAGGTGGTGGAGCAAGCATTTATCGTTGGTGCAAACCTGTCCACAATGGCCATTAATGTTCTTATGGCGAAGGCGTTATTCCGGCATCCCAAATAATATGCCGCTAGTTTGCCCCTAATCCAACTGTTAAAGGCCTGAAGGCCTTCATGACACAGTGTTGCGTGCCTGGGAACACTGCAAAGAAGCACCTGAAAAGATCGTTAGCATCTGAATTAGAGAGTTCCTCGGAGGACACAGAAACTGAGAAGGAAAAGGCCGAAGAAACGCAAAAAAAGAAAAAGGGGAAGGGCAAAGAACCCAAAAAGAAAAAGAAATCCTCAAAGAAGAGCAATAAGGAATAAACGGAGGAAAAATATTAAATAACCTTCTAAATATGTTGTTGTCATAAACAAAAAATGCTAAAGGGCATAACGTCTGTGGGGATTTTTACAGATTTGTAATCTTTGGATTATCCTGACAAAATTGTAATATATATTGTTGGCCGAAAATTTCATCTTCACACTTTTTGCTGTTAAATTTACGGAAGCGACGTCATAGTGGGAATCTGTGTATATGAAACTCTCTTTCCAGATTCCCGCTATGACGTCAATTCCGTCAACTTTTACAGCAAAAAAGGCTATGAAGAGGAAAACTTTGGTCGACAAGATATATTACAAATTTTCTCAAGAGAATCCAAAGATTACAAATTTGTAAAAATCCCCAGATGCTATATGCCCTTTTAGATTCATATTTTTTTGTTCAATAAACTTTTGCTCCTGCATTCTCAATGTAAAATAATAAAATTGTTCCAGTTGTTTTGAATGGGGTTCTTACTTGTTGTCTTCTCCAATATGACATGTGCACATTTCCACCATATACCGATTAAAAGCCATACACTTTAACTTGTGTGTGATATTTGGCAGAACTTACCGCAATAACAGGAACTTCCTATTTTGTGTAATTTTGCATCGCCAGTCACTGTCATAATGTTTTTAACAACCTTTCGTTTTCAGCTTTCGTTTATAACCAGTAACCAATGTTTTGCCATTCTAAAATGTCTGTAAATAAAAAGAATCATGTGGTCATACTAAAAAACGAGGACGATTGATATAAAATATGAGCGCAGAAGAAATAAATTGCAATCTATTGAAGAGCTTTCGTAGTGTTGAAAAATTATTTTAACCAATATTCGTTCTGTTAAATCTCTTTCAATTAAGGCATACATGGCAATAAAATTGACTGAAACGAATTTTCCACCCACGTTGATCCGTTTGCTTGAGTCTATTTTATCTGTTTGTTTGGGAACAGCCTGCATACTTTCCAGTAGAATGTCGCCTAAAACCGTCCGAAGTTACCGCCATGTCATTAAACTAAACTGTGCATCACAATGAAAATGCAACGTGGGCGCCCGTAAGTCGACGGCATACGTATATTAGATGTAAATTCGTAATTATTGTTAATTCGTTTTCAAAACATGCCTTTACATGGTGAAACTCGTGAAAACGAACGTTATTGCCAATTGCGCATGTGCAAAACGCAAAGTTTGCAATCCCACCCAGTGTGCATTCCGAGGCCCTCCCGCCGGAGAAATGTGGCGGGAAGCTGCCTTTGGCAAAACCCCACCAGGGATTATTGGCTGATGGTTTCAAGTCAGAGTAGCCCGCGGCAAACTATTTCATGGAATTTTTAAAAATATGAAATTAATGGCAAGCTAGCGGCAATGTAACTTTGACGGACACTGTGGAATAGTGATCAATCTACGTAATTTTAAGCGCATGACGGCTGATGCATTCTATTGATGGCTTTTTTTCCGGCGAGGAAAGCAAGCGTTCTGCCACTTCCGCGTTAATGGTCGCTATGGGCAATGGAGCGTGATGACAGGATTTACGTCCCTAAAAGTAAGTCGTAATACTATTTTACTAATTAACTAATATTGCTTCAAGTGATTATAACTGTAAACTGTTCAACTTTTTGTCATCTTTTGCAGTTCACATTCTAATTTGCCTGACATGTTTATTGTCGCTATTGATAAACATTAATATCCGCCATGGAACTTCCCTAAAGCCAAAAGTTAGTCTTAATAAGAATATATCGATTAAATATTTCGTTCTTCAGAATATTTACCAGTTGTGACTTGTGCTGTTGTGGTATAAATTACAAATTATGACTCTGGAGTTGGGTGCTACTTCATGTTAGAGCCACATAATTGCTTAAGGGTTTGTGTTAGGTTATGGAATCAGGGTTAGTTGTATAGTTTTAGGGGAAACTAAAGGATGTATTTTGTATTGTACATTTTATTCTTCTTATATAATAAACTAACCCTTGGTTGGCTGTTAGAGTAGTCCTGTTATTATATTGTATATGCAATAACATTAATTTGTTCTTTTTTAACTGGCAATGCTGCTGCTGTTTATAGTTAATAGCCAATTTTACAATGCATAAGAATATAGCACTTAAATACTTGCAGGTTTCATGCAAAAATTACACCTGGTTTGGGGATTTATGGATTGAAACCTTTTTCATTTTAAGATGGAATCAGAATTATTCTGTTGTGTGTGTAATGGGCCAAGCACTGGTGCCCATCATTGTATACTTTGTAAAAAGGTAACCCATGCAATTTCAACATGTTCTAGCAGTAGTGAAATGGACGAAGGATATGGCTCCAAAGTCATATGTAAAAACTGTATTGGAGATGAACCACCAGTGAAAAAACAACTACCTGCAGTACCTGGTGCATAAAGTACCCCCCTGGTGCTGAACCAAAACGTAAGATCCCAAAGGCAAATGAATCAAAATCAAAGGCAACTAGCGAAACTCGTTGCATCTGTATCACGTTTTAAAAATTAAATAGAGCCCAGTGTGTATGTGATGTCTAGAAGTGACAACCATACAAAGGAAAGACACTTAAAGAGACCCCTGGACTAACCATTGGTGAAATTGAAATTTACAACTTTGTATGCATTGGGAAAGAGCTGAATGATGCAAAAGAAAGGTATCTGCAAACACATGACGTTAAATATGAAGTAGCTTCTACAAAACGAAAACCAGTCAAGAAGTCTTTACAAAGACTCATCACCACAATGTCTAATAAAACCACTACTAGTCCAGTTTCTCAATCGTAAAGTATTTATACTACCATGTTACATGTATACAGATGTATATCTGTATATATATATCTGTATATATATATGTAAAATATGTGTCTGTAACCTGATGACTTTTCTGTCTTTTTTTCTAAATGAAGGGTGAAGTGTCAGATGTCAGTCAAAGTGCAGTTCTTCCCCACAACAAAAGCAAGCCAGATGAAGTCTCTTTTGTCAGTCAAGGAACTTCGTTAGACAGATCACACATTGATTCTGAAGACGTTCCAGCAACCAACTTTAAAAAAGAATTTGACAATTTGAATATGAAGATTGATGGTCTGGCAAACAGTATAAAATCTTTGAAAGACAAACCACCCGATGAGGCTTCTTCATCACCATCACTGACTCCTTTGAAGTCTATTGATTGCACAAATGTTGATAATGTTGACTGGAAGAAAATAAACAACATAGCCCAGTTAACACAGGAAATTCCATCAATGCGCTTTTATCCTGGTGATGCAACAACGAAGACCCCATCTATTCTCAGATGCGAAACCTGCTATCATCTTTTGCAGCATCGTTTCTCTGGAAAAACTTGGAGTTATCCAGCCAAAGTTGCTCTTAAGGCATTGGAAAATATGGTGGGTCGTTGTCTTCTGGACTTGTTCTATCCCCAGAAAAGTCTGAATTTCTTGTCAATGGAGGAAATCTGTACTGGTACCATTCAAAGCGAAATATCAGGCATCACTTGGTATGTGCTGGAGATCATTCTCAGCTTCATTTTGAGGCCTTGCAGTATGAGACTGCGATGAAGAAGAGGGAAGCAAGAGGTCATAAAGTTGTGAACAACTTGATTAAAATTGCCCTTGCAGTTCTAAAATCAAAGTCTGCTGCACGACATTTTGAATCCCAAATTGCTGCACATGTTTGCACAGGAAGTGATCTTGGTGACTTTGGCCACTCAAGAAACCACTTTAACGAAATCCTGGCAGATATGGGTTGATAGATGGGCTGCATCGTTTTTAGCTAAACCACTTCTGTCAAACGGTTTCCCTCCTCACTTCTTCATCACAGCTGACAAGAGCACACCTCAACGTCTCACAAATCAAGCCATTGATTTGCCCAATTGTGGATGGCGAAAGAGTCGCAATTCCAGTAAATTCGCCAACCGTATATTCCTCCAAGAATGGGGCAACGGCAGAGACGGTGCCTGGCGCAAATGCTGATCAGCTTGCGAAACAAGTTATTTCTAGTATTCAAGAGGCATTTGGCAGCAACGTGGAGTTCAAGTTAAGATCTTCGTGGCAAGGAACCTCTTGTGATGGGCAATACCAGGCAAGAGCGTTTGGAGAGACACTTCATAGGGAGCTGAATGTAAACGCAGATCCAGAGTTCTCAACAATCATCTGGGACCCATCACACTGGTTGAATCTCGCAATCCTTGATATCAGAGATGAGAAGTTTGGCCATTCCAGTTGCTTCTTGCGAGATGTTGTCAACAGGTCAAAAAACATTCATTCAATGTTTACCCGAGGAAAAATGCTCAGCAGTGCAATTGCAATTCCAGTCCAAAGGCGTCAAATTGAAAATGACACAAGGAAACTGCGCCACGAGGTTTTGGTCATCCCAGTATCGCCAATTTCTAAACATCCTGGATGGCTTCGAAGTGTACGCATAAGCATTTAGGGCATTTGGGTATAACGAGATGAAAGAATATAGTTCAAAGTCTTTCACAACCGTGCTGGAAGATTTGTACCTGGTGGCCAAAAGCAAGCCTTCACAATCATGGAAAAATCTTTCAAAGTACATTGAGAAAATCACAACTGAATCAAAGTTCATAGAGCAGCCATTAGTCGATGGGTGGAAAATTATTTCCCATGATGAAAACGTTGCCAGCTGGTATGTGAGATGTTTCCGACTGCAAGGAAGATTTTCATGTATTTGTCGAGGATATGATCAACTCACTTGATGCACAATACAATGCATGTGTAATTGCTGATATGTGCACTACTTTGCTCTGCCTAGATTTTGAAACAATCATTGCACTTCTTTGTGGAAGTCACCAGAATGGGAAGCCAGTTTTAAATGAAGTAAAACTGGAAGAATTTGGCAAAGATTGTTTCAAACGATTCGTGGAATACGTTTGTCGTCAAGGTCAGGTCCTGTTCAGTTGGCCATTCGTGATGGAGTGTTAGAACTGGAACCTGGTCTGAGTAATGTGCTTCATAGGAAGCTAAAACAGGTCCTAAAACAAATCATCTGGGAAAAAAAAGATTTGATGGTGAAGTGGTTCGAAGCCAGTGTCCCTAGCTCTCGAGTTACCAAGCTCTGCCAGAAGTCTGCAAACATTAACTCTGTTTCCCAACCCAAGTGCGCTTGATGCCCAGTTTTCCATGACCTTTTCTGGCACTGAAAAAAAGTATCACGTACAGATCGACGAGTCTGCTGTGACTAGATCGATATATACTGATAAAGATGTTTTCAACATGTTGGGTGAAGCGTTGTGCTTAATCATCGACATAGCTCTTGCCAAAGGTGGCCCAGAGGCTGTGGTAGAGTCATACTACCCTGCAGTAAAGTCCCAGCAATAAGTTGGAGGGCAGCTGAATGAAAACCTGTCTGAGGGCAAAACTTGATTGGAGTTTACCAAACGTGCGACATAGTGATACCATGGTTAGAGAAGTTTCTGAATTGTATATACAAGGCTGCAAAGACAAGGGCCTCAAGAAGCATGTAATGCCGATATTTGGCAATGGAAATCCATGTCGACACAGTAAAGTACTTGATAGAATAGAAAAACTCACATTCCAGACTACCATTTCTGTTGTAATTTTGTTTTCCAATTCCATGGAGACGATCCACACTAATTTTAGCTCATGTAACAATCCATACATGAGGTCTAAAGAAATACAAGATGTACTGTACATAAACATTTCTTTATTTAAAATTCTTGAACTGTTTCTAAGATAAAAATTGTTGCATCGTAATCACATATTTCAGTTGTGTTTAAATTCAGTATGTATACTTGTAAATCTGTTGAAATGTTTACTGTTACATAAGAAAAGGTAAACAAACAAGTATTACTTTATATCTTTTTAGAGATTACAGAATTGTTCCTTTCTGCTGTTCATGTACATAATTTAGTTTTGATATTGGTGGTTTGTGGGTTAGTGATTAAACAATAATAGAACGATTTGTTACCGCGTTTCTATTATGTTATTTTACACATCTCATATTTGTAGGATAACTAGCTGTTTTAAGCTTGAATTCTTGAAATTTAACGGATGTGATTTTGTAAGTGGCGGACTTTTGGATATTTCCAAAATGCTGGCGGAAAAATCTGGTGGGAAAATTTACGTAATGCACACTGCAATCCCACATGTCGTATCATATACATTTCCAAATATTATGGCTAGCTGACAAAGTGACTCGAGGACACGAGGGAAGGAAGCGCCTGGCAGAAAATGAATTGAACATGGCAGACGTTTTATCATTCATAAATGTAAATGAGGAAATCGTTGAATTGTTGTTGGAAATTGTTGTAGAAATCGTGCGTCCAGATTATGAATGCACTGCCAAAAGAGAATTCTTTCTTGAAAATGGCATTGTTTATCATTTCCGAATTTAATAGAAACAATCGAGAATTTAGCATTTCTGACAGAACGAATCATTGTGAATCAGCAGAGAATAACACGAACAAGAAACAAGAGTGTGTGGAAAAGATGTATATCGTAGAACAAACGTGGGCACATTTTATGTGTACAATGACAAATTATGCTTTTCTTTTGTATTATATTATATTGAAATTACAATAAAGAACTTACAAGGATAATATTATATATTTTTGTACTTTTCCTTAAACGTTAAGCTTAATTTTTATATGTAATATTAAAATCAAGGCTACCGAGATGTCACTGTAATTTCATGTGGATGCAGTTTGGTTTGTGCTGTGCACAACGAGCGTGAAGCTTTGCAATTTATTTGCTTGTTGCTATATTATGCTGGAATCTTAATTCTTATAGCAAAGGAAATAAACCATGCGATGTAGAAGCCACAAGAAAAAAACACTATGTAATAGTGGGCACTTCTCTTCAAAATTATGTAACAAATCACAGAAAATTTCCTTCTCCAATATACACCTCCCATATCACTACATCCTTTCAGACCAAAGAAGCAGATATGTTCCATCTCTTTCATTTCTTTTTCAATTTGTTCCTTTTACAATTTTGTTATTGTAGTGCAAAATATACCATTCATTGACCTATTTTTATGGAATGTGTTTCAAACAGGGTGATTCTGAAAAGCATACAGTACATTGTTTCACGTTCAATCATCATGCTCATTAGTTGAATCTGGAAAAGTGCTTTAATAGCTCGAGTGAGAATATTCTTGTCATTGGATGTTAAATCAAGCAAATCCATCAACAAAGACTGTTTGACATATACATCTGAATCTTCATGATTAGCAAAAATATGTTCTAACTCAGTTGAGTCTGTGGCAGCTTTGGAGTTTGGACTCTGGTGTCAATGGATGATTTGGTCTATCATTGCGTCCTCCCCAAAAGCCCCCGCGTGCTCAGCCCCCGCAAGCCGCGCAAAGCAAAACAAGTGCCTGGGTACGAGGCTGCTCTAACACAAGATAGCTTTCTACAAGTGCTGCATAAGCAACACAGTAAATAGGTAGTTAATATGCAACAGTCCATCGTACTTTGTTACGCAGTTCTTTTAAGAACTCTGTTGCAGTTAATAATACTTTAGTTAACCTTTAAGGCTTCACATCTTTTTCTTTGTTGTTTGTTTTGTCTTTGTTGTATTGGTGTCCGATATATCGGACAGTGGGCGTTAAAAGGTTAGTTTGTTCAGTGTTTCTCTCAGGAATTAACGTTTCAAAATGTCAAATCCGTGGCCTGCGGGTAGCGCCAATGCGTTTTGGTCGTAACATATGATCAATTGAGACACAAAATCGAGGCCGATATCTGTAATAGACAACAGTCAATCGCGCTAGAGAAAGCACAATTTATAGCCAGCAATGAAGGCCGTTTCATCGAACAACTGCATGCCGTAAGTTCACCTTCCGAGGATTTACAATTTTGGCTTCGCAATTCTTCATGGAGTTATTGCGCAAATTGTTTCAGTCTTGAAAGACAAAAAATCTTGACAAACTATAGCAAACGACCGGAAACAAAACATGTGAAAAAGTGCGTTTGTGCAGGAAATAGATATTAGGGACCTTAAGATTTGACGACGCGCGCTCATGTACGACGCGTCGATTTTCCGCGAATAGACTGGGACGAGCCGCGAACAGACTGGGACGAGCCGCGAACTTCCTTAAAAGTTGTTAAGATTTTGAAGGACGCAAACAACTTGCCTTCGATAATGTCTTCTTTCAAAAAAGCTAGAAATGCTGTTGTGGTGGCTTACGATAATGCACTGATCGATGATGAAGAGTTTGTGGCACTGTACGATGTTTGTCGTTCGAAGAACCCAGAGCTACCTTACCACGAATACCCAGGTTTTAATCTAGAAGAAATTGACGAAGCTGAATGTGCTCTACATTTTCGGTTTAAGAAAAATGAAATTCCCATTCTTGCTCGAGTGTTGGATTTTCCTGATGAGTTTACTTGTCAACAGGGAACGGTTTGTGAAGGTGTGGAGGCTTTATGCATGATTCTTCGCCGATTTGGTTCCTCAATTTGGCAGACCCATTCCTGAGTAAAGTATGTTTACTAATACAGTTGTCGACTTCATCTACCAGAGACATGGTGAAATAATAAGGTGGAGTCATCAACTTCTTAGCCCTGGGTTGTTGCGAGTGTACGCAGATGCAGTACACAGAAGAGGGGCTGCTTTGGAAAACTGCTTTGGTTTCATTGATAGGACAGTAAGACAGATCTGTCGTCCAGGTCAAATGCAAAGAGCTGTTTACAATGGCCACAAGAGGGTACATGCATTGAAATTTCAATCCATTACCCTACCAAATGGAATCATTGCCAACATGTTTGGGCCTTTAGGTATGTAATTTTAATGTATCATTCAAATAATAGCATAATTTTTAATTTTTCTATTTTAAAATTTCCTTGGGTTGAGTGGGTCAAATGCAAAGAATGACGAATGCCCTACCACGGTGGTAGATCAATAGTGTATCAACAATCCTAATGAATCCTCTAAATCTGTCAAAAGGATGTTTTGCGACATTTGCGAGCGAGTCATAAAACCTTCATCTTTACCAATAAAGATATCCATGTTTGCCAAATAAGATCAGAAGCATAAATAGTGATCAGATATGAAAATAACTATGTTGTTCATAACTACTGTTGCTTATTGATATTTTAGAGGGGAAAAGGCATGATGCTGCAATGCTAATGGACTCAGGGCTACTGAATGAGTTGGAACAATATGCTTTTACCAATGGATATCCACCTACAAGCACCATATAGAAACCGGCAGCTGACACCAGATATGCAAGAGTTCAATAAGTCCATGAGTGCTGTCCAAGTATCAGTTGAATGGATCTTTGGAGACATTGTCAATTATTTTAAATTCCTTGACTTTAAAAAGAATTTGAAAATTGGTTTGAGTAGTGTTGGGAAGATGTACATTGTAGCTGCCCTCACTTGTTTACAGTCTAACTCTACCTCAAGATTTTTTGAATTGGAACCTCCCTCTCTTCAAAATTACTTTTCTTAAATTAATATAATTATAGCCTATATGAGCATCATTATTTTGTCTGTATTAGATTGTATTTTGTAGCTAGTTTTATGGCATTACATATGGTACAATAATTAATTTTAGTGTTTATTGATGTTGACCTATATTTATATACTCCCAATGTAGCTCACATGTTTAATATTAACAGAACACATGCACATTGACAGTTTAAATAACAATATAAATAGTGAAATAATTGAGAGACACTGACCAAAAATAATTTATTGAACAATATATATATATATATATATTGAGCCCAAACCGTGTAAACAGAAAAATGAACTAGTAAATCAAAGGTCGCGGTTTCGAAACCCAGCCACGGGGCAAGCAGTTGTCTGCTTACGTGGTTTGGGCTCATTCACTCAAGAACATTTCATTTCATATATATATTTAATATATAAATATAATATAAAAATATAACATACAAAAGTAAATAATGGAACATACAAAAGGTTTAAACAAAGTTTAAAAGTTCAGTTCATCAAATTACTTATTGTCAATAACAATGAACTATTTCTCAACAAGTTTACTCAAAAGAGCCATCAATGCTTGCCCTTGCTGTTGTTGCATTAGCAGCATTTGACTTGATTGTATTTGTTGGCTTTGTTCTTTTTGCATTGCTAGCATGGTTGCTAACATTTGATTTTGCTGATTCATAAAGCGTTGATTGTTCTCTTTGTCCAATTCCATGCGTTCTCTCTCCAATTTCAAACTTTCTTCTTTTATTATTCTTTCTCGATCTCCCTTTTCTTTAAATATTCCAAAGTAGCATTGCCCCCCTTTCTAATTTTTCGTTTTGTCCCACCCTGCTCACTCTCGTTTCTTCTCTTAGTTTCCGATAAATTTTCCATTTCAAATTTTCCATTTCTTCAGCTGCCTCCTTATCCACTGCCACTTTTCTCTTTTCTTCTCCCCCAGCCTCTGGTTTTAACTCTTCTAGGATGGTATCTAGTTCCGTCTGCTCTGGCGAGATCCCACTTGCACTGATTTCTTGTCGGTCCTTTCTTCTGAATTGCAAAAGCAATTTTCTGAATCTGTCCCTCACAGAGCGTTGCTCAACACGGAAACATGGGTGCTCTATTTGTTCCAGTTTCTTTGCGATAACTTCCCACACCTTCCCTCTTTCTATAGACTTCTTTTTCGTTTGAAAAAGTCTGGACACTAAAACCTCCTTACAAAATTCTATGTCATGCTGCAACGTCCATTTCATAACAAAGCAAGTTCTAAAAAGACAGCAAACAAACAGTAAATCATTGTGAATTCAGCATATTTACAAGTATTAATGATAATATAAATATAGCAAAGCCCCATATTTTTTTACCTTATAGTTTTAATCTTTTGCTTTAAAAGTATTTATACTATTTATACTCTAGACAACATCTTTTGATGTAGTTTAACACAAGCATAGCATGCCACCAAACCCAGCTGCATGGTAACAACATTTCAAGTCATTGTAAAAGATAAAGCAAAACAAACGCTGGCTTGTCGTTGAATATGACTATTTGTCTGATACTTGATTAGCGAATAAGCTACAAAGAAACCTTCTGCTATTAAAGATAATTTAAAGTTGATAACAGATTATTTAGATGAACGTAACTTACGGTGATTTAGTTCCAGGTTTTGAAGATACAGGTGATTGCTTGGCAGACATGTTTACTGATCTTGTTGATAAAACTATAAAAACCATAAAATCCGCAAGCATTGAGGTCATTTGATCAAGGAAAGATCCATACAATAACATTTTAACAAATAGTGGACATATAAGTGAAAAAACACAAAGAAACTCACCGTTTAAAGCGTTGAACGTGAACAAGTCCGAGGTAATCTTCGACGACGCGAAAATATGCTAAAACACAGCGTCCCAGACTCACGACGCCCGCTCAGTTTTGTTAACATCACTTCCGGCCGCGTCGTACAATCTCAAGGTCCCTAATGTTCCAACAGTTGAGCTTATCCCTGACGTACTAAACGGGTTAGATTATACTGATATCTGTGTTTTACGACCATTTAACTTTCATTGCGGTGATTACAAACGGCATAATAATGGTTACAGACAGAAAAACGGAATGTGCCATCTTACATGGCCTTCTACATCTGTCGAAGATCGAAGCCTTGACTGATGAAAATCGGAAACTTCGATGTAAGGTGGCATATGAATTTTTGATGAATTCTGCTGAGAGCTTGTATGCTGTGTTGGTAAACAAATACACAGAAAGGGTTTCTGGTGAAGCGTGTATCAATTTACACAATCATTCTGATACACAAGGTATAGAGTGTGGTTTATGGCCCCATCTTTACCCTTATACTAAATGGTGTGAGTCAATTCTCAATGGAAACGAAAGCCGGTTGAGTGGCAAAATGTCTTTTATCACAAAAGTTTTTTCAAACATTCCTGATTATTCTTTACAATACGAGCTTCTACAGTATCATTATGATATCTGGATTTTCAAGACGGTCAATGGGGCCATAAGTTCTGCTAAGCATATGAAGTGTTCGAGGCGAGATCACTTAATGCAAAAGTGTTTAGCACCGGTTATTGGAAAAAACAGCATCGCTTGCTCATTGGACGCGGTTTGACAATTTGGTTATCCGACAGTATTTTTTACTATCAATCCATACGAATGGTAATTTCCTTTTCCTCAATGGCTGGAAAGTATCAGGAATATGACTGGTCGAGGTCCAACACACTTAAGCTGCGTTTGAAACCATACACATCATGCATACGCTTGAGCAGCTTGTTCGCGGGTACCTGTGCGGTTCAAATTCAAACCGGTGGACAAACTAATCTGCGCTGATATCCCATATGAACATCCTGAAAATGCCTTTCTTGTTCGAAAGCTGCAGCCATCGGACCGTGGTTGCTTGCTTGCCATTGAACAATGAGCCATCAAATTTTTGCCAACAAGGGCAGGCTGTGCGTTTATTTCATCCAGAAGAAGCGTTCGCACTCAATCTATGAGTTTACGATACGTAATAACGTGCGTATCAAAATGGAAGGATGCGTACACTAACGACGCTTTATACTCCACATGTGTCACCATATCAAGCTGCATATCGCGTAGATGGCGATTTTAACCTTGAGCTAGAAATGTGGCTTTATTTGACTTTGATAAAGTTTTCGTGGTCACAGAGCAGGACAAAAAGGAGTATGTGGTTCCTGTATCATCCACAATACAAAACAACACCACTCACGAAAAATACATTAACAGCCCCAAAATCGATGTAACAAACCACATTTTTACAGTGGTTAAGAGCAGCAAACCACGTTTCTAGCAAGCCCCCCATTTACAAGAACGGTAACACGTTAGTATAAATGGTATCCCCATTTTCAGATGAACATTTCTTTGAGTTTTTGTTGGTGAATCATCCACATAGGGGCATGACTGACCTTTACCATCACCAACATGATTTACCTGAAAACATTCGTTTCTATACATCAGCTGTTACTATGAACCCTTTTTGTTGTGGGGGGACCTCACAGCAATAGACATTTATTTTGCAAAGGAGGGAAACACGGATCCCTATATCAAGACATTGTGTTCTCACATATGTAGCTTAGCGAATATTTTGCATATGTGGCGTTTGTGACATTTTTACTGCTGCTCATTTCTTGCCGACAGAGACATCACTGACATTAATGCAGCTAGATGAAAAGCAAACTGCAACTTCAATTGTGACGACAATTATTCTGACATCAGTGATAGTGATGATGCTCAATCCCACACAGATAACCAAGCACAAGAATGTGATTTTACCACAAGGCACTCTAGCAGCTGTGATTCCTTGAAAGCAAGTGATTGGAGAAAGTTCACTTTAATTACAGCTAAGCCTGGTATGGGTAAATCTGAACTAATGAAAACCATTAAAAAATGCATCGATGAAAACCGCAATATTCTTGTTGCTTTGCCAACTGGAATACTAGCAGGTCAATAACGTGCTACCTTCCATGGAGAAATCACGAATGATACCGTGCATAGTGCTTTTAATTACCATGTCCAATCCGCAACTGGCAAATTAGTGCCTATGACATTATATTTCTCGACGAGGTTTCAATGATTCCTAAAAAAATCTTCCAGCATGTTATACGCACTATATCGGAAGTTACTGTATGACCAATAGTAGTGATTGCTGGGGAGGACCGACAGCTACAACCGATTGAATGCAAAACTACACAAGTAGAGAGTATATTGCAAGATAGGCAATTTTACACTTTAGTAAACCATTACAAACTAACCAAACAATACCGTGTTATTGACAAGGATTACGAACGCTTTCTCAACCACATACGCTATTGGCAACCATCACAAAATCTTCTCGACACCATTCAGGATGACAAACTCATCAGCCAAAACCCAAATCCAATGGACGAGGAGTTGGTTAGGGTCATCCTTGAACACCCGGATGCCACGTTTTGGCAGTTTCTCGTAGGGCTTCGGCTCGTGTAAATAACGGTAATTTATTTGATGTTTGCCGATTCAATACCATTTGGCTACAGTGAAATGCGACAACGAGATGGAGCCAACACCGATATATAAGAACATGCGCGTAATAACCCAAAATCGCGATAAAGAAAATGATATGGTTAATGAGCAAGAAACCATTATCCATTCAGTTCAAAACGCTACAGTATTTTTGCAACTGCCAAACAAAAAAATTGTTAATGTTTACCCAGTAACAAGTAGAAACGAAGAGAACGAGCTATTTACATGCTACCTGCTCATGCCATGTTATTCTTTAACGATATGTAAGTCTCAAGGTCAGACTCAAAAAACTTGTGCTCTGGTTTGATTGTAGAACGGTACCACCTGGGACAGGATATGTTGCTTTTTCACGAATAAAACGTCTAGAGAACTTAATATTGGTCACTAGTGTCTTGACTGAACATGCAAGACCAGCTGACGTATGAACAGTTGAGCACAGAAAAACAATCCAATAGACCCAAATGTTTTAAGTTCAGCTAGCCAATTGTGACGTAATCATAATACACGCCTGATAACCGCATGAAGGAAATGACTTGAAACAACGAGGATGTCACCATCAACACATCGCTACAGAATATCCAAAAATAAAAGGGGAAGGGTGGGTTGGGAAGTAACGATGACCTAAGCGTGTGTTATTGATACTCATCGTTAGTGGAATTGCTCTTTCATAGGATGGAAATGATGGAGTTGATCAAAGCATGGCTAGTAATCACGTTCCTACTTATCTCCTATGAAGATTCATATCTTTATAGTTATTGTAACTTTTCTGACCCCATGTAACCTTACTGTATCTCTCAAGGAAAAATGAAGTAAGTCGAGCTCTTCACCTCCTGAAAGTATTATAAAATTGCAAAAGCTACTTCTCGAGAAAAACGTGTTTTCAGATGCCATTATAACAGTAATAACACTACAAATGTCCAACTAAAAACTGCCGAGTGAGATCTGACGAATATTTTAGCTATGACAATGAAATTTGGTAGGATTGCACATCTTCCGCAAACAACCACCACATAAAAGTTTCGCGAAAAAAAATTAAAACCTACACTTGTAAACAAGAAAACAAAATATTGAAGTTTCAAGATGGCCACCAATATCTATATCTCTGAAAACTTTCGCAAAAAATATTTAAATGCACACTTGTAAACAAAACAATATAAGTAATTCAAGATGGCTGCCAACATCTATATCTCTGCAACTATTGTCGCTATGGCAATGAAACTTGGCAACAATGCCCATCTCTATCCACCAACCAAGACCTAGAACTTTCGTAAACAAATATTTAAACGTACACTTGTAAACATAAAATCAATATATTTAATTACCTCAAAATATATATCACAAATTGCATACTAATATCCATAATAATGCATCTTTTATCATGAAACTTCACTCAGACTCCAATTCAATATACAAACCTAGAAAAAAATTACCAACTGTACAGCTATCATATTTCTTTAAAAAAAAAACAGGAGAAATTTGTAAATTTTGAAAAACACAAACTAATTATTACATAAATTTGCATCAGAAATTTTTGTCTAAAACTTCAATAATGCATCAATTACAAATACCCTTGTTTAACATATATGGTTGTCATGCTAGTGAGATGGATTGCTAAACGTTTGATAGAAATTGAAGTTATATTTATAATTTTCCAGTTGCAATGTTTGATGAATCTCAATATTTTTTTGATGAATTTCAATATTTTCACCATAAATCACAATTTTTTGTTAAAATCAATTACAAACACACTTGTTTAACATACATGTTTCTCATGCTAGTGAGATGGATTGCTGAAAGTTTCGTGCAAATTGAAGTTATATTTAGAAATTTCTAGTTCACATTTCCCATAAAAATCAATACTTTGGCCATAAATGACATTGATAGAGCCACAATTTATCACATAAATATAATTATTATTCGTTATGCAACGCTCTCTTTACTATATTATAATTGAAATAAAATTGCTTTAAAATAAATATGTTCACGTCAATAATAATAACCGACACATTTTCATTAAAAAATGAACGTGTATAATAACAAATCACATATATTTAATATAAAGTGTCTACTTAATGCAAACGAAAACAAAACTGTTTTTATTATTTATTAACAGTGGGGAGCAAAATCTAAGCGATTCTTCCAAATTAAACATCGAAAACGCAGTTACTATCATTTTCTACGGCCTATTAACAATAGAACCAGTCACTTATAATTCGATAGCGTTGTGGCGGCCATTTTGTTTCTTCGTCTCTTTGACAGTGATTGACGTGTTTTCCTCCAGCGTGTTTTTCAACATTTCTTTATCTTCCATTGGGAATTTCTGTGAACAAACTACTGACAAGTATACTTCAGGTCGAAATATAACTGAGAAATAACGCTAAGTAAGTGGGCAAAGTTCCGTTTTATTTTTATTTCCGTAATTTGCACAATTTCCCACCTGTTGACAGAACAAAGAGGAATTCAGTCAATATTGATATTCTTTCGTATTCCTACGTGATTGTTCATTGTTGAATATAAATTGTGGGTTTTACAATATTTTTAATAGCAATATCCATCTGTATCTTACAGAAAGTGGGTAATTTCTTTAGTTCATATCTGTACGTTGTGTTTGTTTTTTGAACGCAACCAACTAACTGTGATTGACACTGTTGTCTATTTACGTGAAAATCTTTATACTTGAATAGCAATTGCAGTTTTTACAATACATTTGATTGTGACATTCATTTCTATATTGCAAACAGTTTGACTAAGTGTGGCTAAATTGTCTTTTATTCATATTTTACATTCGCTCTTTTGTAACCAACACTCTTATTACTCTTCGTTATCGCAAAAGCTACAAATCATAATTCAATGCCAATTGGGCGTTTACTATAGTTTCCAGACATACATAAAGAAATTACATCAAATATATAATATATTATATACATATATACATATATTTTAATCCCGTTTCCTAGTTCAACAGCGAATAAGTTTACTTCTTATTTATACATAAAATCATTCAACTAAATATATACTAACATCAATTCACTTATATAAATAACATATTGTTCATTTTTTTTATCTAATGTTCAAGTGTCATATAAAAGAACAAAAAATTGGGTCTCTGTAAAGAACAGAAACCGAAACGACCGAGACCTAATCGGTAAATCGCCGAAACCGCAAATGATCGCTAAAAATCTCGCGAAAAACTTCTAAAATTGATTATTTCGCACCGAATGTTTGCAACAAAAATTATAATATAATAAATATTATACATTATATATTCTACATATTAAATATTACAAATAGCAGTACCAATGAATTGTGACCAACAGGCATGACATCAACGAAATTTGTCAATGGGTCATTTCGATTTCCGGTCGTTTCGGTTTCCGTTGTTTACAGAGACCCCACCCACAAAACCGAGATTACTATAATTATAACGTTTTTCTCTCAATTATAAACTTACACTGTCTCTTTTTCTGCAGATGTACAAACAAACTAAAAAAACGGTGGGAAGCCTAGATTCGCCAAAAGGAGGTAATAATTTTGACCATTTCCCGTCAAATTTCTTAAAACCCTACGGGCAGGCAAGTCAAGCCCCCAACCATGACACGATCATGAGACGTCTAACTCCAAAGTGTTGTGAATGGCTAAAACGCCCGAAAATTGCCATGAGCGAATTCGCAGCCACAATCGTGGAAAACGTAGAAATGTTATCGAAATCGGAGCCCATTAGTGAGTAGGCCAGCGTTCGTACAACTGAAGAAGTCCATGCGGCCAATGCTGAAATCTTTAAAACGGCTAAACACTAAAAATGAGATTGAGTCCACTCCATCGGACATAAAGCCTGTCCTTGATGCACTTTTCGACGATGAGGAGTGCAAACTACACAAAGCCATGGAGGACATGGTAGAAATGGGCGGAGCTATGTTCTCCCTCGGCATACATTTTCTCATTGCCAAAAATCTCATGACCAATCCACAGGAATTTGCAGATAAAACTGTTGCAACAGATGCAGCCACTACTAGCTTAAAAAAAGAGACGTAAAGGCGTTAACAGAATACTTGAACGCAACATGCACCACATCTGTCTCCAGTCTGGCTCCCAAAACCAACGAAAAGGAGTTTAAAAGAAGAGTTGTATTCATGCTATGGGCCCACAGAAAATAAAAAGAGGCAAACAGAAAGAAGTTCCCCAAAATCAGAGGTAGCAGACAGCAGCGTTGATGGGCCCAAGGGCGGATTTAGCGTAGGTCAAACCAGCCATGCGACTTGATGTAATTTTTTGCTAGCATAAAAAATTCCGAATCAACCTTCAGCGGTCGCTGTAAAAATTGCGCAATTACAACAAGGTCCATTGGCACTGACGGCACAGGCTCTCTCGCCCGCAGAGAAGGTACAAATAACAATGTGAGCAGTCTTCAGTCTTCTTCTTCTCAGCGGTCTTCTGCATAAGCTTTGACCGATCTGAGTCATTTTCCAGCTATTTGATTGGTCAATACACCGATTTCCATGGTGATCGGCCAATTTGACCGATCTACAGGGCGTTCTGACCGGTCTTGGTGATCAGGGACTCATGCATTAGCCACCTGATTGGTTAATTCAGACAAATACCGTGTTCTTATTCGCTACTCCATTTGACCGATCTTGACCAATTCACAACGTGTGGTATCCATCAGTTTACTGTATTATTCAGCAATGGCTCGCGGTATTTACGAAACTGTTCTATCAGGGTTTGAAAGAAACGATGAACATTGTCTGCAAGAAGTGTACGATGATCTGGTGAGGCAAATCAACGTTTCGCACAAGAGTTCTGTCGACGAACTACTCAGTGTGGTAAACAGCACTTCAAGCTTTCTTAGCAGGAATTTTGGCGCAGAGAAACTAATCCAAAAGATGTCCGCGATCGGAAAGGCAAGGGTTGTACGGGCCATGGCGACCATGTAAATGTATATATTGATTGATAAACTACTGTCTTACTAGTCTTAAACTAGTGTATTGATAATCTAGTATTGCTATTGCGAATTGTGCGTCTCTGGCCGTAATCGTTGCTCAATTACCATATAACATATATTTACATATATACCGTCGACAAAACGACGATTAAGATTGAGCTATATTCGATTCGAGTTTACCGGTTCCATGTAACCTATATTTAAGCGTTTCGTATTGACTTTAAAAAAGGTTTAAACTTCATATTGACCGATTGTTGTTGAACCTCGTTGTCTGGTGTGTGAAATACGACCTGGCTATTCATTGCTTTTGACAGGAAGTTGAGAATAAATAATTCATGTTTTATCAAAGTTCGAATTGGACAAAAAACTTATAAAAAATAATAAAATGTTTCATAAAAACATGTTTGAAAACAAATGCTCAAAAGTGCTGTCACAGATCGTGGGAAATGCCATTTCAGAGACCCAAATTCAAACATTTTCCGGGGAGAATGCCCCTGTACATATGTGTACCCCACCATTTTGACTAAGGTATAAAAATTCCTAGATCTGCCGTCGACGAGCAAAAGGAAAGCGGTGAAAAAAACAAAAGAATTAAGAAGCAGCAGCAGTTCTGACTCTATGGCGCAACCTGAAGAAAAAAAGTAACACCAGATACACCTCTCTTACCAACCAATGAGAAAAGGATTTTGGAAACAATTCCAACAAGTAAGTAATGGCATCGCGAAAATCGTCTATAAACATTTTAACGAAATTTCAAATTTCACTAAATTTCAAATTTGGATTAAGCTTAACACGAAGTCTTACAATATCGCAGGTAGTTGGGTTGCCAGTGTACATTGTAATGATATGTTTCAGTTATTGCTGCAATTTTTTTAAAGTTACAGTTTCTCAAATATAGCCGAAAATGAAATATTTAAAATTTTAGCAACTCAGGCCCAGTTCCCCCCAGGAATACAATTTATGTCTTAAAAATACATTTACGTCTTCAAAGAGGTCATCTACCCGTTTTTGAAATACAAAAAATAAATAGGAAATAATCTCTATCAGTAAAGTGAGTGTGCAAATCGTCCATAAACGGAATAACCAAAGTTTTTTCTTTCATTCACAGAATCCAAGATGACCAAAGAACTGATTACTATTAACTCTTTTAATACTTTTAGAAGGATCTTTTGGAAATTTTGTTGATTTTTCAATAGTTTTGATGTACAGATAATTATACTTTGTATTTTGTATTCTGAGGAGCTTTCCTCTTGAAATATTTTTATTAAACTTGAACTAAACTAGAATCTCTTACTTTCGAACGCCATCTCAGTTTCTACTTGGATAATTCATTTGAAACCTAGGAGACTGAAATATGATGACTGTAAAAGTAAATGCTGACATTTTCAGACATCGCTTAAAGTAGTTACACTAATTTCCAAAATATTTACACTAATTTCCAAAATATTTACACTAATTGCCACTAATTCAAATACTACCTTGGACTTTCAACGGACGAGTTCAAATGTCATATTTTAACTACTAGACTACATTGCAGACTTACGTATCGGGTAGCAGGTGGGTCGTATCTCTTTAGTGTACACAAAAGGTTGAAATCAACCCCAAAACAAGAAAGACCCTAACCCCGTGCCTAACGAGTTATCTAAGGTTGGCGATAGAAATCGCTACCTGTGACCCGCTCTACACGCGTTTTTAAGCCTTGCCTGATCTGTTATTGATAAAAATATGTCCTGAACCTATCCCAAAACACAAAATTTTGAAAAACATCTGTTGCAGTTTGAAAATAAACTTTAAATATGAAAATACCTTTAGAAAGAAGAAAATGAGCCAGATTGTATTTTCATGAAAATTATAAAACTACCTGCAAAAACAAGCCATCTTCTAAAAAACTGTCCTATCAGACTGACATCAGTATTAGGGCACTATATATCCAAATACTCAATGTATAACAGCTAAACTTTCAAACAATGTTAACAATAGCCTGAGAAAGTAGGAAACATTAACAAGTCCATTTGAAAGAATGTTTAAAATTGAAAAAAGGTTTACTGGCTGGCCTGTTGTGAGTGTTAAAAATGTCATCAGACATTGATCAAAATAAAAAAATTACTATGTTAGACTTAAACTATTAACTTTAAAGATTGAAAATACTTTGAGAGCAGAAAATAAATAAGATAAGCCTATAACAATTACTATTGTTATGAATATTTAGGGTAAAAGGCCACCAAATGGCTAAAAAATGGAAAATGGCCAAAACTGTCCTGTATCTAAATCTTCCATGTCTAAGCTCTCCAAAATTTCCATTCGTAAAAGATCGTGGGTTTAACGTTAGACAACAACGAAATGTTGAAGATACAGTGCAAACATATGCTCTAGGATTTCTAAAATTGAAAATTACCGCTAAAACTGGAGTTGCAAGTGTCCTAAGTCCTTTATATTAAAGAAATACTGGACATTCTGTGGCAGCCATAGAAATACATATTCTGGACATTCTGTGGCAGCCATTTTTTTTCCTGCCAAAAATTATTTGCTTGTCTTTCTTCTTCTTGTGTAATATCAAGTGTTTTGGCTCTCGGGAAAAGTGTGGAATTTTTTGCGGTTATTACAAGTATTCGAACAAATAAAAATATCCTGTGAGTAAATAAGCTGTTTTACCATATTGTTAGTAATTTTTATTCGCATTTACGCAAATATTTCACGTAAATTATTCTTCGGCAGAACGTGCCCAAACTTGCCCGCCGGCAAGTACTTCGCACTTCTGTTGTCATCAAATTTTCTTCTTTCCGTAATTACTATTTTATCGTAAAAAACTTCCAAAGAATTATTCTCAACTATGTAGTATTCTAGTTGTACTTAGAACTTACTTTTGGGGTACCTTACTTAGGCGAAATCAATTTTTGGACAACCTGTTCTTCAGTTGTTGTTGTTGTTTGAAACATTGAGCTTCGTAACTAAATTTCTGTATTTGGAAAAGCTAAAATGTTGTACTTTTTATAACTGTTCATGTAAATAATCTGTTTTTTTTACTTGATTAACTTCTTGTTATCGCTTCTATAGATATACTGTTGCTGTTCCTTTTGGCACGATAAAATTACTCAAGGTTGGTATACTTTTTACTTGAAATTTGGTCTCGTACTTTTTGTTAAAGAAATATATATATAAATATATATATAGTTACCAAAATATAGTTATATAAAAAATATGGTTGTTGGATAACGCATTCGTTTTCATTTTAATTATTTGGATAAACCCGTTCCTACTTATACTTATATGTATTCCCACTGCTATATTTTCTCTGTTACTCGTTCTGTTGAAGAAAAGCCGTCAATAGCTTTTATAGAAAAAGAACGTTTTCACTTCTCCAAATAAGCTAAAATTTACATAAAAATATATCGTTTTTCCCAGTTTATTGGCTAATTTATAAACGCCATGGTCAGACGGGCAAGCCCGTCTCTTTTGGGAAAAAAAGACAGATATACACTGTCATTAAAGATGACAGTGAAAATTGCTCGGTTCCGCGCAAAGGCCGAACAGAGATGCGACAGAGAACGAGAAGAAAAAGACCAGTTCCTGGTAACTTACGAGGGGGAAATCTCAGCTGCTGACCCCTTTGGAAATAACTCGGTCAGTAATGTCTCTAGTAACTTAGAGTTCTGGGCCAAATTTTCAGCGTGGTCGTATTGCTCCACTTGCGGCAGCCTGTCGAGAAACATCTTGAACTGCACAGCTCGACTGGAAAAGACCAATTCTGGTGACGGGAAAACCGGGATCTCAGAAGATAGCCCACATATCAACCGGGAAATCTCACAGTACAACGTCGTCATTATCGACGAAGCGTCCATGTTAGCAGAGAACATTTTCTATCACGTATTATCCACCATTAACAAGTCGCTGTTTAGACCGATCCTACTTGTTTGTGGTGATCCGGCGCAGCAACAACCATTCTCTAAAGTAGGTACGAAGACGGAGAATGTTTCCAGCCCAATGACGAATAAAATTTTATTTTTTCGACCTACCGTTACATACTAAATGGACAGCATAGAGTTGGGGGTGAGGATTATCTTGCCTTTCTGGATCACATCAGATATTGGACGCCCGAGCAACAGCTTCCCGACAACATCCAGGACGGTCGCGTCATCTCGACCAGCGGTCAAGCCACCGAAGACGACATACTGCGAGCCTTCGAGGAGCACCCAAATACGACGTTGCTAACATACACCCACACACGCCGCGGACACCGTCAACGATCTGATGGCCACAAAGTTGTTTCATAACGCAACACCTTTAGCTGTTGCACAGCTAGACTGCGAACGTGAACCAACACCTATTTATGCCGGCATGCGAGTTATTGTAACGCAGAACAGGGACAAAAGAAACGGCATCGTCAACGGGCAAGTAGGCATCGTTGAACGCGTGCAAAACCACACAATTCTTCTTAAGTTTGCCAACAATACTCTTGCTCCGATTTATCCTGTTACTGTCCAGAGAAATGATGGGTAAGCGGTTCTGTGGTTTAACATAGACGCCATTCTGCCGGGTATTGGTTACGTTGCAATGTCGCCTGTTAAATGCAGACAAGATATTTTCTTTTTGACATTTTTGAAACTGGCATATTTTCGACCGATTTTTGTTCGCCAAATTGTATCGTCATGATCACGTTGCCAATCGACATCTATAAAGTAGCAATCAAGACAAATTAGGGATTTATTAAAATAATGACAATTATTAATTATAAATATATATGAATTATTAGTAATATATTCCTATATATAAATTTTTAGTCTATGTAATTATTAACAAAATATAACTATTAATTTAATTGACGGTGCGAATAGTGACCA
Source organism: Chrysogorgia sp. JL179-B06 (assembly GCA_035772405.1). Taxonomy (NCBI): domain Eukaryota; kingdom Metazoa; phylum Cnidaria; class Anthozoa; order Scleralcyonacea; family Chrysogorgiidae; genus Chrysogorgia; species Chrysogorgia sp. JL179-B06. The sequence goes on from JAYKKM010000082.1 coordinate 1,034,041, forward strand.
AACCTGAAATTCCACGATATTTGCTGCATGAACGCTGTACGATTATTTTAACTGGTAAATTTGAGTTTCCTATACTGACTATTACACGTATTTTTTTCCGGTAGATGTACAAACATAAGAAGAGCACTAACGGTACTTCACCTGCCTCGTCCCCAGTCGCTCGCGTACAAATTACGAGAGCGGAAGGCGCGCGAGGAACGACGGGAAGGGGAGAGAGCGAGAAGCGACTGGGAAATCCTGCATCCAAAATGGTGTTCTCTGTAATGGCCACTAATTTGAGTAATCTCTATATAGAGATCAGCGAATGGGATTTGCAGCTAGAGACAGGAATTGCACCAACGTAATATTGGTCTGACAATATAAAATACTTGTCGATGACGTTTAAATTAAAGATTTATAGGTAAAATACTATAGTTCGATGACAATTTTTAAATTATTCGCGTGAACATAATACGCGCTACAATTGCCAAAATACCAGTACACTTTTGCTTTATATGAATATTAATATGCTTTGTAGAGGAAATATGTAGGATATAGTAAATTATTCCAGGTCAAACACTGACAAAATGTAGTTTAAATTGCATAACTATGGAGGCGTAACGTTGTCATAAAAGCTGTAAACACTGATGTATTATATAATATTATGTTGCTATGTGCTATTACTACCGACGTACCTGAGTTTGAATGATTTCCACCTTTACAGTGTATATATCGATTATCAAATACAATATATGCCGTTATAACGGCACTCGAGAAGCTGGTAAAACACTCGGCGGTATATCGCCGTTTAATATAAACACTCGTGCGCTGTTATTTAATACTCGAATACGATAATCACACGCGGTTTTCACCTACAAAGAGCTATTTATATAGACCAATATGGCATCGGCGTATTTCCCGTCTCTAGCTGCAAGTTTGTCAAGCGACTTCGCGTCTTCGCCATTTCCAAAGCCAATTTGCAATGTTTCGATCAAATTTGCATTGTTTCGACACACGATTTCGCAGGCTCTAAAATTTTCATTTATCGTCTTCCCATCAACCCTTGTTTTTATCACCTTCCCATCAACCATTGCTGGCACTCTATTGCTAGCCTGCCCACTCCCGATTAAGAGCCTGCGGAGGAGGCAGGTACTTCGCAAGCACCTTGGCTGGCTAGGGGCGTTAATTTCTTTCACCATTTCCCAAATAATCATTGAGACCTTACGGTTTGGCAGACCAAGCACCTGACAAAGAAACCACCTTCTGTCGACTAAACCCGCAGTGTTGCGAGTGGTTAACTCGCCCGAAAATCGCTGAGCGAATTTTCGTCGACATTGGTCGAATTTTTGGATGGGGAAAAGGTTCGGTTTGGTGAGAAGATCGTGTGAGAACTGAGAAGGCAGAGCAACTAAAGCCATTGCTCGAAAGTTTAAATAGATTAAACAATAGAAATGAGGAAGTGCCGTCGAAAGACGACGTCAAGACATTATTAACCACCGCCTACAGCGAGGACGACGAAGTGGATGAGTTTTTTGCACAAATGTGTAAAGTGGGTGCAGGTCATGTATTCTACCGCCATTCACTATACAATTGTAAAAAATATGCTGAAATGGTGGTTGGCACAGATTGAGAAGCAGCTGCGTTCAAAGACGAGCTGACAGGCAAAGGCCTACGAAAATTTTTAAATGCTACATGCATTGGTCAGTCGACCACCAATTCTTCGTCATCATGCACGTCCTCAAAAAGAAAACTGCTGGCAGACCTGCTGTCTTCCGACAACGAGGAGAAACAAAGTTCACTAGCACCACCAGCCGTAACATCGCAAGTTAAAGTGAAGAAACAAATCTAAGAAAAACAAAAAATCTACGAAAGAATAGATCTTAATAACATTTAAAAACAATTGAAAAAATTTAAAAACAAAAATATTTGTTCTTGTAACAGTAGACATGAATGGAACGATGGTATTATGAAGAATTTTCTAAATTTTGAAATCGTCGTTTCAACCATGCGGCTATTACCAGTTGCAAAACGTTAAACAAACCATAGAGACCAATCGTAAAAACTAATTCAGGTATCCTTTCGCCTCTGCCTTGCATGTCTGCTGTTTTATCTAAAAACTTTAATAAATTAAAAGAATTATTCATCGTTCAATAATTATGTTAAATTTGCAGTTTCAAAAATCATGTCCGGAAAGTTTTAAAGTTGCCAACCAGCTAGTAAAATACAGAAACTAACTTTTAGGTTAGGTTACTGCGAAATTCCATGATATTAATAGTCAGGTCTCTTAGTGCAAAATATAAGCCCGATGTTTACAGTTGTGACAAAAGTGCCAAATTTGGCACATAGCCTCCTTAGCATATACAAATCAATATTGGAAGGGGTGCCCATAGCAATTCTTACTTGTTAAGGATTAATGGGATAATGAAGTTTTACCTAAAATCACGAATTGGGTTGCCTGTGGTTGCTATATCTTTTCTCTAAATTCGGCAAAGAACAAATAAATAACAGCGTTTTGAGGCTTGATAGGGCATGTTTATTCATAATTACGTCACCTTGACATAAATTATACAAGCCTTTACAAGTATACTGACTAGTGCCCAGTCTCCACTCAGCAAATTATGTCACTTTTCAGCGTTTTTCAGCGTCAATGCTAGCAAATAAATAATAGCTAACATTTCAAAACACATCTTCACGTTAGTTTGCATTCTGATATAGTTCCCGATCCTAATTCGGTTCACATTGCAGGCGCCTTAACTTTCTTTAGTCCTAAAAAAAGGTTAGACAGTACGACTGTTTATGGATCATTTGCACTGTTTACACATTTGCATCTGCAAAGCGGAGTGCACGCCAAAGACGCCTTAGCGCACTTGCATCTTGTGCATGAACCTTTGCAGGTACACTTTGTTAATTTGCTGCAAGCCTTCGAGACCTCTGGTATGGTTAGCCATTTCGGTACCCATGATCCTCCCTCTTTCTTCCAAGAGAACTTGTCTGGAGATGGTACTGCCTGTTGTGAGTGCTCACTGGTCAACCAGATTCCCGCTTGGAAAATTAAACGATGGACATGTTGTAGGAGGGCATCCTTTTGATTGAAAGGAAATATAATTGTTATAATTGTTGGATGAAGCGTCTTGAATAGCAAAACAGTAAAGAAAAACTCTTAGCATGCAAGCTATCATGGTTAGTATTGGTTACCTGTGTTGGCAGAAGCTTGTCCATTGCTCTGTTGTTCTTACAAAACAGCTCCATCCTCGTCTTGTTTATGGAAGCCAGAGGGCTCGACTTGTCACACAGGATGACAGCATACCGTTCAATTCGCTTGAAATGGGCAGAATCTGCCGTTAGCTGATGTAAGGCGTTGTTTGCCAGAAACTCGAAAGTCGAGGTGACATCTGGATACAGCTCCCATGCCTGCCAGGCGGACTTCTTGCCTTTCCCATAAAAGGATGATGTGGTATCACAGCCAGTCAGCGCATGGAAAACTGGTAGGGATCTACAATCGTAGAATAATTACATTGGGACACAGCGTATGTAAGATGACATTTATGCGCACGCTCATTATCTTTCAAATATGCCCTCCGTTCAATGTTGTGAGCGAAATTTGGTTTGCCAGCACTCAGAAAAGTTCGTTGTAAATCAACATTGATTGGTGGGGGGTGGGGAGGGAGGAAACCATGTGATTTATATCACAGAAGTAAAAAATGAAAACGAAGCTATTTGATGCTTCAGTGTCCCAATTAATTATTCTCTGATTGTCTGAAATGTGCGCATGATAGAAATAGCAATACAAACCTAACATATTATTGAATTCATAGTCTATGAAGGTCAGCGGTATTGTTGATGACTATGGATGACTATTAGCATCATATTACGACAGTACTCCACTACAGTGCTCCACTAAAATAGGTCTATCTTTTAGAGAAATTAGTCTTCTTTAGACAAATTTTCTGTTGCGCTGATAGATATTTACTTAATCTCTCATGTACTTGCTAAACTACAGTTATTCAAACTGTTTTACCAAGATAAATAACAGTACTCCACCAAAATCGTGAATTATTTAAGAAATAATCTAATTATAATTTTATTTATGCCGCAGATGGAGTACTGATAAAAATTCGAGTTAAATTAGGTATTTCGCGACCTAAATGTTACTAACATATAGAACTTTATGTGTACTATAGCAGTGATAGAAACAGTTGTTATTAAGAGAGCATTTATGTGGAATAATAGCCCGCAAACAGATGGAGTACTGTGACTGAACCACTAAGATTGCACAGCTAATTATAAACGCAGTGTTTACATTTACTTGTCATTTGATACGCATGCAAAATAAAACACAAGTTCGCTCTTTGAAATGTTGAAATAATTTGTTTTCAATTCTCACGTCTAATGCTTGTAGCTCTAAACATATTTTTAATAAAGAAAAACGTTTTCCGTAGCGTTTTCGTCTGGCGAGCGAGTAGACAGACGGTGTAATTCAGCGCTAATTTCATTCAGCTTTACGTGTAATTATAAGAGTATTAATGTATAGTCCGCCAATCGAAAAATAACTTTTTGTCTTCAATTTAATAAATAATTTTCTTATTTTACTTATCCCCTCGCCCAGCGCGAAGCGCCGGCCGAAGGCCTGAGGGTGCTAATATCGACCGGCGTTTAGTCCCTTATCACGGGAAATGCAAGCCGATGCTGATCTCGGATCCAGTTTAATTTTATATATATATTGAAGATCAACGGCCCATGCGCGGCATCGGGAAATTTGGCCCTGGTAACTAGATATGGTAAATTTGTCGGGCTATACGATGAATGAAGATTTGACTTCAAAAAGATCGTGAAAAGGCAGTGAAAATGCAATATATCGTCGTCCGAAGATGTCAAGTTCGTAAATCAAGTTCGTAAATCAAGTTTTATACGTGGCGTCAAAACTAAAGGTAAACCCGTTTTCGGTTTTTTAAACCTGTTAGTCAGTTACAAAGATAGTTTGGCAAACATGTCCGAGTATGTTATTCAGGCTTTTATTTGATGTTTTGCATGATTTTCTTGCGTTAGTAGTTCAAAAGATATCGTCGTCTGAATATCTAAAATATTTATACGGAGTTTGTCAATCCAATCCAAGCGTCGTCGCTTTCTTCAAGCTGTTAGGTATCAGTTACAAAAATATTTTTGTAGGTATGTCAGAGGCTGTTAATCAAGCTTTCATTAGATATGTAGAATGAGTTCTTAGAGTTAGTACTTCAAAAGATATTGTGGTCGGAACATTTCACTTTTGGCATGTCGTCATGGCAACCGAAATTTAAAATTATTATAACATCAACCCAAGTTAGTTTATTTGAATTTCGGTTTGTTGATATATCGAGAAAGCGCCAATCAGACCTTTGGAGGGCTTTCGCTCGAAATTGAATAGTCCTTACATAAGATATACCAATAAATTATGTGCTTTATTATAATATTGCAGAATAACAAATGTTAATACAAATTTTGAATGGCAGATTTTATACTTTTATTTAAATTATCCATCACCATTGTTTCGCTCGGTCACTTTGCAACCTCATCCACAATGGAATAATTGCAATACTTGATAATTAGCCTATATAGTGAGTACCAGTACTGGTGGTAAGGATGTAAAAAAGTACAGATTATAGCTGTATTTATACTGCAAGTCTATAGAACCTGGCTGGATGCTGGATTCCACCTTGGGCCTGGCTTACATTTTACTCACTTTAATAGTGTAAACATACACCATACTGGCTATAACAATCAGCATTTACGCTCATGTGATATTATGGCATATGCCCTTCTGGCCAATGGCTTAGTGTGTCTGTTTAAATTCACCTTTGTCCTGGATAGTAGGCCTGGACAGTACCAGTCCTAGGCTTTCAATGTATATTTTTACACAGCTTTTGAAGGATAAATACTGTATAATGTATAATTGGGTAGGTTAACACTCACTGTGTCAGGGGAACATGTTAGGATTAAACAAGTGGTATCACCCCACTGACAAGAAGCAGCTGAAAGGAATTTCATCCTGAAGTAATATATATATATTGGTGAAATAATTAGATTAAGCAATATCGTTCTTTGTTGTATATTATGGACTTTTGTCATTTCAATTTTTGAAATTGTGTTACCGGTACTTGAATACCATTGAAATTCTGGTACATGAATGTGCATAATTATATAATATTAAATATTAATAAAAGTTAAGAAACAGAAGTCTTCTAAAAGAATAAAAGGTTTATCAGACTTATCAATTTGGTCTAGGATAAATTTAGGTATGCAATCTTTTGGTATCTGCTACTAACAATTAGACAATAAGGAACATGCAGATTACATTATTACAGTAGGATACATGTATCTTCTTATACTGAAATTAGACAATAAGGAACATGCAGATTACATTATTACAGTGGGGTACATGTATCTGCTTATACTGACAATTAGGCAATAAGGAACATGCAGATTACATCATTACAGTAGGGTACATGTATGTACAAGGTTATGCAGTCTCGTGAATACAATTGTACTTTGAGTAAAATTATGAGTATGCCACTGTTACGGTACTGTAAACATGCATGTTGAAATTTATTATTAAAAGCATAACTGACATAATTAACTTTAATTATGTAATATATAATTAATAACATTATTTAAATTAATAATTATTAAAATTAATTATTAATTGCAATAATCAATAGTTACACAATTGGTTTCCAACCCTGCCTGCGAGACAATTGTATTGGCAGACTTTCCCACTTGGGTTCTGTTCAGTACACTACCAACAAATTGCACCCAAAAAATAAGCAGTTTGAAAATCTGTTCCGTTTGGCAATATTAAAGCCTCAAACAGTAAGCGGGCAAGGGGTTGTTGCGTACACGTATTTCTAGTGACAACGATAAAGTTTATGTGGGATATTCAATTTAGTGAACTGTATACTTGTGCAAAGTTTCATGTTATCCCCTCGCCCGAGCGCCGGCCTGAGGGTGCTAATATCGACCGGCGTGTAGTCCCTTATCATGGGGGGGGGACACGCTTGGGTCTACAGTGATGGGTTTTGTATATTTATATGCATCAACCGCCAATGCGCGGCATCGGAAATTTGGCCTGGTGATTAATGCAAAATTGAAACGAGAGAGTTTGAAAAAAGTGAGTTTGAAAACAATTTATTGCTATGGATAAACAACAAGCAAAACAAAAAGAGGTTCGGAAGAGAAAGGCGGCAAAAGCAAAACCGAGGAGCAAAAGACTACGGAAAAAAGGAGAGCGACATGGACAAAAAATATAATATTTACTGCAACACCAGACCATCACAACAAGCCATATTCCACAACAAAATCAGCGGATGTAGTAATGTTTGTTTTGACTTTTGAACAAAGTAAACACTGAATTCATGCCGAAACTGTGGAAATATGTAGTATACACGGACAAGCAAGTTTTATTTTGAAATATTCATCTATGCCTATGGATACTTTGCTCGGACACGAATACAGGTAAATAAATTAGTATTCTCAGTATTCAAGGATAGTACACTGTGAGTCTGTGTTGAGCGAAGGCCCTTTTATTTTAACTTTTAAGTGTCTATATATTTGTAAGATATGAGATAAACAAGGCGTTCGTTCCCAACCCGCAATTTCCGGTCGAGTTCGATAAACATTATTTGTAATACATTAATATGCCTTTTCAGCATTGTTTTTTGGTTAGGGTTGGTAATTTGGTTAGGAATATATTAGGATTTACATTGGTATTGACGGGGTCCTGTTTCCTAACAAATTACAATTATTATTTATTACAATTATTATTTATTACAAATATAAATTTATTACACATTTCATATATATGTACAATATGTTACAAAAACTAATTATAACTTGAAAGTTGTATAAATCCTACAAATGTAGTATTGTCAATTAAGGCAATAGATATTAGATAATGCTCTTACATGTATGCAATCAACAAATTCATTGAGATTACAATAGTTCTTTAGAAATGGTTGTAAAATGCCTTCAAGACATTTCTTAACTAACACGGTACCAATCCTAGGGTTTCTATTAACCGATCAGTTTCATGTCGACTTAGGAAAGGTCAGTTTCTCTGCCCTGCATTGAGACCTCAAGAGCATCTATCCTCACCAACAATCGGGATATAATCCCTAATACTGTATTAAAACCAAATTTATGCCTATACATTTGCACTATATGCACCCCTAGACATTTGAATGATAAAGAGAATGCACTTTCTTCATTCATTCTTTAACAGTCTTTGGTGTCTTTTTATACTAACTACTGAGTTGATTATTTTATGAATCACAAGGTCGGTGAGGGGGGGGGAGCAAAATAGCCTGGGACCTTGCAAGGGCACGGCCGCGTCGCCACATCAATCACTTGTGACTGGTGTAATCTGCAGACCAATGAAATGTTGCAACCATTTTGCATACCTAACACAAAGTACCAGTTCATCTCAACACTGTTCCCCAATTCCATCGAATACTGTGAATTATTGAACGGAGGTGTCCAAAACAAAAACTATTGAACGCTGATGACGTCACTAGGACAAAGCGCATAACTACAGTACTAATTACAGTAGTAAATTAGCAACTTCAAACAGTAAGCGGGCGAGGGGTGTTGCGTATAACGTATTTCTAGTTTTATTTTGTTTTGTTGATTTATCATTTTTTAAATATTTTGGTACTTCGTAATTTCAATTCAATGCTATTAAATATCTTCAGACAATCGTAGAATAATTACATTGGGACACAGCGTATGTAAGATGACATTTATGCGCACGCTCATTATCTTTCAAATATGCCCTCCCCTCACCCCTCCGTTCAATGTTGTGAGCGAAATTTGGTTTGCCAGCACTCAGAAAAGTTCGTTGTAAATCAACATTGATTGGTGGGGGGTGGGGAGGGAGGAAACCATGTGATTTATATCACGGAAGTAAAAAAATGAAAACGAAGCTATTTGATGCTTCAGTGTCCCAATGAATTATTCTCTGATTGTAGACCTCGCTTCACCCAGGCTGACACAAATGGTGTTAATGTTGATGTACGAGAAGTGGCGTCACATTCCAAACGCCACCCACAGGTCTAGGTCGGGCACGATTGATTTAAGGTGGTAGAACTTTCCTACCAGGATAACGACGACATCTGTATCGACGGTTCTGACCAATACAGACTTCGCTTGCTCGACTTGAATGGCATGGAGAACATGGACGACGATCCGTTGTGTCCGCCTCTTCGTGGTTACACTCAGGCATGGATCTGTCTGAGTCAGTGGAGATCACAGAAACCCCTAACAAAATGAACTATACATTATAGTTGGCATGATACTACTAATTATGTGAGCATAACCAATGCAAACCTGAAGTCACGTAGACCGTCTTCCTCTCAGGCCAGGTGTACGCAGCAACCTTCGATGTAAGAAATGCGAACAGTTCTTCCTTATTTGCTGAATCACGCAGGAATTGAATCCACTTCGGCGGAAGCTTTGTGCCACCTGCAACTTTACATCACACGCCTTTCCCTCTCTTTTCTCTAGTTGATTCTTTCAGGCTGTCAGGGACATAGGCATCCCAAACAACTAGACCGGGAGCCCATAGGGTTGAGCTTAGTTGGAAAGTTAACCAATTTTCATGCACATAGCAATACTCCACATGCATGCTTATATTGGGAAATGGACGTCTGCCAAGCACATACTGGTGGATGTAGTCAGGGGGGGGCATGAGAATGAAACTCCATAATTGAGCTAGATCAGCTAAAGAGTTAACCTGGTGAAACCTACTGGAAAATGTTCACCATGACCCAGTAAATCATGAATGACCACTGCCAGACATTTTTAGCGGTGGGGTGGGCCCGCCAGACACCCCTGAATCCCCAGCCCCATAATTGAGCTAGATCAGCTTAAGAGTTAACCTGATGAAACCTACTGGAAAATGTTCACCACGACCCAGTATATCATCAATGACCACTGCCAGACATTCTCTTTGATGGATGTTCCCTCCAAGTGCACCATGGGACCGGTCATTAATACTGACAGAGTGGGTGGGTGAGAATAGGGGGTGGACCCAAATTTTTTGGCATCAATAGGGTCAGCCTCAAAACAAAAATATATGCATCTGGGGAGTAAATACTAGAAAATACTTCATACGTGCAGGCTCATAAATGGGGTTGTTGCAAGAACAAATGAAATGCTAGTAATTCCCCCCACCCTCCCATTATTAATGACTGGTCCCTAACAACCTAGCCTGCTCGCAGACGTTGTAATTCTCATGACCTCAATTTGCCGTTCTTATCAGCAGACAGTAGTATTGTGTTGCTTGCTGTGAAATATATAACGTCTGCAAACAAGCTACTAACAGCCTCTCCACCCCCATTCAAGTGGCCTAAAAAGTTAAGCATAACATTGTCTAGCCAATACAAATGGCCACATGCATATATCAACAATTCTGTTAAATAAATGTCAAATTATCTAGAGTTGTTGTCTGTCATCAGTCCTCGTCGTCTTCTAGTTCTTCTCCCGAATCGGACTCTTCACTCCATGCTTCGTCTGAATCACTCAGCAGTCCACCAATGGTTTCTTCTTCCGAGTCACTGTCAACTTCGTCTTCCATTTCCTCTGAGTTTTCATCGTCGTTTGTAAATAAACTGTCTGGTATGGCAGGTCCTTCAAACCAGGTTGGCTTTAGAATGTTGTCATCCGCATACCATCCATAATCGGTTGGAGACAAACCTTCCTCGGGAAATGCAGTGATTGCATGGGTCCATAATGCTGTGTCATACTGCGCTCGTTGAATCTTCATCTTGAGGGCTGGAAGAGAAGGTGGCAACAAGGAACAATCGATCTTTTTTATGTTTGCCAGTGGATTCTCCTAAAGGCAATTAAATTGTTGATTAGAGCTATTGTGATGTGTTTCAGCATTTCCAGGATGGGACCACAAAACTGGCTATAGCGAGGTTGACAATGCATCGGGGCAACCTTTTTTGGGGGGGGACAAGCTTGTTGTACGAGTTCAAAACAGCCAGTCCCATTTTTAATTTTTAGTGCAACTTATATTAAGTTAATTACGGTTCTCGTTTTAATCACCTTAATAACGGTTCTCGTTTTAATCACCTGATCAACTTTGCCAGTCATTTGCATCAGTTTCTTGTATCTTGCTTCATTTACATCTTTAAGATTGCTCTGTGCGTACATTCGGCATACAAACTCTGATGTAACATCGAGATCAACAGTACTGTTCACGTCACCCATGCTGATGAAAAGGTTAACACGTAGCAGTCAGTCATGTCCTTTTCAACAATGGTGAATGCTTTAGTTTTCCCTTTCCTGAAACAGTACATGTATATAGTATCAATCACTACAGTAATAAATATATATCAATTGCAATGTATTTTCCATTTTTTCCGGACAACTTTCTCTATTTTTAAGTAAAGTTTGGGTTGGTTGTATGGTTTTTAATAGTGATTGTTTACATAAATAAATAATTATTTGCTAACCTGTAAAAGGCCGATGTGAAGTCACATCCAGTAAAGGCATGGTATCCAGGCAGTGCTCTGGGAAGTCCAGGTTTGCGCTCTTCTAGGACATCAGCAATGTTGGTTACATTGATGTACCTTCTGCTGTTTCCCACTACACAGTCCATGATAATGCATATGTCGGCCATCGTCCTGTCATCGGGGCTTACCTGGCCAATAGCACCAATAAGTATCACCAAGACATCGGTGTCAGATGCTCTCACTATGACATTGTCTGCTGTAATATTTGCAATGTGGAAAGCAATCAGGGTATCGGCCTCTTCATGGTCGCCTTGGAGGTGTAATGGGCTGGTTACAGTGATTTCATGATGTTCGTCGGGGACGTACTGTAAACACTCTCCACCATAAGAAGCAATCAAGGTCTTACCACCAAAGATATTGCAGTAGTTAGCCTTCTTCCACTCTTTCAAGAGAAACTTGGCCAATTCATTCTTGAAAACTCCATTTGTGAGAAGTTTCTTCCCGCTTTGTCTGATTTTCTGTTCTGGCCCGGTTATTGCATATGCTGAGTCAACTGCACCCCGTGACTTTCTTTCACTATCCTTTATGGAGTTCTCCACATACTTGTCCATGCAAACATGGACTTCACTAGCCCTCCCTGAACATACCACTGACAACATGGTTAAAGCAATTGATGCGTATGATGCTCCCGTAGCTGTCTGCGAGAGGACAGAATGTAGAAGAAGTCCTCCGTCATAGACCTGTACGTAACTTCTCGGTAACTCTGCGTCTGATTGTTTCCGTCTGTAAGGACTCGAGCTTCTTCAGCAGCGCAGACTTTTCAGTTTTCATATGCGCCCCATCACAGTGTGCAAGTGACAGTGGGTACGTTGTAATTGGGTAGGAGATAATCTTTCAAAGGTCTAATGCAGTCTTCTCTGAAACGACTACGATCATTCGTACGAACATGTCCCTCAGGCTCTCGGCATTTGCTTTGGCTTTTCCTAAAGCAGGTAGTTTGGATTTCTTCGCGTTTTGAGCAGCGAAGTTCGAAATTTGTCTCTTTCGTCTTCACCTCTTTTCAGCGTGTTGAGTAGGTATGTTTCAGTAGGTTTGGATGCTGCTTGACCGGTTGCAACGTTCACCAAGGAAGTCGGAGCATCATCTCTGAATGGATTGCAGTATTCGTCAATACTTGCACTCAATTCAGCCATCTGACGGTTGTCCCTTTTGATTCTTGAGGGACGGCATTGAGATGTTACATTTTCTCCCATTTCAAGCCCGACGAATGTTTCTTAGCTCGGTGACTGCCGTAGCACGCTGGGTCATGTTCAGTGACCAAGGGCGCATTGCGTTATCAGAATTTCGGAAGGACGTGAACCAGCATCACGGTTTACTGTCTGCTCCAGGGAGAGGTCAACAGCGGATCGGTTGTAATTCTTCTTGGTACGTCCAATGGAAAATGCACCATTCTCCAATACATCATGCAACTCCTGGCCTGCACTTTTCAACTTATGCAGGAAAAGTGTTCCCCATCTGCCGTAGTTTGGTCGGTTCAGGGCAAAGAACACTGAGAGCATTGTTGGGAAGATGGTAATGTAGCCATTAACGTCATTCGTCTTTACGCATCTCTCGGGAGGCGATTGATCAGGAAGATGTAAATGGCCCAGAACTGAGCTGTTGAGCCAAGATTTCCCTCGAGAACCGACTGGAAATAATCTTCATATCTCTGCAGATGATCGGTAACTACAGTCTCTCAAAGAGCTTGACGAGTTGAGTACGTGTATTAAAATAAAACGCGAAGAAACAAGATCTCACAAAATTTACCCGTCAATGTTCCAGTGGACGTTGACAGCACCACATTTTCTTTATTGTTGGCGGCTTCCAAAGAGAGTGAACGTCGGGCTTGTATTTGGCTACGCGAAACATCAGCCAGGTTGTTGTCAGATCTTGTTGTCAAATTTTGTGAGATCTTGTTTCTACGCGCTATTTTAATTCCCTGCATTTCTTGCAGATAAGGTCAGATCCCGTTGATTCTGTAACTTCATTTTCGAGCAGCTTGCAAGTCGATGCTGTTCTGACTTTTCGATGAAGATATTGAAGTAACCACTGTGTAATAAAACCTCAACTCGGCAATATTTATTATCTACAAATCTTTTTTGTTTATTTAGTTGAAATTGACATACTTTTCTCTAAATACCATCACTCAATTGTTTCATTAATCACGGATCAGACACGTGTTACCAAACATTTTATTGGCTAATGAATGATAGAGAAACACGGCGAACTGTTCCAGAGGTTCTTCACGCACGCCTGCCATTTTTGCCCCGCCCACTTTTACCACCTCGCGTGCCCCCGTCATCCCCCAACGAGCGAAGAAGAACCTCCGGCACCCAGGGTAGTATTCCCATGGAAGGTAGTTTCAAATAAAGAGGATGTTAAATTTGAGTGGTATGATGGTATACACAGTATTCCAAAGTACACTGTTACCGTGAATTCAGCGTTAGAATTTACCATTTATGTTTTTTATTGGCCCATTCCTAATGACCACACAATTTACCATGAAAGAATGCGTGCCATTAATGGTAAAGGAACTGTTATCTTCAATGGAAAGCTCCTGTTTATGTAAAGGATTACCAGAAGATCAGGATTTAACATCTGTGGCTGTTGACCCAAATACAGACATAACAATTCATCTTCCTGGAACAATTATTCGCCATTCAGTTCCTAAATTGTTATCTCCAACCCAATTTGAGGTGTCCATTTCGTATCGATGTGCTGATTGCCAAGTAATTCTGGACATGTGGTTCATGTTCCAGTGCTAGTTGTGCCTTGAAGAGAACTGAGAGGAAAAAGACAAAGTTCTCCTCAACCCCTGCCAAGAGTAAGGCAGCCCTTGCTGCATGTGGACCAGAGAAGTTGCGAGCAACTGTTAAAGCAACAAAGCTTCAGTGTAAGCAGTTGGAGGACCAGTTGGAGAAGCTGCACAGCCAAATTAATGAATTTGGAGTTGGTATCGGTGATTCCTTGGAGAAGGACCTTCTCAAAATAATGGGAGGGCAGAATCTTGAAGCTACTCCTCATATGAAGTTCTTTTGGCAAGAGCAGATGAAACTTTTACAAGCCAACAAAATGGGAAGAAGATATCCACCCACAGGTAATCAGATTTGCCTTGTCTCTGCATGGAAAGTCACCATCTGCTTACAGAGAGCTCAGGGATAGTGGTGCTCTTATTCTTCCCAGCGAACAAGTTCTACGAGACTACAAGAACTACTTTAAACCGAAAGCTGGGATAAACAAGGAGAATGTGGAGTGTCAAGGAAAAATCTTCATCCTTTCATGGTGTTCAACGATATGTCGCGCTCATCATGGACGAGATGAAAATTCATCCAATCTTGTTTTTGACAAGTATTCTGGGGACTTGATTGGCTTTATTGATCTTTGGAGATCCAATAACCAATTTTGCCAATCTAGCCGAGGAAGATTCAATGGCTAGCCACGCTATGGCATTTCTTGTAAGAGGTTTATGCACTGACTTAAAGCATGTCATTGCATATTTTTTTACAGGAAATGTCACTTCTTTCCAGTTAATGCCAATTTTCTGGAAAGTTGTTTCCACTCTGGAGCTGTCATTGAATCTTTGGGTGTGTGCTGCAGTGAACGATGGTGCTTCTCCAAACCACAATTTCGTCCGTCTCCATTCCAAGTTGGCAGTAGATCTGAAGTGTGATGTTGTATATAAGACACATAATCTTTTTGCAATGTCACGCTTCATCTACTTCTTTGCAGATTCTCCGCATCTAATGAAGACTGCACGTAATTGCTTGTACAATTCTGGTTCCTGCAGCTGTTACATGTGGAACGATGGGAAGTATCTGCTATTCAAGCACATTGCAGATCTTTTCTACAGCGATCAAGAATTTGCACTGCACTCCCTTCCAAAGCTGACATTGGACCACATTGTTCTTACTTCCTACAGTGAGATGAAGGTGAGGCTGGCAACCCAAGTCCCACTAAGGTGCGGGATTGCAGAATATCAAACATATCATTTAATTGATATTATCACATTATCAAAATATCAAGTCCAATATCAAAATATTTTGATATTATCAAACCATCATAATATCAAAAATATCAAACTGTAACAATATCAAAAATATCAAACTCAATATCATTAAATTGATATTATCACATTATTATGATACATCATCAAAATATCAAGTCCAAATATATTATTTTGATATCAAATGGTGTTTTCATATCAAAGTGAAATATCAAAAGACTAAAATAGTGTTTAAACTGGTTTGATATTGTGATATATCATGATATCATAATATTTTGATATTATCAAATGGTGTTTTGATAATATCAAAGTGAAATATCAAAATATTAATTGTGTTTAGACTATGGATTGATATTGTGATATCATGATATCAAAATATCATATTTTTATATTATTTTAAAAAACATAATACGTACGTGCGATAGGTCAGATATTAAATTCAACAACAGAAAGCAGGAATATATTTTGATATATCATATCACATTATTATATTACCACTAACCGCATAAAATAATCACCTAAACACTTTCATTATCTGATACATCACAACATAAAATCATTATATTATGAGATTATCAAATATATTGTTGCTGCCGTAGGCAGCACACTAATCTTGACATGAGTTGCTGTGTCTCGCACCCAGACTTCTTCGCGGAACTATGTATAGTCAACGAAATCTCGGTTTGTGTAAATTGCGATCTGTCGGTCGAGATGTTTGGATATTTGTTCAGTTTTATGACGTTTTGTGACGTAGAAGTTTTATTACGTGTATTAAAGTTCCTGCCGTTCGGAACTTGTCAACGCTGCAAAGTTTGAACGATCTGTTCTTACGTCAGTAAGGAAATATTCTCCTGTCAAGGTAAGACGACTAAAATAGTTTAATGTGTACTTAATTTTTCTTGTTAAATGCTCACCAAACGGAAATATGGCTCAGTGACTGCGAGTTCTTGCCATCACAACATCACTTGTCATCGTCATGGGCATGATATCAAATTGTTTTGTTTGTGAATACAGTTTTCCTTCTATTTTAGGTGTATATTGGTGGTTCATTGTTCTCACGATATTGAGCATGCAGAAATATGCACATCCGTGTTCTCGTACACAGCTGTGAGATATAAAGCGACAGAATATATTGAACTGCATTTTTATACAAGAAACAAATTCTGATTAACTTAGTTTATCAATTGTTATAATGTCAACTTTTTGTGTTCATATTGAACTGCATTTTTATGCAAGCCTTGTACAAACTTACATCTGTTTAATATTACACATGTTCATGAACTACTATATTGTGAATATATGTTGAGAACACAAGGGGGGTCAACAAGCTGGGGCAGACGTGAGACATCTGCAAATGTGCCAGGGGCAGATGAAGCATGTGCAGGGGGCCATGCCTGTGCAGAATGAATGTCTTATCCCAGATGGATATACCCCAGAGTGCAAAACTCATTGTGAGAATCAATATATATATATATATATATATATATATATATATATATATATATCTCACTGCTCTGGTATTACCTTAACCATAACCGCATGGGTATGAGGCTGTACTACCTCCACGTGACTTTGACTTCAATAAGCCCACCACTTATTTTTGGAATTTTGCACAATATCATGACTGCCTTGGATTTCAAGGCAGCACTTCCCTTGCGATAGTAACTTCTAGTTATATATGATAAAATACATCACAACATAAAATCATTATATTATGAGATTATCAAATATATCATTGCCTCGTTCTATAAAAAAACACGCATTATTTAGGGTTAGGGTTAGGTTAGGGTTTACCCACGATAATTATGAACATTATCTCTTGTTAAACTACCTTGTCATTGATGATATAGAATCGTTAATCAATCATTGTTCTCATAAACATATTGTTTAAACTGCATTTATATTTGTATTAAATTTATTAAAAAAACCTATTACATAATCTTACTATTTAGGGAAATATATACATTATAAGAAATCCATTGTCCATATTAACTATTATGGAATAACAACCAGGTTATCATAACAGAATACCATCTTATATTCAAAACACTCCTAATTTAAAAAACATATAATACGTATGTGCGATAGGTCAGATATTAAATTCAACAACAGAAAACAGGAATAGACATTACCCCAATAACAAATACCTATTTTATAATACATATAATCGGCCACAATGATCAGTTTACATAAAAATGACAGTCAAAAATAGTTACAGTTTACATCAAGTCTTTTCGCTTCAACTCCACTTCTAAATCTATGTTAAAACATTCATTAACATACCAAAATAGCACGTTTCTCTTATACTGCGTCATTTTCCTAGTAAGTTCGAGGTAATGGTTCATTCTTTTACCCCTTTGATTTCGTTAAATTGTGGAAGGTCTGGGTGGTATAAACACTTCGGGTTGTTTGGTGGCATACATACATCCTCTGTATGTTTAGACACATGAAAAATGTCAACTAAAAATGACATTTTCAGTCAGCACTTTTGCTCCCGCACTGCCATTCTTTTTTTGATTGTTCAAAAATGGTACCAGGCCGCATGCTCTATCGTACCCCAAATACTTCAGCCTTGCCAAATCATTCACGTCACGGCAAAATGTTCGTAACAGGAATAAAAATACTTGTGTATATACAATTCACTCGTGAACATCTCTGTCATACTCACAACGATACCACAGGGCCTTATCAATGCCAACATGCCTGCAGTTGTTTCACAAAAAAGATTAATGTTACTCTTTTTCTTGCAGCCTTTATTGATATCACTTGCCATAAAGACCTGTTCTGGTGTTAGATTAGCCTCTGATTTAGCGGTGCTGAATTCATCTGGTAAGTTCACTTCCTTTGCAGGTTCTTTATGGTGGTCTTGATGCATACTGCAAAACTTTGATGGGGCTTGATATTTTCCACCAGTTAATGGCGAATTAGCGCAACACTGGAATATCTGAGGTAGATCTTTTCGTATCAAAACCTTAGCGCTTGGCAAAGCACATTTCGATCTCTTTAAATATTCGTTGCCGTCAACCGTAACATATCCTTCAGAACAGCCGGGCCTTTTATAGCTATGCTTCACCCACCTATTTGAAGAACCATATATTTCTCCCCACATTTCTTCGCACATTTCTTCAATGTTCAACCTTTTCCCGTTTTGGGAATAGTCGCTTTTAATTTTTGTGGTAGATAATTTCCCGATGTTATTGTAATAGTTTACAATTACCCAAATAAACCATGCATCGTTGACGCGTTGTTCATTTAACTTCCAATCTCCATCAAAAGTTCTGGCAAACTCTTGTAATTGGGTAAGACGCTCTTTGTCCTTTTCGCTAAAATTAAGGTTGTAAACTTTAGCACGGGACTGGAATGTTGCTCCTGTCACCCAAGTTACTTGACATGTCTTTCAAAAGTTGTTTGTCGAAAACGGTCTTGCATGTTACCTGAAAATATTCATTGTGGCTTTCCAAAGGATTATCGTATATCCTATGTTCTCCGTTAATTATTTTGTAGTTTGGAAAGTACCTTACTTTACAACTAACACACTCCCCATGGAAAAGCCTGTCATAGTATATACGATTGGAAATGACGGTCTGCTGTCCATCTTTATATTTCTGCCACCGCAACATTTCGTTTTCGAAGGGACCAGTATAATTGGCTTGAACGCAGTCTTGGCACTTTATTTAAACAAGACATCTACCAAACTTATTTCTAATAGCAACGGATATGAAATATTTACCAACTTGTAAATAACTTTACAGTTTGAACGATTATCCAAACTCAGATATTTCGATTTCTTTACAGCTTCGTTACTTCTGCCGAGACAAACCGTTGGTGCTGTTACACAGGCAGGCGTACCGACTTTTTTATTACTTCTCACAAACTCAGACCAATTCCCATCTATTTGGTGTGGCTTCTGGGAAATGTCCAATAGCGAAAGGTAAACTATTGAGTTCTTCATGATCAACTACAATTGTGGACATATTTATTCAATTCACATCCATTGCAAGTGATTTGCAGTTGCGCGGCAGTAGGCACATAAAGCCTATCATTCTATTCATGTTCACACCTGCATGATCCGCATATTTGTCACAATATTAATTATACATCACTCATGCGTAACGCAATCTTCAGGTCTTGAATGAGTAAATTGATATTGAAAAATGATATTTGCACGTTGCGAACAAAATAACTCATTAAATGCTTCAGAAAATCATGTTTCATATTTCTCTTAAGTTACTCCTATAACAAAACAGGTATAAACAGATTTGTTAATTTGTTAATTTTAAGAATTTTTTAGATCACTCCAGCTGGCGAGTAAAAGTCGAGGTATATACGATTTCTACCTGGTAACACTAAATTGTCAATTTTTACCATCTATTGTCACACCTCATGCGCTTCTGCTACTTGCTCAGCCCGCTTGTCTCCCATTATCTTATCGGCTCTACAAAGCATAAATTATGACTTCATAATATATCATATTCCGCTTTATTCCCAACACTATATAGCGTCGACACCATTTACAACAAACAATCAAACACAAGACACAAACCGATCCAAGCATCAAATTGAGAAACCGAGATTATTTTCTATACTTTATAATCATTATGTCGCTATTGCTGAAACTGCCAGATCCTCAATAAAACGATAATTTTCCAGAGAATTGCCGCAGCACACAAAGTTCCCTACAGCTGGCGTAACAACACAGCAAACACGAAGAACCTTGTCAAAGCATACGCTGATAGCCTAGGATGCCCTGATGAATATATATTTTTCCCATTATTGGCAACAACAGTACAGTCAAAATAAATGACAGCTGGGAAGAACCATCCATTGCCCGGTTTAATGTTTGTCCCCGCAAAGGACAAAAGAAAACTGCAGCGCTGAACGCACTTGCAAAACCCGTGGCAGAAATACAACGAGAACTCCAAGAAAACTTCAAAGAAGATAACGAAGACTTTCAAGAGAAAGAACTCCCTCGTCTTATGGTCGACCACTTCTCTTTCGAGAAACTCCATCAAGTCATGTCGAGTAACAACAACAAAATCCTTGGTGCTTACAATGAACTCACCCAGTTTTACAACATGCTTGATCACTACAAAACAAACTCAAGTATGGACCGTAAAACCCTTCTAGCCCTGAATGGCGGCGGCCAATGGACAAGAGACTTCAAGAATGGCTCTGCACAACAATGGAAGACATGCCTGAACATAACTGGTATTATCCAGCCAGCATATATGTTGTCACAGGACGATTACGATGGGTTCAATGACAGACAGCTTTACGTATGCCCAGAAGAAAGAGATGTCTACTACGAAGCTATTGTACCTTTCGATTCCACAACCATCCCTCAACTTAAAAGTGTGTTTCCAACTGATTCAAGAAAATCACGCACTTAGCACTACCTACACTTTCGAGAACGATGCCCACACTGTTTTTAAAGAGTTCCACGACGAACTGAAAACGCGCAAGATAGCGATCCAACATGATGAAAACCGGCATGGTATCATTGCTAAAGCAATTGGTCAGATGGCTCGTGTGCATGATAGTGCATGTTTTGGATTTTGCTGTGGATGCTGCATTCCAAGAGATTAACGATCTGCCTTCGAACAAAATTTCGTGTTCAATTGGACGGACTTCAGCTTTGCAAGCAAAAACAATAATTAACCATATCATCGACACAAAGTTTGCTATGATCCCTCCTGAGGAAAAGCTTCCCGAAAATAACTGCCAAGCACCAAAACACCAATAACTGCCAAGCACCAAACGACGAAAAACCGCAAAATTATGTTTTCGACGCGGCTACCATCACTGAACAACACTCGAAATATGTGAAGAAAATCCTACTGTTTAAAGGAGTTTCCTTAAAGCCAAGTGATGTTTCAGGACGACATCTTATGCCCCCAGTAAAGCCTGCTTTTAACACCTAACCGATATCCAACGACAGCAGCCGAGTCTTTCTTAAAGACCCTAGGTTCCTTGGGTTTTGGAGACATTGTGCCACGCAACTCAAATTCGAAGTCGCGCCATAGTCTTTAAAAAAAAGCGACGTATGGATGCCATGGATGAAGAGGCCCAAACCAAATTCAAAAAACTTGACATTCCTGAAGTTATAATAATACTTTTACATAAATGAAAAACTTATTATATTCTCCTGACTTCTTCAATTTTATATACAATAATCAATATAACTCTAATTTTATTTGTTCAGTTAATATTCATCAAATTAACTATGTAATATAGAACTGTGTTCAAAATCATTTAATATCGCTTGCATAGAATTCTTACTTGTAATAGTATAATAGTATAATAAAGATCAAGTGCGACATATAAATAGTGCTTGAAATATATACATTGGTATAATATACTGTCTCGCATGTACTTTAACGCAAAAACCATCACAGTCCCCACTCATAAATTATACAATAGGGTTTAGTGTTTCGATTGGTTCAAGTTTTAGTGTTAGCAGTTGGTTTTATTTCACTTTGATATTATCAAAACACCATTTGATATCAAAATATCATGATATTTTAGTCGTTGAGAATATCATAATATCAAGTACTTATATCACTTTTGATATATCATGATATTATCAATACTAAGTACAGGAAACATTAAGAAATATCATGATATCAAAATCACATATAAGTACTTGATATTCCGCAATACCGCACCTCCCTCCCAAGTCCTGAGTCGGTCAGTTGCCGTATCGCTGGAGTAAAGTGGAAATGAAGCGGTCTTTGAAACTGCATGGTTTTGTAGGATGGTGAATGATTTTTTTGACTGCACCAATGTGAGGTCACGAACTGAACATGTCAGGAAGAAAACTCATTTCATCAAACCGTACACTTCCCAAGACGACAAGCAATTTGCATGGCTAGAGAATGTCTTCCTACAATACCTGGAGAATTGGAAGAAGGCCACACTCACAAGGGAAGGAAATTACTCTCCTGATGCCAGAGGGAAAATTTTTATTTCTTCTCAAACCTATGAGGGGTTCAAGATCTGTCTACTCCCATGTAGGGGCCATCCAGTTTTTGCTTGCCAAGGGGTTTTACTACGTCCTGAGTGAGAGATTCATGCAGGATGTAGTGGAAGATTACTTTGGGCACCAAAGAGCATTATTTACAACAATACAATGATAGTTTCTTTATAGTTAACAAAGACGTGCAAATGCGCGCAACGCTCATACAATATTGAATTTTTAAATAACTTAATTTTTAGTAAATATAAAATATTTAAGAAATATGATAAATGCCACTATGAACATTATAATTTGGTTACGATTATCGTTAAAATTCTCCGTTAAAAGCTCGTTTCATTTTTTCATGCAGGAAATGCTACAATAACTGATGTCGAAGCCATTAGATTTTGTTAAAATATGAACGTGCGATTTCTCGAATCATATACAATGTGGAGCGGAATGGCGAGGCAATGTTAACTGCTCAAAAACATCTGACGAGAATAAATTGTCACATGGAAAATTCATAAACTAGCGTGATGAAATACTTTATTTGAAAGTCTTAACAACTAATTTTAAATCGAAAATTGCGCAGGTTAAGCCATTAGTATCTATTAACCTGGACGAAGTTTTGTTACATTAACGAATGTTTTATCCTGTATTAAAGCTGATCAGTGAATTCTATATTTAAAGAAAACGTTTGTTTGAAAATTGTGCTTGCCACTTGGCGAATATTTCTCAATTATTTTCCTACTAATAATATGACGTCAGTTCATTCAATATTAAAAAAGATTGAATTATCCAGTGATCTTACGGTCTATATAGCGACTATTAATGCTTCTTAATTTATAACATCGGCTCAGGCCCAATTTAAATGTTTCAAATATGAGTGTTGATTACATTAAAATAGACTAGTTGTTTTGTTACATTTATCATTTTAGTTTTGCTTTATCGTACAAAAGAGCGTTATATTATTCATACAAGATCATACGATCACTGCAAATTCATAGCTGTTACAAATTAAATATTTAAACGCAAAGTGCTTGTATATATTGGCGATAAGATGGTCACCGTGTTTCATTTTTTTCAGATTGATAAAACAGTACTGGAAATACTATAATAACTAATAGATCCCACTTCCTGCATCACCTGCCCAGTATTCTGCAAGTAAGAGAGGTCTTGCAACCCCGAAAGCTGTTACGTACTTTAAACAATTTCAAAAAAACTTCCTCCGGCCTTATGGACGCATGGAAGATGAAAAGATATTAAAAAGTATTAATCCACAGTGCTGCGAGTGGTTCAACCGCCCGAAAGTGGCCATGTCGATGCTGACGGACACGTTTCATCAAATTTGGATGTGCTGCGCAAGGTGTTTCTAATCTTTGCGAAAACCTGAACAACGTTGTTGAAGCGTTGACACCGTTGAATACCAAAAACGAACAACTACCAACAGCAAAAGATGTAAAACATGTGATTAAAGCCATTGACGGCGCGGATAAGACAACCAATGACCTCATTGATCAGGCGTTCGAAATTGGTGGCGCTTTCTTTCTTCTTGCTACGCATCTCATGGTCGCACGAACCTTGTTCAGGAATCCCGAGAACTACGCATCATCCATCCGGTGCGCTGATGGCAGCGACACATTTCAAAAACAAAAATCCATTAAAAGCATGTGCGAAATGTTGACTAGTCAATGCGTACTTCCTCAATTACCTGCCCAGCTGCGAAACAAAGCGCAAAACGAAAATTGTTGCTTGAAGATTTGGAGTCTGACAACGACGACGATGTGTCAAAAAGTCCTCTTGCAGCCGCCGCCAGTACTTCTACGACACCGAAAAAACCGAACACACATTCCACCACCAAAAGATTCTAAAAAAAGCGCGATTAAACATGCAGTGCTTGCACATAGAGGGAAGCCCCTCCCCCTCAAAATAATGAAATGTTTCAGATTTTAAAAATCAAGGAAACAATGGAAATTTTGTGTTTTGATTACTTCTCATTTCTTTGTTTCCTGAACAATCACACTAATTGAACTAATTATAATTGGCACGGTGACCATTTCAACGCCAATATATATACAAGCACTTGATGTTTAAATATTTAATTTGTAACAACGAATTTCCAGTGATCATATGATCTTGTATGAATAATATAATGCTATTTTGTATGCTAAAACAAAACTAAAATGATAAATATGTAACAAGACAACTAGTCTGTTGTTATGTAATCAACACTCGTATCTCAAACAGTGAAATGGGGCCTGAGCCGATGTTATAAATTAACAAGCATTAGTAATTGCTGTATAGACTGTAACATCACTGGATACCCTTTTTTAATATCGAATTAACGCACGCTATATTATTAATAAGAAAATAGTTTAAAAATATTCGGTAAGTCTGCACAATTTTCAAACAAACGTTTTCTTTAAATATAGAATTCACTAAGAATTTATGAAGAAAAAAGAAATGAAATCAGCAGCTTTAATACAGGATAAAACATTGATTAATGAAACAATATTTGATCCATGTTAATAGATAGTAATGGCAATTTTCGATTTAAAATTACTTGTTTTTACATTTCTAAGACTTTTTCAACTAAAGTATTCACCATTGTAGTTCATGAAGTCTACATGTGACAATTTATTCTCGTCAGATCTTTTTTAGCAGTTAACATTGGTTCGCTATTCCGCTCCACATTGTAAATGGCTCGAAAGATCGGACGTTCATATTTTAACAAAATATAACGGCTTCGACCTCACAGTTATTATAGTATTTCCAGTACTGTTTTATCAATCTGAAAAAAATGAAACACGGTGACCATCTCATCACCAATATATACAAGAACTTTGCGTTTAAATATTTAATTTGTAACATCTATGAATTTGCAGTGATCGTATGATCTTGTATGAATAATATAACGCTCTTTTCTACGATAAAGCAAAACTAAAATGATAAATGTAACAAAACAACTAGTCTATTTTAATGTAATCAACACTCGTATCTGAAACATTTAAATAGGGCCTGAGCCGATGTTATAAATTAACAAGCATTAATAGTCGCTATATAGACAGTAAGATCACTGGATACTTCAATCTTTTTTAATATTGAATGAACTGACGTTATATTATTAGTAGGAAAATAATTGAGAAATATTCGCCAAGTGGCAAGCACAATTTTCAAACAAACGTTTTCTTTAAATATAGAATTCACTAAACAAATGAAATTACTCGTCAGCTTTAATACAGGATAAAACATTCGTTAATGTAACAAAACTTCGTCCAGGTTAATAGATACTAATGGCTTTACCTGCGCAATTTTCGATTTAAAATTAGTTGTTAAGACTTTCAAATAAAGTATTCATAACGCTAGTTTATGAATTTTCCATGTGACAATTTATTCTCGTCAGATGTTTTTGAGCAGTTAACATTGCCTCACCATTCCGCTCCACATTGTATATGATTCGAAAAATCGCACGTTCATATTTTAACAAAATCTAATGGCTTCGACATCAGTTATTGTAGCATTTCCTGCGTGAAAAAATGAAACGAGCTTTTCACGGAGAATTTTAACGATAATCGTAACCAAATTATAATGTTCATAGCGGCATTTATATTTCTTAAATATTTTATATTTACTAAAAATTAAGTTATTTAAAAATTCAATATTGTATGAGCGTTGCGCGCATTTGCACGTCCTTCCTTGTTAACTATAAAGAAACTATCATTGTATTGTTGTAACTAATGACTAAATATAGCTGTTAAGCTGTATTCTCGAAACAGTTATATTGTCGACTTAGCAGTAATCGTAAGCTGAATGTATAATTCCATTGACATTAACTTTTTATTGAACAGCTCTTTAAGTCTTTAAAAATGTTAGATGACGTGCAGTTCCATTTGCTGTGCGAACAAATGTTCGATTTTTATGAAAATTCATAAAAAAACACCCTCGTTTTTAAGAGGGTTTCTAAGTTAATCGTTATTGATAATTAAACTGTTATTAAATTGTTACTAAAAACGATATTTGTTGTCGAGTTTATTGCTATATGGGAGTTGTTTGCAATCCACGTAGCAGTGACATGTGTACGTTGGAGATCTACATTTGTTTAGTTGGCATTTGCATCATTGAAAAATGCAAATTTATTACACTAAAAAAGTTTTAAAGCGATGTCGCTTGATAAATTAACTTTCTTTCATTTGAAAGAACTCGTACAATGGTATAAAAAGACCTTTTACAATTTTTCTGTAACTTTCTTGGTTTTTGACATAAGATCAATTATGATATGACACACAGGCTGCAATCCGGCACCTCGTTTTAATATTTGACCTAATTAACTTGGTAATTGGTAACGTCACAAGCACGGTAAACTTGTTGAAACTACTCCCATAGGTGACAGAATTTCCGCAGAAGGCTTTTTAAAATGTTATGGGCAAATTGAAACTGGAAATAGCGCAACATAATCGAATTTATAGCTGATGTCGTACGGTTGGTAAGATAAAAATTTTACCTTACCTATGCCGTCACATGCATATCGAAAATAATTGCACGCTGTCTTTCGTCTTTTTATTTCCAAAACCCAAAAAGATACGAGAAAATTTTAAAATGTTGTCGTCTTAGATCATTTCACGAGTACTTTCAAATGAGACAAAGTTAATTTATATTGCCGTATCTCTTTAAAGATTCGGTAAACGGCCAACAGTGTGTTTATGGAAATTATATAAAACATATCGTTAAAAGAGCTTAAGAAAACTACTATACAAAATAAAAAAATGTTTTAATTATTCATAAATCACAAATCGTAGTGACAAAATCGTTAAATTACAAAGATGATACTAGATAACTCGAAATCGATGATAATTGATCAATTGTCAAATAGATCGAAAGAACGTTGGAAAACATTCGT
Organism: Chrysogorgia sp. JL179-B06; assembly: GCA_035772405.1. NCBI lineage: Eukaryota > Metazoa > Cnidaria > Anthozoa > Scleralcyonacea > Chrysogorgiidae > Chrysogorgia > Chrysogorgia sp. JL179-B06. The sequence goes on from JAYKKM010000082.1 coordinate 1,061,400, forward strand.
TTGTACGTTCATATTCTACTAACATGCCAGTGTTTTGAATGCTGAAATGGAGCCCTAATATTAATTAGAAATGACCTATGTTACAAAACGTGAAAGTTAGACAATTGTGTTTGTATGCACGAAAGTTTATTTTACTTGGAGAAAAGTATCTAAAAAAATAGTTTCAGATTTCAATTTACATGAAAACAAAATTTCCTACGTGCATGAACGATCATCGATAAATAAAGCGGCATGAAAATAATTTCAATAATTCATAGAGTATAAAAAAATTAATACTGTAATATATATCCAACGGAAAACATAGGATGCGGTGATGGCAGCGACACCAAATTTCAAAAGACAAATCTATAAAAACCATGCGCGAGATGCTGACAAGCCAATGTGCAGATCCTACTTCCTCCATCACCTGCCCAGTATTCTGCAAGTAAGAGAGGTCTTGCAACCCCGAAAGCTGTTACGTACTTTAAACAATTTCCAAAAAACTTCCTCCGGCCTTATGGACGCCTGGAATAAACCATGGAAGATGAAAAGATATTAAAAAGTATTAATCCACAGTGCTGCGAGTGGTTCAACCGCCCGAAAGTGGCCAATGTCGCAGCTGGCGGACACCGTTTCGTCAAATTTGGATGTGCTCTCCAATTCGGAGAGCACATTGTTAAACGCGCAAGGTGTTTCTAATCTATGCGAAAAGCTGAACAACGTTGTTGAAGCGTTGACACCGTTGAATACCAAAAACGAACAACTACCAACAGCAAAGATGTAAAACATGTGATTGATGCGCTGATGGCAGCAACACAACATTTCAAAAACAAAAAGCCATTTAAAGCATGCGCGAAATGTTGACTAGTCAATGCGTACTTCCTCAATTACCTGCCCAGCTGCGAAACAAAGCGCAAAACGAAAATTGTTGCTTGAAAGAGTCTGACAACGACGACGACGACGTGTCAAAAAGTCCTCCTGCAGCCGCCGCCAGTACTTCTACGACACCGAAAAAACCGAAGACACATTCCACCACCAAGACCGATAGTCAAAGATTCTAAAAAAAGCGCGATTAAACATGCAGACCGATCTTGACCAATTCACAGCATGGGTATATCAGTTTACTGTATTATTTAGCAATGGTTCGCGGTATTTACGAAACTGTTCTATCACGGTTTGAAAGAAACGATGAACATTGTCTGCAAGAAGTGTACGATGATCTGGTGAGGCAAATCAACGTTTCGCACAAGAGTTCTGTCGACGAACTACTCAGTGCGGTAAACAGCACTTCAAGCTTTCTTAGCAGGAATTTTGGCGCAGAGAAACTAATCCAAAAGATGTCCGCGATCGGAAAGGCAAGGGTTGTACAGGCCATGGCGATCACGTAAATGTATATATTGATTGATAAACTACAGTCTTACTAGTCTTAAACTAGTGTATTGATAATCTAGTATTGCTATTGCGAATTGTGCGTCTCTGGCCGTAATCGTTGCTCAATTACCATATAACATATATTTACATATATACCGTCGACAAAACGACGATTAAGATTGAGCTATATTCGATTCGAGTTTACCGGTTCCATGTAACCTATATTTAAGCGTTTCGTATTGACTTTAAAAAGGTTTAAACTTCATATTGACCTATTGTTGTTGAACCTCGTTGTCTGGTGTGTGAAATACGACCTGGCTATTCATTGCTTTTGACAGGAAGTTGAGAATAAATCATTCATGTTTTATCAAAGTTCGAATTGGACAAAAAACTTCCAGGGGACAATGTCCCCATACCCCTGTACATATGTGTACCCCGCCATTTTGACTAAGGTATAAAAATTCCTAGATCCGCCGTCCACGAGCAAAAGTAAAGGGGGAAAAAAACAAAAGAATTAAGAAGCAGCAGCAGTTCTGACTCTATGGCACAACCTGAAGAAAAAAAGTAGGCTCCAGATACACCTCTCTTACCAACCAAAGAGAAAAGGATTTTGGAAACAATTCCAACAAGTAATGGCATCGCGAAAATCGTCTATAAACGTGATATTTTAACGAAATTTCAAATTTCTTACAATATCGCTGCTAGTTGGGTAGCCAGTGTACATTGTAATGATGTTTCAGTTATTGCTGCAATTTTTTTAAAGTTACAGCTTCTCAAATATAGCCGAAAATGAAATATTTAAAATTTTAGCAACTCAGGTGGGCAGTTCCCCCCAGGAATACAATTGATGTCTTAAAAATACATTTACGTCTTCAAAGAGGTCATCTACCCGTTTTTGAAATACAAAAAATAAATAGGAAATAATCTCTATCAGTAAAGTGAGTGTGCAAATCGTCCATAAACGGAATAACCAAAGTTTTTTCTTTCATTCACAGAATCCAAGATGGCACCAAGAATACCAGATAACCAAAGAACTGATTACTATTAACTCTTTTAATACTTTTAGAAGGATCTTTTGGAAATTTTGTTGATTTTTCAATAGTTTTGATGTACAGATAATTATACTTTGTATTTTGAGGAGCTTTCCTCTTGAAATATTTTTATTAAACTTGAACTTAAACTAGAATCTCGAATGAAATGGATAATTCATTTGAAACATAGGAGACTGAAATATGATGACTGTAAAAGTAAATGCTGACATTTTCAGACATCGCTTAAAGTAGTTAGTTACACTAATTTCCAAAATATTTACACTAATTCAAATAGTACCTTGGACTTTCAACGGACGAGTTCAAATGTCATTTTAACTAGACAATACATTGCAGACTTATGTATCCGGTAGCAGGTGGGTCGTATCTCTTTAGTGTACACAAAAGGTTGAAAAGAGACGACTGGAATCAACCCCAAAACAAGAAAGACCCTAACCCCGTGCCTAACGAGTTATCTAAGGTCGGCGATAGAAATGGCTACCTGTGACCCGCTACACACGTTTTTAAGCCTTGCCTGATCTGTTATTGATAAAAATATATCCTGAACGTATCCCAAAACACAAAATTTTGAAAAACATCTGTTGCAGTTTGAAAATAAACTTTAAACATGAAAATACCTTTAGAAAGAAGAAAATGAGCCAGATTGTATTTTCATGAAAATTATAAAACTACCTGCAAAAACAAGCCATCTTCTAAAAAACTGTCCTATCAGACTGACATCAGTATTAGGGCACTACATATAAAAATACTCCATTTATAACAGCTAAACTTTCAAACAATGTTAACATTGTTAACAATAGCCTGAGAAAGTAGGAAACATATATTAACAAGTCCATTTGAAAGAATGTTCAAGTTTAAAATTGAAAAAAGGTTTACTGGCCTGTTGTGAGTGTTAAAAATGTCATCAGACATTGATCAAAATAAAAAAATTACTATGTTAGACTTTAACTATTAACTTTAAAGATCGAAAATACTTTGAGCAGAAAATAAATAAGATAAGCCTATAATAATTATTATTGTTATGAATATTTAGGGAAAAGGCCAAATGGAAAATCGCCAAAACTGTAGTAATTTTTATTTGCATTTACGCAAATATTTCACGTAAATTATTCTTCGGCAGAACTTGCCCAAACTTGCCCGCCGGCAAGTACTTCGCACTTCTGTTGTCATCAAATTTTCTTCTTTCCGTAATTACTCTTTTATCGTAAACCTCTTCCAAAAAATTATTCTTAACTGTTTATATGGTATTGTTGTTGTACTAGTACTTACTTTTGGGGTACATTACTCAGGCGAAGTCAATTTTTGAACAACCTGTTCTTCACTTCTTGTTGTTTGAAACATTGAGCTTCGTAACTAAATTTCTGTATTTTGGGAAAAGCTAATATTTTGCCATTTTAATAATTGTCCTTGAAAATAACTAGTTGTGGTGAATATATAACGTCTAAAGGGTTATTATTAATAGTTTTTCGTTTTAATTACGTGTATTTTTAACGTAAATATTGTTCGGCAGAACGTGCCCAAACTTGCCTGGCAGCAACTACTTCGCACTTCTGTCGTCGCTACATTTTGTTCTTTACGTAATAACTATTTTATCGTAAAAAACTTCCAAAAAATTATTCTTAACTGTTTATATGGTATTGTTGTACTAGTATTTACTTTTGGGGTACCTTACTTACGCGAAATCAATTTTTGGACAACTTGTTCTTCAGTTGTTGTTGTTTGAAACATTGAGCTTCGTAACTAAATTTCTGTATTTTGGAAAAGCTAAAATGTTGTACTTTTTATAACTGCTCTTGCAAATAATCTGTTGTTTTTTTACTTGATTAACTTGTTGTTATCACTTCTATAGATATACTGTTGCTGTTCCTTTTGGCACGATAAAATTACTCAAGGTATACTTTTTACTTGAAATTTGGTCTCGTACTTTGTTAAAGAAATATATATATAGTTATTAAAATATAGTTATATAAAAAATATGGTTGCTGGATAACGCGTTCGTTTTCATTTTAATTCTTTGGATAAACCCGTTCCTACTTATACTTATATATATTCCCACTGCTATATTTTCTCTGTTACTCGTTCTGTTGAAGAAAAGCCGTCAATAGCTTTTATAGAAAAAGAACGTTTTCACTTCTCCAAATAAGCTAAATTTACATAAAAATATATCGTTTTTCCCCGTTTATTGGCTAATTTATAAACGCCATGGTCAGACAGGCATACACTGTCATTAAAGATGACAGTGAACGAACGAAAAAATTGCTCGGTTCCGCGCAAAGGCCGAACAGAGATGTGACAGAGAACAAGAAGAAAAAGACCAGTTCCTGGTAACTTACGAGGGGGAAATCTCAGCTGCTGACCCCTTTGGAAATAACTCGGTCAGTAATGTCTCTAGTAACTTAGAGTTCTGGGCCAAATTTTCAGCGTGGTCGTATTGCTCCAGTTGCAGCAGCCTGTCGAGAAACATCTTGAACTGCACGTTTTCTACTCGACCAAAAAATATTAATACAAAGGCTTGCGGATGATCGCAAGAAAGATACGTAACCCCGCATCTCAGCAGGCTCTGAATCGTCAGATCTTGATTCTTACGATGATGAATCAGGCGTAGTTCCCCCCACACCAACAACCAGCAGTCAGCATCTTGCTGATCCACAGCTCGACTGGAAAAGACCAATTCTGGTGACGGGAAAACCGGGATCTCAGAAGATAGCCCACGACGTATCAACTGGGAAATCTCACGGTACAACGTCGTCGTTATCGACGAAGCGCCATGTTAGCAGAGAACATTTTCGATCACGTATTATCCATGTTGTCGGGAAGCTGTTGCTCGGGCGTCCAATATCTGATGTGATCCAGAAAGGCAAGATAATCCTCATCCCCCACTCTATGCTGTCCATTTAGTATGTAACGGTAGGTCGAAGAAATAAAATTCTGGTTCGTCATCGGGTTGGAAACATTCACCGTCTTCGTACCTACTTTAGAGAATGGTTGTTGCTGCGCCGGATCACCACCGTCGGTGGTCAGCCACCGAAGACGACATGCTGCAAGCCTTTGAGGAGCACCCAAATACGACGTTGCTATACACCACACGCGCCGCGGACACTGTCAACGATCTGATGGTGACAAAGTTGTTTCATAACGCAACACCTTTAGCCGTTGCACAGCTAGACTGCGAACGTGAACCAACACCTATTTATGCCGGCATGCAAGTTATTGTAACGCAGAACAGGGACAAAAGAAACGGCATCGTCAACAGGCAAGTGGGCATCATTGAACGCGTGCAAAACCACACAATTCTTCTTAAGTTTGCCAACAATACTCTTGCTCTCCGATTTATCCTGTTACTGTCCAGAGAAATGATGGGTAAGCGATTCTGTGGTTTGACATCGACGCCATTTCGCCGGGTACTGGTTACGTTGCAATGTCGCCTGTTAAATGCAGACAAGATATTTTCTTTTTGACATTTTTGAAACCGGCATATTTTCGACCTATTTTTGTTCGCCAAATTGTATAGTCATGATCACGTTGCCAATCGACATCTATAAAGTAGCAATCAAGACAAATTAGGGATTTATTAAAATAATGACAATTATTAATTATAAATATATATGAATTATTAGTAATATATTCCTATATATAAATTTTTAGTCTATGTAATTATTAACAAAATATAACTATTAATTTAATTGACGGTGCAAATAGTGACCAAACCTGAAATTCCACGATATTTGCTGCATGAACGCTGTACGACTATTTTAACTAGTAAATTTGAGTTTCCTATACTGACTATTACACGTATTTTTCCCCGGTAGATCTACAAACATAAGAAGAGCACTACCGGTACTTAGCAAGCACCATGGCTGCTAGTGGGCGTTAATTTCTTCTGCCATTTCCCAAATAATCATTTGAGACCTTACGGTTTGGCAGACCAAGCACGTGACAAAGAAACCACCTTGCGTCGACTAAACCCGCAGTGTTGCGAGTGGTTAACTCGCCCGAAAATCGCTGAGCGAATTTTCGTCGACATTGGTCGAATTTTTGGATGGGGAAAAGGTTCGGTTTGGTGAGAATATCGTGTGTGAGAAGGCAGAGCAACTAAAGCCATTGCTCGAAAGTTTAAATAGATTAAACAATAGAAATGAGGAAGTGCCGTCGAAAGACGACGTCAAGACATTATTAACCACCGTCTACAGCGAGGACGACGAAGTGGATGAGTTTTTTGCACAAATGTGTAAAGTGGGTGCACGTCATGTATTCTACCACCATTCACTATACAATTGTGAAAAATTTGTTCCGGAATCCAAAAAAATATCCTGAAATGGTGGTTGGCACAGATTGAGAAGCAGCTGTGTTCAAAGACGAGCTGACACCTGCGTTGGTCAGTCGACCAACAATTCTTCGTCATCATGCACGTCCTCGAAAAGTAAACTGCTGGCAGACCTGCTGTCTTCCGACGACGAGGAGAAACAAAGTTCACTATGACCACCAGCCGTAACATCGCAAGCTAAAGTGAAGAAACATAAATCTACGAAAGAATAGATCTTAATAACATTTAAAACAATTGAAAAAATTTAAAATAACCAAAAATATTTGTTGTTGTAACAGTAGACATGAATGGAACCATGGTATTATGAAGAATTTTCTAAATTTTGAAATGGTCGTTTCAACCATGTGGCTATTACCAGTTGCAAAACGTTAAACAAACCGAAGTAGAGACCAATCGTAAAAACTAATTCAGGTATCCTTTCGCCTCTGCCTTGCATGTCTGCTGTTTTATCTAAAAACTTTAATAAATTAAAAGAATTATTCATCGTTCAATAATTATGTTAAATTTGCAGTTTCAAAAATCATGTCCGGAAAGTTTTAAAGTTGCCAACCGGCTAGTAAAATACAGAAACTAACTTTTAGGTTAAGTTACTGCGAAATTCCATGATATTAAGGAGGATGTTCCTCAAAGTGTTAAATGTTAGTTTTAACATATTTTTCACATAATTTCTTTGCGCAAGCGAATATAATAAATTATGCATATTGTTGTTGTGTAAAATAATCTGTTAAATTCGTATTTGAAACCATGTCAGGAAAGTTTTTTGAGGCTTGAAAAATGCAAAATTATTTATTTATTTGAATTTATAATACATATCAATTACAGTATTACAACTAAAAATTGAATGTATTAGGGTAAACCAAAAACAGAATTCAAGATTCCCTCAGGATTGGTCACCCTTTACAAATACAAATAATATATAACATTAATATGAAATTAAAGAGTAAGACATAACGAAATTATACGAAAACAGCAAAAACTATGGATTAAAAGCAACAGGAAAAAGTTTGAAATAATGCTGAGAAAGTGCCTCTTAAAAAAACGACAAGGTGTTAATGCCACGTATAGAGTATGGGAGAGAGTTCCAGAGCCTAGTGACACAAACGAAATAAGAACACTTAAAGACATCTGTACGGGCATAAGGTACTATAAGAGTCAAGTCATCAATATTACGCAGACAACGACCCGTACTTCTCGAAGAAATTAAACCACGTGGCATGTCTACTAAGCCATGAATCATTTTAAAAAGGAAGACAAGATCTGTGATTTCCCTACGCATGTACAGAGGAAGAAGCTGAAGTTGTTCAAGCCTGTTCTTGTAATCTACTTCACGACCTAAAATAAGCCGAGAGGCGCGGCGCTGCACCTGCTCAATTTTGTTCATGTTACGTTTCTTGTATGGAGACCATACTGAACTAGCATATTCAAGTGTTGACCTCACCCAGGTGAAATATAGTAAACGCTTAACGGTGTGATCATCAATGTCTCTCGAAGTCCGATACAATAGACCAAGCATCCTTTGGGCCTTAGCAACTACATGATCAGTATGGGTGTTCCAGTTGAGAGTGGTAGTAAGCCACACTCCAAGATTTTTCTCACTCTGAACAACAGACAGCTGTTTAGAACCCAAATAGTACTGACGATCATAAATTGTACGAGTTCTAACAACTCTCAGCACCTTACACTTATCGACATTAAATTTAAACTTTCCAACACGATTCACTACGAAATTAAACGACATGAAGGAGAATGTTGATTAAAGTACGATGAAATCCGAATAAAAACTTAATTGATGATAAATTCAGCTGACATTTTACCAAATGGTAAGCTATCCTAACATGGAAGCGATTATTTAATTTAAAAAAAACAGGGTGGCAAGGGTTGGGTTTGAAAACTGGATTATTAAAGGAGGATTGGGTTATTAATAAATAACTTTTACGTTAATATTCCTCTACAGGAGCAGACTGATCGTACATCGAGATATACTACACTTAGTATAGACGTCTATACAGAACGTATAAAGCGTCCCTTATGAGTATATATATATATATACTAGAAATACGTGTACGCAACAATCCCTCGCCCACCGTAATAGGCGATAAAAATCAATAACCCATTGATTTGCCAATCGAATGGACTTTATAGAAAACACTACATGTATCTCTGAGAGCCTTTAAACTATCAAGCTTGTGTTGTTCTGAATTTCATTGTTTCATAATTAGACATCAAACTAAATAACTGAAAGTGTTTCCTTTTTTGGGTGCATTATTATATCAACCTGCAATGATTAAGATTTGTTTCATATGTAAAGGCCGGATCCTCACTGTGATGTCACACTGTATAATAACTTACTGAAAATGCATGTATATATATCTTTGGGATTATTCAATCAAAGCACTCAAAGCGTACAAAAAGTATCTCACTACTGACAATTAATCATTTTGAGGCTGCTACATAATGTGTCTAGCAGGTTTTGCTATATATAATACAAGGCATCATTTTTCACATCATTATAAATTCTAGTTAATATTTGTTACTATTATTAAGTTACAACATTATTTGTTACTACTATTATTAAGCAAAAACGTGAGTAAAAAAGTGCCAACAGATTGCCTGTTATGCATTTTGAAAGATTTTTCTATACCGTTTATAATCTCTCCCACTCAAAACCCCTTTGGAAGTAAGTTGTATAATCCCAGGGCATATAAACAGATTCTATGGCAATATCTTCTTCTGTTCAGGTTTATAAACATTATATACCGCACCTTCAAAAAATACTCTGAACACATTTGCTTAGTTTTTAATGTATCGGGACCCTGCTCCTTTATCAAAATGACACATTATAGTTACAAAAGTGAAGCCCTATTTATAACAGATTACAAGATGATGATATTCAAAAAAGTCTCTCAGGTTCAGTTCCATGGGAATAAAGCTGTTTAATTTATGTCCAGAATCATATTTTATTCCCCCAATTAAAAAAAATGCACATATAAATGCTCTTGTGGTGCATGCCCAATTAGTGTGTTGCCAGATTTGTTGATGAAGGTAATACTTTTAATTCGAATGATCACACATATTATATTAATTTTACATTTGATTGTTTGTTTGTAAGAAATGTAATAAAATCTATGTTAATAAAATCTACTTTAAATATACTTCAGAAAGCACTTCAACAAGAGTAGCTTAAATATATATATAAAACCGGCATTGCATATGCAGTTCTATTCCAAGGACAAAAGTGTTTCCCGAGAAACACTAAGTGGAGGCCAGGCCAGGCATAACATGTGTAGGTCTATAAACCTGTACAATGCATGTTTACACTACTCAAATGTACAAATGCCTTTATGCCCATACAAAAATTAAAAGCACAACATTGTCATTGATGCAATGCATTACAGTAAATTATATCACATTATCACCACATTGATCAAGGGTGCACTTCACCTGCTTGTTGGTTGAGCTGACACATCCATGCAATATATCTAGTATTATAAAATGATCGGAAGTAAATGAGCGACAACACGCTGTCTGATTGAGATAAAAAACCGTGTCATTCTAAGTCAATATTAAAGCATTTAAGCTAAGATGACGTGTTCCTCGTGTAGATTTTGTCGTTTTTGACGTAGTGTAAATCACAAAAGGAAGTCAAAGAATACCTGGATACAAGACTAATCAAGGTACTAACACAAGAGAATGTTTTAACTGCAACGTTGAATACATTTTCATCGCTAAAATCGCTAACATGTTTCCTAGCAACGCACATAGCAACGCCGCTCTGCATTTTTCATGGGCTTTCAGTGCTAATTTAATGGTGTTATTTTATAAAAGGAATAAAAAGCTTTGTCATGTGTGATTATCGAGTTATAATGGCACTCGATAAGTTAGTAAAACACAGTGGCGAAGCTGGTCGTAGCAACTGGTCATGCATGCTAATTACAATATATTTCTAAAGATCTGAATATGTAAATAGTTTCAAAATTTGCATGCCGTACGACGAAATGCTAACCTAATATCATCCTAACCCTAAATCTAGCCAAATTACTAACCCTAACCAAAAAAACTATGCAGAAAAGGCAAATTAATTGCTCAACACAGACTCGCAGTGTACTATTATTAGCCATTATTTGAGAAATTATTAATTTATTTACCTTTATTTACTATTATTAGCCATTATTTGAGAAATTATTAATTTATTTACCTTTATTTGTGTCTTTTCTTGCCCGTTAACACTGCAGTCTACAATTACGGCTTGAAATCAGCTGAAAAAAGTCTGTATAATTTGATGCTTTAGTCCAGAGGTTCTGCAACTTCTAGTACGCCGCCCGCCCGCTCCGAAAACCCAAAGCCGCCCCCCCCAAAAAAAACGCTTTCGGTTTTCCGCGGGCGGGGCGGTGGCGTAAAGTACGTTTGTCGCGCTGATGTCAATTTAAATTTAAACGCCAAATGTAACTACCAAAAAGCCGTTTATAGTACGTACGTCCCAATCACAATTCCTAACCCTAATAATCCTAACTTAACCCCTTGCACTGCCAAATTATCCCTCTAACCCCAATTTTCCTTTGTTACCACGGCAACAATAAAGGATCGTTTACCATACATACAAATATATATATATTCCGACATAAAGGCTACTTTCACTTCCCCTTGCATAAAAAAGCGCGGGGAAAAATTCCGTCAAGATATAGCACCCTCGCCCCAGGGCCTTTGGCCCTGGACGGCGCTTCGCGCCTCCGGGCGAGGGGATTATAACTTTTCTGAAACATTTTATTTCTTCCAAATTCAACATCATGCATTTAATACTAGTGCTTCAGTATACTTCAGTCCTAAATTTTGGCCGCTGACAAGGCCCTCCCGGACGGGGGGTATACCCAAACATGCATACAGAAATAAACGAACTGAATTATTGCCAACTTTGATATTGTTATCCTCGACGAAATATCGATGATCCCCGAATCGATTGCAAATCATATAATCGATACTATTTCACGAGTTACAATTCGACCTGTTTTTCTCGTCTCTGGAGACAATCAACAACAACAGCTAATTGAAACGGTGGACCAAAAGACGAAGCAGATTAACAGTATTCTGCAGGACAAACGGTTCTATTCTCACCAGGCAATACAGGTGTGAAGATGAAGAATACGAAAAGTTCTTGAATCATATTCGTTATTGGCAACCTTCTCCAACTCTTTTGGACGAAATACAAGAAGGAAAAGTAGTTTGTCAAAACTCGCAACCATCTGATGATGAAATACTAAACATCTTGTTAAAGCATACAGATGCCACTGTCCTCACAGTATCCAACCGTGCTTCAAATCGCATTAACAATCTAGTCATTTCAGCCATTTTTAAAGACATTGAACTGCTTTCTGAAGTACAATGTGATTCGGAAGTGTCATCACTACGCAAAACAGAGACAAGGCTAAACGTGCGGTTAACGGTCAACAAGCTGTTATTCATTCTGTGCAAAATGCCACAGTATTCCTAAAACTTTTACCTCGGTCAGATAGTAGCTACTTACCCTGTTACGTATTTCACCACAGAAAACGAACAACGAAAATGCTATCCGTTTAAGCCATCATACTCGCTAACCATGTCGAAATCACAAGGACAAACTTTAGACAAAGTTATTATTTGGTTCGATACTGACCATAAAGAAACAAACTGACCTTATTCTCATAACACCTGTGCGGAAAATCCATGTGAAACCTGTTCCAAATTCATAACTGCCACTTCAAAATACAATAATAATAAGTTAACTTTACTTCATCTTTTCATTGTTAAGTATATTCATTTACACCCTTTAAAAAAGCATTAAATAACAAAATGGCAAACTGAATGTTACACGCATGCACAAATGAGCTGTTTGTTATATGTCATTTTCCTTCTAAATATGCAATTAACTAAGAACTGAAGTTCTCGATAGTACCTCATTTTCTTTATAAACGACCACTGAACGAAAATTTTACTTTTTTTCGCATCTGTAAACAAAATTTGTTATTTTTCACATTCTTAAACTACAAATTAAACAACAAACGTGCGGCGCATGCGCAGAACAATTCACCATAAAATTTGCGTTAGAAATTTCGTTTCATACGCATCTATATTAAGGAAGCAGTGGACTGTCCAATTTGCTACAAAAATCAAACTAATCCCAGAGTTGAGTTTTCCCCAATTTTCAACCCAGTCCTGACAGGCAACGTTAATCTTACACAAGCCAAAACACACTCCGATAATAGTACAGCAGATAAGTGCAAAATTCATCCAAATTGTGCCTTTTGTGATAGAAGCATAAAATTTGGTACAGAGATAGAACATATCCTAACAAATATTTCTGGCTATAGGGCCTTTGCAGATTTGTCACGTGACCCCAATGGGGGTCATCTTAAAAATGACATCATGAAGGGTGGGATTTTTTTACTTTTCTTGCAATGGTTTTCTAAAAGGACATAAAAATAGAGGAAAAAAATTGTCCTTTATGGGGTATAAATCTCATTATTTTCCAGACATGTGAAAATTAATATATGTTGCCATGGTAACTGATGCCACAAAGCATCGTTGCCGTTTATTGTCAAATAAAAATTGTACAAAATAAATAGTATAATAAAAGTTTTACATTTGAAAACAGAACGGTTATTTAAGCAATCTTTTCTATGATATATTATCCAAGAACGATCAATTAAGCTTTACGGCAAATTTCTTGTCGGAAGATACTTGATAGTGCTAAAATTAAGTACTACAAACTGTGCCGCTGACCTTAGTTCCGTACTCGAGATGTTTGGAAGCAAGACAGAGCGAAACTCTACAATGTATGTAAAGTACTTGGTTTTGTATTCTTCAAATTAAAATTAAACTATAATTAAAACATTTCTTTGACTTAAATAAATACGTTGAGTTAAAAAGCGTTTGTGAACAAAATATTTTGTTAAATATAAACAGCAGCAATTCATTTCATTGAAAGGAACCTATCGCTGAGTATTCTTGTAGCTTGGGCGTTTAGCTTTCGAACTAAACATATTTAGAAAAATCAAATTTTTATTAAAAACTTAAATTGCCAGTTTAACTGGAATTTGCTTTTACTAAATAGTTTAATGTTTATAACAGCAAAATGAACCAAAAAGGATTTGATATTTAAGACTTATTTTGCCTATATACTTTGCATTCAGATAAAACTACCTACAAGTCGTTAGTTTCTATTGTGATTGGTAGCACATAATATTAATAGCAAGTGTGAAATGGTGGTAATAGAACAGTGAAAGGCTATGGCCAAGGTCTACAAAGTGGTAGATCCCTTACCACCTGGAACATCGGATATACAATGCATAACGATAGATTGGAACAAATGTGTTTTGTGTCAGACATACACATCTGAAAGCCTTTCCTGTCCAGCCGATTCAAAACGTGGCACAGAAGGAGCAGGTTATAAGACAACTTCTGAAAATGTCTTGGCGTTCGAAAAGCTTGGATTCTTGCCAAGAACAATAAATTTGTCTCGACTAGATGAAGGTATCGAAGCTTACAAGCAGCATAAAGCTAAATGGCATGACTCATGCAGACTGAAGTTTAGCAAGTCAAAACTTCAGCGGGCAGAAAGGAGGAAAGCTCCCCCTGAAGAGAGCTTGACGTCAGATGTTCAAAAAAAGTTAACCCGTAGAAGCAAGGAACAGGTACATCTCTCCATCCACCACTGTTTCTTTTGCGGCAGAGAGGCCGAGGCTGGTGAGCCCTTTCACAGACCGTCTACACTTGATGTTCGTGTCTGTCAGTGTGCCCTACAATTACAGGACAAACCTCTGTTATCTAAACTGAGTGCTGGAGACATGGTTGCTCAGGATGCTGAATATCAAATGCCTAGTTTCGCTTTACAATAGAGCACGAGAAACAAAAACTTGTACAGAAACTGACGTGAACGTCGTTAACCATGGATCGCATTTGCTGAGATTCTGTCCTATATTGAAGAAGCCCGCATCGACAATCTTGTGGCACCAATTTTCAAACTCTCTGACCTGGCAAATCTGTACAGCAATCGACTGCAACAACTTGGTACAATAATTCCAGGGCGTGTCCACTCCACCAAGCTCAAGAATAGAATATTGAGTTACATTCCAGAGATGGAAGCTCATATGCAAGGCCGTGAAGTTCTTGTTCTTGGTGCCGCATTGGAAAAGGCATGTGACCATGATGCTGATAGTGATGCTGTTCATCTTGCTAGAACAGCCACGATAGTTAGACATGTTTAAAATGAAAATGGAATTCAGTGGTTCATTTAACGCCCAATGTCAAGAGCATTCTGTTGCAACATCACTTTTAGCACTAGTTACTATGGTGTTGAACGGACCTAACATCAAATCGCAAACAAATTCCTCATCAGTATCTCAGCCTGCTCTCACTTTATCTCAACTGTTGCTGTACAACAGCTCAAAGCGCCACAAGGAGAATGCTACAGACACTGTCCGGCACAACCAACAGCGAGAAATACCACTGCCGATATATTTGGGTGTGATGCTCCATACAAAGACCAGGAAACGTGAACTTGTGGACTCTTTTTCATTTTGGACTGTGTATATCGTATGACCGGGTATTAAACATCTCAACAGAACTGGGCAACAAAATCTGTTATCACTATGAGCAAGAAAAAGTTGTTTGCCCCCCCCCCCCCCAACTCAAAGTCGGCCTTTTTACTACTGCAGCAGTAGACAACATAGATCACAACCCCAGCTCAACTAGTGCCAAGATTCATTTCATGGAACTGGTATATCCTTGTTTCAACACCCAGATGGCCAATGCCGTGGAGTCCAATGGGCTGTTATCCCCTTTCAGGATGATACTCATGCAAAGGGAACGAAATTGAATTTTCAAGAGTTAAGCACTAGTGTGCCTGCTGTTGCTCTGCATAGAAATGATCCACCTATACCAAGGCTAGAAGGATAGGACATTCCGAACTCACTCCTCAAGCTATACAGAAGGAATATAGGTACAGTACAAATAAAATTTAGTGTAGTTAATTCCCTTTTATCGTCGGTATATTAACGTTACACACAAACAAACAAAGGCTTTGATAGTGCAATAACAGAGTGCTAAATTGTTGCTGTTTTATTTCTGTATTTTTATTTTTTCACTTCACAGGTGGCTCAAACAAGCGAGTCGAGTGGTATCACCTGAAAACACTCAAGGAGACGAGCCAATTTCCTGGTCTGCATACCATGCTAGCCTTCAAACATCCAATGAAGCATCAGACAGTTGCGTGACACACTTCTCTGCTGCCTCTTTTTTATGATCAAGCCCACTCCGTAGCCATGATTCGCAATTCAATCGATGTAGTTAAGAAGGCAGTAGAGGTTCTGAATCCTGGAGAAGTGCCTGTCATCACTGTAGACCAGCCTCTATACACGATTGCCAAACAAATACAGTGGAACTGGACAGCAAGTCATGGTGAAGATCAATTCATTGTCATGTTTGGAGGACTGCATATCGAGATGGCAGCTCTCAAGACAATTGGCAATCTTCTAGATGGCAGTGGGTGGACAAGTGCATAGTGCAAGCCAATGTTGCTACATCGGGGACGGCCGACTCGTTTGTTCACGTCTCATGTGACACGCACCAGACGTGCACACCATATCACAGCTAGCAGCTTGTATCTACTTCTACAGAAAGCTTTTATTTATTTATATCCACAGTTCAAGTTCTGGTTACTTATCATGCAGTTGGAGTTGGCAGTAATGATCTACGTGAGGGCTGTGAGAGAAGCCGACTTCCGGCTGTACATAGATGCCCTCACCAAAATTGTTCGCTGGTTCTTTGCCTTGGACCATATCCATTATGCCAGATGGATCCCTGTTCATTTACAGGACATGGTTACACTGAAAGACGTTCATCCCACTGTTTGCCGAGTTCGTGAACGGAAATTTTGTCGTGAAGAAGACAGATCGTAGATTCTCTGCCATTGCCATTGACCAGGCCCACGAGCAGAACAATGCTTCAGTGAAAGGTGACGGTGGTGCCGTAGGCCTGACTGAAGAGCCTGCTGCTCTGCAACGCTGGATGGTGTCCGGACCGGAGATGGCCAGAATTATTGGAGAGTTTGAGGCATCAACTGAGAAGAGGAATAGTGTAGATTTACAACATCACGAGGAAGCTAAACATGTGCAAAAGGCATTTTTGTATAAACATATTTTATTAATAAATTAATTAATTAGTGTTTACCCAAGAGCGTAAACGCTCATCGAGGGGCTCACACTACATTTAACAATACAAATAATTAAATAACGTACACTACAGGAGAAAACAAACACTAAGTATATGAACAATAAGTAAATAAATTTAGATCAACAGCAAAAATTGGTCAAAGCTGGTTCCATTGAAAGTTCAAAGATAGAATAGGTTAATCTTTAGAAAAACGATTAGTTTGCTTGATGTATTTTTGAACATGCATAAATATACATCTATTACTATCTATACTCAAAACGATTGAACCAAATAAGAAAATTTTCAATTTTTGAAAATCCGACAAAAGATACCAGCCTTCACCATAAACTTGAGCAGCAGCCGAGAGCAAGGATAATCTAAGAGCAGCATATCGAGAACAATATAAAAAGTAATGAATTACTGATTCACAACAAGCTCTGCATAAACATGCTGGAGATAAACTACAATTAATTTTAAACAGATAATAATTCAAAGCATTACAATTTAGGTGCAGACGAGTATGTAAAATAGAAGAGTATCTATCAATAGAAAAATCATAATAACTTGTATAAGTTTGAATGTCGAAGAAGAAAAATAATGATTTCTTAAATAAACCAATCGACATTGAATTGCGATCAATAAGATCAATACTATTCCACAATATAGTGGTTGAGGGAAAAAACGATTTTTTATATCGTTCAGTTCTCACACAGAAAAAAGAAAAGTCAAAAGCATTTCTTAAAGATAGACCCGACCTCTGTTGCACTGTTTGAGGCAATAAATCCGACAAATAATTTGGTGTATTATTTATAATTTTAAAATATAAAATAAGTTTATGAATAGATCGCCTTGTTTTCATATCTTCCCAGGCTAAATGCAAAAGGCATTTGCACAAGATGTCAAAAGTCTAGCCAACACCATGGACGAAATGGGAAACCCGTTCACTGAGAACAGCAATGGTCTTCTCGTACTGGACAGTAGAGACCTCGCTGACCCAGACGTTATTGACACTGTGCGTCAAATTGAAACACTAGGTCAAGAGCAGTATGACACCTATGTTAGCGAGCGGCTTGTCAGTCAAACAAAGCACATTTCAGATCCTATAAAGAAGAATAATCTTCCTCTCTTTAGCCGGCCTCCAGTCAGAGAGAAGACAAAGTCACAGCTACAGCTGACCTCCCTGAAGAACGATTGCTCCCTCTTTTCCCGGTTGTATATTGCATCACAGGTACGTGATGGGAATCCGGATGAATTTTTTGAGCATGAGAATCAGATATATCCACCAGCGTTATCACAAAATGGCAAGATGAGAACGGGTACAAAGTCTGATCTAGTTCGCTGCTTGGAGGACCTGGTTCCTTCCCAAGAGAATGTCAGCAATCCTAATGTAGAAGTCATTATCCTCGATGGCGCTGCTATTGTGAATATGATACGGCCTGGTCCTGCTAAAACATTTTCAGATTACGCAACGCAAGTTTTCCTGCCATACATTACATCGCAGTTGCAGCGTGCAAGCCGAGTTGACATTGTGTGGGATGAATACCACCCGGACAGTTTGAAAGCAGAAACTCGAGGAAAGGGTGTTCGGAGACGAGTAGAGCCTTCCAGTGCTGTCCCTGGAAACTGGCCAGAGTTTCTGCACATTGATGATAATAAAGTAGAGTTATTCTCTTTCCTGGCAAACAGTGTAGCATCATCATCCATTGACAGCAACGAGCAGATAATCAGCACACATCACACTGACGTCTTGTGTAATCAACCGAGAGATTTGTCAATGCTTTCTCTATGCACCCATGAAGAGGCAGACACAAGGATCATTCTCCATCTGGAAGATGCTGTGAATGAAGGGAATACCAAAGTTTCCATACGCACAGTTGACACAGATGTTGTAGTGTTGGCAGTAACATCAGCCCATCGCCTCATCGCCTCAATCGCGTTTGGTGCTGGAAAAATTTCCGCTTCTTAGCAGCTCATGAGATGGCCAGAACCTTGGGGCCTGATCGGTGTATTGCCTTGCCGATGTTCCATGCTTTTACTGGCTGTGACACAGTGTCGTGTTTTGGAGGTAGAGGTAAAAGGACAGCATGGGACACATGGAAAATATACGACGATGTTACACCAGCATTCTGTTCTTTGGCTGCTACCCCAGAGTCCATAGAGTTCGATAAAGCCATTGGAGCGTTTCGTGATATTGATGTATGACCGCACCAGCAACCTTGAATGCATCAACCAGGTCCGGAAGCAGAAGCACACAGAAAGGCAGATCAATAGGTCTTCCCCAGACAAAGGCAGCTCTCATACAACACACAAAGCGGTCAGCCTACCAGGCCGGTTATTGCTGGGCCCAAGCGATGATTGCAGCGCCAGAACTTCCATCTCCGAGTGTGTGCGGGTGGAAAAGGAGGGAACCAAGTGGCTGGGAAATATGCTGGACAACTCTGACGGAAGCTACAAAGGCTTGTAGGGAACTTCTGCAATGTGGTTGTAAGAAAGGTTGCAGAAATCAATGCAAATGCCTGAAGGCAGCACCACGCTGCACTGCACTGGTGTTACTGTGGTGGACTATGCTCCGAGAGCTAAGAAAGTCAAGAATATTGTAGATATTTCTTGTAATGATACGCTACTATGCACAACATATTTATCAGATGGATATTTCTGTAAATAATGCTATAAAAAAGCAGCAATTCTATTTAACAAGCACAAAGTATTTGTACGACAAAGACCATGGTAATGGGGGCAATAAAATTACCATGTGCTAATGACCTTTGCTATCTGATAAATAATGTGTTTATGCTTTTCGCAGCTAAAAAGATGCGTTGCTTATATCAGCAAGAAACACAAAAGACAATAACAAAGTGGCCAATATGGTGGCCATGAATTAAAACCGTCGCCATGACAACAGCAATTAAAGAACAGACATGTTGCCATTGAAAATAATTGGTATAGTGTTAACAATGTCTAGGACAATAAGATCTCTTAAATTCGTAGTCATCTTTGGTTATCGGTGAAA
Organism: Chrysogorgia sp. JL179-B06; assembly: GCA_035772405.1. Lineage (NCBI taxonomy): Eukaryota > Metazoa > Cnidaria > Anthozoa > Scleralcyonacea > Chrysogorgiidae > Chrysogorgia > Chrysogorgia sp. JL179-B06. Next base: position 1,081,315 of record JAYKKM010000082.1, read on the forward strand.
CAGGAAAAAGACCATGCCCTTTTCTAAAAATAGCCGCCATTTTGGTCACGTGACCAATCTGCAAATGGCCCTATTGCCAGAAATGTTTGCTTGGATGTGTGTTACTTGTGTGCCAAGTTTCATGCTTTTATCATCAAAGGCACAATTCTTTCACTTATCTGCTGGACTATAACACCCACGGTAGCTGGCTTCATTGTCCAGAAATTTCGTTTGATACGCATCTATATTAAGGAAACAGTGGACATTTGAAATTTGTGGTTGTGCACATTACTTGAACGGTTTACTTAAATATTGTCACTTACGGCAAAGGGACTTAGTTTGAAACAAAAGTGTATCCCGCTTTGCCGAAAATTGGCTGTATTAGTTATGCGCATGCGTATTTATGCAAATGTGCTATCCCACATGTCCAATTGTACGCATCACTGCTTATTATGCCGAAGTTCGAAATGTTTTGTTATGCCAATCTGAGCAGCCAGATTCGGTATCGCGAACGACTGTGGTGGATCCATGCTTAACGTGTTACGTTATAACACTGCATAGCTTTCTGATCACAGGACACATCGACATTGCCACCAAGCGAGAAGAGCTTCAGTTGCAATGGATGTCTAGAGTAGACGTGGAAGTTGCAGAAAAAAATGATTTTGTTCAACGTAACATCAATAAAATCCAACATTATGCCGAAAAGTTCTATCTCAAACCAGAAAATATCTAGTGATTTGGAATTTTGGATAAAAAATAGTTCCTGGACACACTGCGCTTTCTGTTCCTCTTTACATAAACGCAAGTTATTTCAAGGTCATACTAATCATCCCATCAATAGACATATACCAATGGATTGAATATGCGCAACGACTAGTCGTGGACTAACTGAACTTGCCGTTTTTGAAACCATCCATATTGCCCACATGCTTGAGCAAATAGTGTGGGGTTATGTGGATCCATGCCATACGATGTTGTGTACTTAGTTCAAAAACTTCAGCCTTCTGACCGCGATAGCTTACCACCATTAAACAATAATCATTCTTTTAAATCTACGAATGGTGTTAAGAGTTTTTGTCTTTTTCATCCAGACGAGGCTTTTGCTGCAAATTTAAGAGCCTACATCTACAATTTGATACCAACGTTACGATGTCGCATGGATGTCCAAACGACACATGGAATATCCATGGTTTTTAAATATGTTACTTCATATGTTTCCAAGTGGAAAGACACTTACAACAACGATGCCTTGTATTCACCACATAGAACGGGCTACCAAGCGGCATATAAGAGAAATGGAACCTTGTGAACCAGAGATGTGGATCCAACTTACCTCCATGAAATGTTCTTGGACAAACAGCTGAACAAAAGAGTATGTTGTTCCCATCAGCAAGCATTAGACACGTATGTCGCATGCTGCTATTACAAAAATGCCAGATTTTTGCAGAGATGAACGTGTTAGGGCTTATTTTGAGATGCAGGGTAATAAGGAGTACAACGTAAATACTTGAAATGAAAAGCTATATCGCTAATCTGTGGGATACATTTTCGTTGTGGCAAAGGGAAGTTATAACAAACAACCAATTGTTTAACAATTAATTATGTCCTGTAGGTCCATTTTCGAGCAAGTGTGATAGATAATCCATGCATACTCGTGATCGTTATTACAATAATAATGATAACAATTACTTTGCAATGTCTGAGGATGACGATGATACTGCTAAACATGACGTTCCCACAATAGAACAAGAAGAATTGTACATTGGTGTAAATAACGATTGCAGAAAATTTATATTGCTGAAAATCGCAAATAATTAAAAGAACAATTGAAAAGTGCATTGAACAAAATCGCAATATTTTAGTTGCAGCACCGACTGGAATATTGGCGGCCCGTTTGAAAAAATTATTCAGAGAACACATACATACAGATACTGTCCATAGCGCTTTTACAAACCCTGTTGGCAACGAACAACCAAAAGTAAATTGGATGATAAGTACATATGATATAGTTATTATAGACGAAATATCTATATGTAAAACAATATTTGAATGAAACCCTAACCCTTGCTGGAGAGTTCAAAGTATACTAGATGATACAAGAATTTCAAACTAAACAGTCAACACAGAATCGTTGACCTTGTCTATGAACAATTTCTCAAACATACACGCCACTGGGCGCCAACATCCCAAACGCTAATTGATACAAGGCCAAATTGTGTGTCCAAATTCGGAACCATCAGATGACGATATTCGGGAAGTTATTTTAAATACCGAGGCTACTGTATTAACAGTTTCAAGACGAGCTTCATGACGCATTAATAGTGTAGTTGTCGCAGCTATGTTTTAACAACAGCAACCACTAGCAGTTACACAATTTGACAATGACAAGGAATCAGCAAATGTCTATAAAAATATGAGGGTCATCACAAAATAAAAATAAATAATTTTCTATAGTTAAACGGTCAGGAAGCGTTAGTCTATTTAATGGAAAATGTTACTATTTATGAATGTTTACCCTGTAACCTACATGAAAAACGATATCAATTTTACCTGCTATCCATTCATGCCATCATACTCACCATGCTAAAGTCTCAAGGATAAACATTAAATAAAGTTATTCTTTGGTATGATAGCGATAAAATTTCAGAAGGACTAGGTTATGTTGCACTGTCAAGAATAAGACGTCGCTCAGACCTCATTGTCGTCATGCCAATAAAATATGTGCACGTAAAACCAGTGATCAGAAGATTTTGAATATTATACATCAGCGCTTGTTTTGAAATGCAGGGCAATAACTAGATTAGGTAAATACATTAGGTGTTGTAAAAAGGCAATATTTATCCCTATGGTAACTTTTCTGACACCCCTAGCTTAAGATAGTGATAATATTTAAGTGAACCCTTCAAGTAACTGCCAAAATCAGGGCGTGAGATGTCTGGGCACCAGTGATGGCCAACAATCCTGCACGGCCATACAACAACCGGTGCTACTACATACAAGCTGTATTGTAAATAATGTTATGGATTGTTTGTGGCCAGTGTTTCACAGATGATGGGTGGTTTAATGAAGAAAGGTCCGTTCATACAAACAATAATATGGATTGGCGTAAATTTTCACTTATCACTGGTACTTCGGGTACGGGAAAATCCCAATTATTATTGGCAGTAATCCAGAAATGCATAGTTGAAGGACGTAGAATACTTGTACAAACCCACAAACCAAAACAATCTGTCCAAAATAAACTTGAAAGCAGCCAAATATGTAAATTCCATGTAAGGTGAAAAGCACTTGTAAAAAGCGATGTTCCACCACAGTCGCCTGCGTTACCAAATCTGAAATTTCCATGATTCCAGAAGTAATTGCTCGACATGTCATGGAGACGATATGTCCAGTTACCATTCGTCCTGTTGTTTTGTCGGGGACAACCAGCAACAACAACCAATAGAAAATGTCGGCATGAAAGTGAGAGGAGAAGAGTGTATTTGCGGATAAAACGTTTTATTCGCTAGTTCATTACAAACTGAGTATGTAGTATCGTTGTATGGACCCCGAATATGAGACAATTTTAAACCACATAAGATATTGGCCTGCAAGTCAAAGTCTCTTAGATAAGATACAGGAAGGAAAAGTGGTGTGTTGTACAGAACAACCTTCTGATGATCAGACAATCCCTATCTAAGTGTGATGCAACTGTTTTAATGGTTTCTAAACAGGGAGAAAATCGTGTAAATCATTTGGTTATTACTTCAATTTTTTCGGAGTGTAATGCCCTTCAGATGATACAGTGGAACTGTGAAATGGAAAGTATTCCTATTTGAATGATCACACAGAATCGAGATAACGAAAATGGGGTGGTAAATGGACAGACAGCAAAGATTTTCTGTGTGGAAAAGGCTACAATCTTTTTACAACTTGGAAATGGGAAAGTTGTTAATACATATCCTCTGACATATGAAAGCGAGCACGGCAGCCGTACGTGTTACCAAAGGACTTATTTGGTTCGATTGTCCCCCGTGGTTCAGTGTATGTAGCGCGGTCTAGCATTAAGCGACAGACTGATTTAATACTATTAACAAAAATTCTTAGCTGACACTGCAAACCGGTTTTAAATAACTGAAGTTGCGTAGTAAACGGAATCGTAAATGAAAAATGTAGTAATGTTCAATGTGCATGGGTATTCGGTGCGATTGAAAAAAGGAAAATATACTTGAAAAATTATAAAAATCAAAACGTAAAAAAAATGTTAATCGCAAAGTTGGTAAAGGCTACAATAATTTTAGAACTTCAGTCACTAGTTCTATAGTATTTAAGTTATGTCACTGGCCAATTTGCTGCTTTAACGTTATGTTACGTGCCGCATTATAGTACTTGCATAACATCATGCCGACACAGTGTGAAAAGGCAGGTCACAAATTTTGGAAAGACAGCAATGTCATCTTGTCACATTAGATGACACATGAGCACAAAGGAAACAACAACTAGCTGTAGAATAAACAACACGAGTGCAAACTGAAGCTACTGAAAAAGAACAATTTGAAGAGAATGAAACTCTACTTCAGCCAACAACACATGCAACAATTCAACATGCATTAACAGCAGATAATTTGAAACTTTGGTTGCAGTATTTATCTTGGAGTTATTGTGACAAATGTTCGACTGTGCAGAAAGAAAGGCTGTTTCCAAAGTATGTAAATAGACCGCCTACCAAAAATACTAAAACATGCCCTTGCTCTAAACAACGGTATACCGTGCCTTCATTTGCAATAATATCGGATTCGCTCAGAAATCTTACGTTTGTAAGGACGCTATCAGTATCCTATCGAGGATGCTATCAATGCGAGATGTCGTTGCAGGGAAGCATACGATTATTTGATAAATTCACAAAAAACTTACACCATCTATCTAACAATAACAACAAGCCTTTGAACATTTATGACTATAGTGAAAGAGAAGGCATAGAGTGTTGTCTTTGGCCAAACCTTTGGTGCGAATCCAGTCTGAAAGGAAACGAGAGCTGCTTAAGTGCAAAGATCGCTTTCCTCACCAAAGTATTTTCATAGATTATGCGTTGTATTTCGAAACAATTCCACTATGACATGTGGATATTTCGAACTATTACTTAAGCTTTAAGTTCCACAAGACGAATGCGATACTCACCAGCACGTGCTCTTGATGACAAAACCTTTTCAACAAGTTATTTGGAAGACTCAACACAAATTGCTAATTGATGCTATAGGCCAGTTTGGTTACCCAAGCTTGTTCATTACCATCAATTCGTATGAATGGATTTCTCCTTTCCTGCAGTAAACTCGTTTACCAGCATATAAAACTATCCATATTGCGCACATGCTCGAACAAATCGTTCATGGATATCTGTGTGGCTCAAATACTGCTAGTTGGAGCCATCATGTTTTCAGCTATGAAAATAGGAAAGGGCAATCTAATATTAACACGTATTATCGCTTCGAATTTCAGCTGAGAGGTACTGCCCATTTGGCTGAAAAATATTACGAAAATACAACAGACTTATCCACACCGATGTCTTGTTAAAAAACTTCAACCATCTGACCACGATAGCTTACCATTAAATAACAATGCTACATCCTTTGATAGCACATGTGTCAACCACCAACCACTTTATCTATCTATCTATCATCCAAACGAAGCATTTGCTCTCAACTTGCAAGCGCATACATTTATACTCTTTTGCCAAGTTTAGCATGGATTTTCAGGTAAACACACAACACCATATCAAGCGATATGGTTATACATCGATAAAGATCTTAAAATGAACGATAACGTCCAAACAACTCGCTTCACCCTTTATTTGAAAATCTGTCCCCATTGCACAGCAAAGGTGTGGCGAAGGGCACGCCGAACAATGTGCGAAAAGTGATGGATGAAGTTTTTGGTGGGGGCTGATTCAAATACTGACTCGGTTATTAACCAGCCATCTCACAATAACAATGCAAAGACGACAAGATCTTAAAATAAACCGTAAACGTCCCAACAACTCGCGATCTAAACCGTTCTACAAACCCACAAACCAAAACAATCCGTCCGAAATAAACTTAAAAGCAGCAAAATATGTAATTTCCACGTAAGGTGAAAAGCACTTGTAAAAAGCTATGTAGTGTTATAACGTAGCACGTTAAGCATGGATCCACCACAGTCGCCTGTGATACCGAATCTGGCTGCTCAGATTGGCATAACAAAACTTTACGACCTTCGCCATAATAAGCAGTGACGTGCACAATTCGACATGTGGGATACCGCATTTCCATAAATGCGCATATCTAATACACCCCATTTTCGGCAAAACTGGATGCACTTTTTTGCTTCAAACGAACTGGTTTTGCCATAAGTGATCAAAAAGTAAATCATTCAAGTAACTGCCAATGATTTCCTTGTGCGCATGCACACAACCAAATTTAAAATTGAACTTAAAACGGGGCGTGAGAGGTCTGGGCACCAGTGATGGCCTGCTACAAGCTGTATTGTAAATAATGTTATGGATTGTTTGTACCAACGTGACGATTTCTACAGTATGACAGATGCCCAGTGTTTCACAGATGGGTTTTTAATGAAGGTCCGTTCGTACAAACAATACTATCGATTGGCGTAAATTTTCACTTATCACTGGTAAATCGGATATGGGAAAATCCAAATTATTATTGGTAGCAATCCAGAAATGCATAGTTGAAGGACGTAGAATACTTGTTGCCATGCCAACTGGTTATTTGGCAAGCTATTATCGCGAGTTATTTCAGGGTGATATAACTAGTGACACTGTCCACAGTGCATCCTATTAATTGGAACATTTCTAGCTTTTACATTATTATACTGGATGAAATTTCAATGATTCCAGAAGGAATTGGTCGGCATGACATGGAGACGATACGTCAAGTTACCATTCGTCCTGATGTTGTTTTGTCGGGGACAACCAACAACAACCAATCGAAAATGTCTGTATGAAAGTGAGAGGTGAAGAGTGTATCTGCATGTGGAAAAGGCTAAGAGCAGCACCGCCTACTTGCGTTTCGATCAATTTGGATATCCAACCGTTTTTGTTACAATAAGTCCATATGAATGAACATTTCCTGTTTATGGTTGGTTGTCGAAAGTTTGTGACAAAACTGGTCGAGGTCTGTGTGAAGTGCCTGGTTTTGAAAAAATTCACATTGCTCATGTTTTGGAGCAAGTTGTTTGTGGCTATTTATGTGGTAGCAATAATCTCCGAAATCTTTACTCAGTAACATGGGAAAAGGAATTTATTTCTGCAAACAATGCCTGCGAAGTCGTCACCGAGCAAAGGTGTTTTATACTTAAAACAATTCCCTAAAAATTCCCTGAAAACCATTTGCGAATGCGTTTTTTACCAAATTTTAGTGAGTATGTGCACTGCACTAAATCGAAAAATTCATGCGCAGACAATCCTCAAACCACAAGAACGTCATTAAAAACATTAGTGGAAGTGCACTAAACATTATGTTTAAAAGCATATCGAAACAACCATATATGCGGATAACATATTTTCTCCAATACCACATTCAGGGTGTCAACGAGTTCACATACATAACTTCTGAACATTTTCATCAATTTAGCATGTTTAGCAGAGGTTTACCAAAGCTTTACATGGTGGTGACTTGGACAGATCCATGCTACTCTATAACGCTCAATAACCTGTATATAGTGCATATTTAGTTAGTGTTTACTGCTGACAACAAGACCCAGGTCTTGCGAAGTTCTTTTCAGAACTCTGTTGTCTGGCTTTATCCAATGTCATTTTTGTAAAGCCTGTTCTAATTATAAACATGGCAACAAGGGCATGCTCGCAGCAATCAGCCGACCTATTCTGCAGCGAAAGGGAATGCCATCTGATCACAGGACACATCGACATTGCCACCAAGCGAGAAGAGCTTCAGTTGCAACGGATGTCTAGAGTAGACGTGGAAGTTGCAGAAAAAAATGATTTTGTTCAACGTAACATCAATAAAATCCAACATATTATGCCGAAAAGTTCTATCTCAAACCCAAAAAATATCTAGTGATATGGAATTTTGGATAAAAAAATAGTTCCTGGACATACTGCGCTTTCTGTTCCTCTTTACATAAACGCAAGTTATTTCAAGGTCATACTAATCATCCCATCAATAGACACGAAACAGCATGTTATTGCTTGCAAAACCGATACATCATCCCTTTGTTTTACCTAATTCCTGATTGTCTCAAAACTCTTACTTTTGCTGAAATTTGTGTTCTTTGTCCATTAAATTTCCATCACGGTGATTATAAACTAATGCAGCTCGGTTAACAGAAAAATGGCATGTGTCACATAAGTTGGAAAGACAGATATGTTGAGGCAGGAATTCACACATTAGAAGACGATATTCGTTGCCAGCTTGCATACAAATGAAGTTCCTACAAACGTTTCGTTGCCAAGTGCCAAGGTATCCTTCATTAAGCTATTCAGTAATATTGTGGATTATGGCATGATTTATTACAATTTCATTACGACTCGTGGATTTTTAAGACAGTGTATCTGGTCCAATCATCCACAAGACGTATGAAATGTTCTCCCGCAAGATCGCTAAATGCGAAAACATTTTCTGCTGGATTGGAAAACCCAACACACAGGCATTTGATTGATGCTGTTATGCAATTTGGGTATCCCAGTGTGTTTGTAACCATCAATACATATACCAATGGATTGAATATGCGCAACGACTAACCGGTCGTGGACCAACTGAACTTGCTGGTTTTGAAACCATCCATATTGCCCACATGCTTGAGCAAATAGTGTGGGGTTATGTGGATCCATGCCATACGATGTTGCGTACTTAGTTCAAAAACTTCAGCCTTCTGACCGCGATAGCTTACCATTAAACAAAATAATTATTCTTTTAAATCTACGAATGGTGTTAAGAGTTTTTCTCTTTTTCATTTGGACGAGGCTTTTGCTACAAATTTAAGAGCCTACATCTACAAATTGATACCAACGTTACGATGTCGCATTGATGATGTCCAAACGACAAATGGAAACATGGTTTTAAAATATGTTACTTCATGTTTCCAAGTGGAAAGACACTTACAAAAACGATGCCTTGTATTCACTACATAGAACGCGCTACCAAGCGGCATATAAGAGAGATGGAACCTTGTGAACCAGAGATATGTTCTTGGACGAACAGCTGAACAAAAGAGTATGTTGTTCCCATCAGCAAGCATTAGACACAAACAAAGTTCATGAGAAATACACGAAAAGACCCAATGCTATGGAACATATGTCGTTCCTACAATGGCTAAGGCATGTCCATCACACCAAAGCCGATCCCGTTCCGTACAAAGCAGGAAATACGTTAGTTTCGGTAAAAATGGTATCGTCTCTTAAAGACCAGTATTTTTTCCAATATTTACTAATGCATTTTTCCGAACAACAAACGGACGTTCCTCCACTAACTTTTTTTTTCTGCTGCTATTACAAAAATGCCAGATTTTTGGAGAGATGATGAACGTGTTAGGGCTTATTTTGAGATGCAGGGTAATAAGGAGTACAATGTAAATACTTGAAATGAAAGGCTATATCGCTAATCTGTGGGATACATTTTCGTTGTGGCAAAGGGAAGTTATAACAAACAACCAATTGTTTAACAATTAATTATGTCCTGTAGGTCCATTTTCGAGCAAGTGATAGATAATGCCATGCATACTCGTGATGTTATATTACAATAATAATGATAATAATTACTTTGCAATGTCTGAGGATGACGACGACGATGATACTGCTGAACATGACGTTCCCATAATAGAACAAGAAGAATTGGACATTGGTGTAAATAACGATTGGAGAAAATTTATATTGCGGAAAATCGAACAATTGAAAAGTGCATTGAACAAAGTCGCAATATTTTAGTTGCAGCACTGACTGGAATATTGGCGGCCCGTTTCAAAAAATTATTCAGAGAACACATACATACAGATACTGTACAGCGCTTTTACATACCCTGTTGGCAAGGAACGACCAAAAGTAAATTGGATGATAAGTACATATGATATAGTTATTATCGACGAAATATCTATGATATGTAAAACAATATTTGAATGAAACCCTAACCCTTGCTGGAGAGTTCAAAGTATACTAGATGATACAAGCATTTCAAACTAAACCGTCAACACAGAATCGTTGACCCTGTCTATGAACAATTTCTCAAACATATATGCCACTGGGCGCCATCTCAAACGCTAATTGATACAATACAACAAGGCCAAATTGTGTGTCCAAATTCGGAACCGTCAGATGACGATATTCGGGAAGTTATTTTAAATAATACCGAGGCTACAGTATTAACAGTTTCAAGACGAGCTTCAGGACGCATTAATAGTGTAGTTGTCCCAGCTATGTTTTAACAACAGGAACCACTAGCAGTTACACAATTTGACAATGACAAGGTTGGTGCAAATGTCTATAAAAATATGAGGGTCATCACAAAATAAAAATAAATAATTTTCTATAGTTAAACGGTCAGGAAGCGTTAGTCTATTTAATGGAAAATGTTACTATTTTATTTCATCTTCCTGACCAAAAAATAATGAATGTTTACCCTGTAACCTACATGAAAAACGATATCAATTTTACCTGCTATCCATTCATGCCATCTTACTCACCATGCTAATGTCTCAACGACAAACATTAAATAAAGTTATTCTTTGGTTTGATGGCGATAAAATTTCAGAAGGACTAGGTTATGTTGCACTGTCAAGAATAAGACGTCGCTCAGACCTCATTGTCGTCATGCCAATAAAAGAGGTGCGCGTAAATCCAGTGATCAGAAGATTTTGAATATTATACATCAGCGCTTGTTTTGAAATGCAGGGCAATAACTAGTATTAGGTAAATTAGTATTAGGTGTTGTAAAAAGGCAATGTTTATCCCTATGGTAACTTTTCTGACACCCCTAGCTTAAGACTGATCAAAATCAGGGCGTGAGATGTCTGGGCACCAGTTTTTCCTGCACGGCTTTACAACAACCGGTGCTACTACATACAACCTGTATTGTAAATAATGTTATGGATTGTTTGTACCAACGTGACGATTTCTACAGAATGACAGATGGCCAGTGTTTCACAGATGATGGTGGTGGTTTTTAATGAAGAAAGGCCCGTTCATACAAACAATAATATGGATTGGCGTAAATTTTCACTTATCACTGGTACATCGGGTACGGGAAAATCCCAATTATTATTGGCAGTAATCCAGAAATGCATAGTTGAAGGACGTAGAATACTTGTACAAACCCACAAACCAAAACAATCTGTCCAAAATAAACTTGAAAGCAGCCAAATATGTAAATTCCACGTAAGGTGAAAAGCACTTGTAAAAAGCGATGTTCCACCACAGTCGCCTGCGTTACCAAATCTGAAATTTCCACGATTCCAGAAGGAATTGCTCGACATGTCATGGAGACGACATGTCCAGTTACCATTCGTCCTGTTGTTGTTTTGTCGGGGACAACCAATAGAAAATGTCTGCATGGAAGTGAGAGGAGAAGAGTGTATTTGCAGATAAAACGTTTTATTCGCTAGTTCATCATTACAAACTGAGTATGTAGTATTGTTGTATGGACCCCGAATATGAGACGTTTTTAAACCACATAAGATATTGGCCTGCAAGTCAAAGTCTCTTAGATAAAATACAGGAAGGAAAAGTGGTGTGTTGTACAGGACAACCTTCTGATGATCAGATTGTAAATACAATCCTATATAAGTGTGATGCAACTGTTTTAATGGTTTCTAAACAGGGAGCAAATCGTGTAAATCATTTGGTTATTAGTTCAATTTTTTCGGAGTGTAATGCCCTTCAGATGATACAGTGGGACTGTGAAATGGAAAGTATTCCTATTTGAATGATCACACACAATCGAGATAACGAAAATGGGGTTGTAAATGGGCAGACAAAGATTTTCTGTGTGGAAAAGGCTACAATCTTTTTACAACTGGGAAATGGGAAAGTTGTTAATACATATCCTCTTCTGACATATGAAAGCGAGAACGACAGCCGTACGTGTTACCAAAGGACTTATTTGGTTCGATTGTCCCCCGTGGTTCAGCAACAGACTGATTTAATACTATCAACAAAAATTCTTAGCTGACACTGCAAACCGGTTTTAAATAACTGAAGTTGCGTAGTAAACGGAATCGTAAATGAAAAATGTAGTAATGTTCAATGTGCATGGGTTGCACGTATTCGGTGCGATTGAAAAAAGGAAAATATACTTGAAAAAATTATAAAAAATCGAAACGTAAAAACTAATTTAAATCGCTGTTGGTAAAGGCTACAATAATTTTAGAACTTCAGTCACTAGTTAAGAACTTTATAGTATTTAAGGTTATGTCACTGGCAATTTGCTGCTTTAACGTTATGTGCCGCATTATAGTACTTGCATAACATCATGCCGACACAGTGTGAAAAGGCAGGTCACGAATTTTGGAAAGACAGGCAATGTCGTCTTGTCACATTAGATGACACATGAGCACAAAGGAAACAACTAGCTGTAGAATAAACAACACAAGTGCAAACTGAAGCTACTGAAAAAGAACAATTTGAAGAATGAAACTCTACTTCAGCCAACAACACATGCAACAATTCAACATGCATTAACAGCAGATAATTTGAAACTTTGGTCGCAGTATTCATCTTGGAGTTATTGTGACAAATGTTCGACTGTGCAGAAAGAAAGGCTGTTTCCAAAGTATGTAAATAGACCGCCTACCAAAAATACTAAAACATGCCCTTGCTCTAAACAACGGTATACATACCGTGCCTTCATTTGCACTAATACCAGATTCGCTCAGAAATCTTACGTTTGTAAGGACGCTATCAGTATCCTATCGAGGATGCTATCAATGCGTTAGACAATGAAAATGCGAGATGTCGTTGCAGGGAAGCATAGGATTATTTGATAAATTCACAAAAAACTTACACCATCTATCTAACAATAACAACAAGCCTTTGAACATTTATGACTATAGTGAAAGAGAAGGCATAGAGTGTTGTCTTTGGCCAAACCTTTGGTGCGAATCCAGTCTGAAAGGAAACGAGAGCTGCTTAAGTGCAAAGATCGCTTTCCTCACCAAAGTATTTTCCGAGATCGTAGATTATGCGTTATATTACGAAACAATTCCACTATGACATGTGGATATTTCGAACCATTACTTAAGCTTTAAGTTCGGCAAGACGAATGCGATACTCCCCAGCACGTGCTCTTGATGACAAAACCTTTTCAACAAGTTATTGGAAAACACAGATTGCTAATTGATGCTATAGACCAGTTTGGTTACCCAAGCTTATTCATTACCATCAATTTGTATGAATGGATTTCTCCTTTCTTGCAGTAAACTCGTTTACCAGCATATAAAACTATCCATATTGCGCACATGCTCGAACAAATCGTTCATGGATATCTGTGTGGCTCAAATACTGCTAGTTGGAGCCATAATGTTTTCAGCTATGAAAATAGGAAAGGGCAATCTAATATTAACACGTATTATCGCTTCGAATTTCAGCAGAGAGGTACTGCCCATTTGGACCTGCTTCTTTGGCTGAAAAATATTACGAAAATACAACAGACTTATCCATGCCGATGTCTTGTTAAAAAAACTTCAACCATCAAATAACAATGCTACATCCTTTGATAGCACACACCAACCAATCTATCTATCTATCATCCAAAGGAAGCATTTGCTCTCAACTTGCAAGCATACATTTATACTCTTTTGCCAAGTTTAGCATGGATTTTCAGGTAAACACACAACACCATATCAAGCGATATGGTTATACATCGATAAAGATCTTAAAATGAACGATAGCGTCCAAACAACTCGCTTCACCCTTTATTTGAAAACCTGTCCGCATTGCACAGCAAAGGTGTGGCGAAGGGCACGCCGAACAATGTGCGAAAAGTGATTAAGTTTTTGGTGGGGGCTGATTCAAATACTGACTCGGTTATTAACCAGCCATCTCACAATAATACAAAGACGACAAGATCTTAAAATAAACCGTAAACGTCCCAACAACTCGCGATCTAAACCGTTCTACAAACCAAAACAATCCGTCCGAAATAAACTTAAAAGCAGCAAAATATGTAATTTCCACGTAAGGTGAAAAGCACTTGTAAAAAGCTATGTGGTGTTATAACGTAGCACGTTAAGCATGGATCCACCACAGTCGCCTGTGATACCGAATCTGGCTGCTCAGATTGGCATAACAAAACTTTACGACCTTCGCCATAATAAGCAGTGACGTGCACAATTCGACATGTGGGATACCGCATTTCCATAAATGCGCATATATAATACACCCCATTTTCGGCAAAACGGGATGCACTTTTGCTTCAAACGAACTGGTTTTGCCATAAGTGATCAAAAAGTAAATCATTCAAGTAACTGCCAATGATTTCCTTGTGCGCATGCACACAACCAAATTTAAAATTGAACTTAAAACGGGGCGTGAGAGTTCTGGGCACCAGTGATGGCCTGCTACAAGCTGTATTGTAAATAATGTTATGGATTGTTTGTACCAACGTGACGATTTCTACAGTATGACAGATGCCCAGTGTTTCACAGATCGTGGTTTTTAATGAAGGTCCGTTCGTGCAAACAATACTATCGATTGGCGTAAATTTTCACTTATCACTGGTAAATCGGATATGGGAAAATCCAAATTATTATTGGCAGCAATCCAGAAATGCATAGTTGAAGGACGTAGAGTACTTGTTTGCCATGCCAACTGGTTATTTGGCAAGCTATTATCGCGAGTTATTTCTGCATCCTATTAATTGGAACATTTCTAGCTTTTACATTATACTGGATGAAATTTCAATGATTCCAGAAGGAATTGGTCGGCATGACATGGAGACGATACGTCAAGTTACCATTCGTCCCTGATGTTGTTTTGTCGGGGACAACCAACAACAACCAATCGAAAATGTCTGTATGAAAGTGAGAGGTGAAGAGTGTATCTGCATGTGGAAAAGGCTAAGATCAGCACAGCCTACTTGTGGATGCGTTTGATCAATTTGGATATCCAACCGTTTTTGTTACTATAAGTCCATATGAATGGACATTTCCTGTTTACGGTTGGTTGTCGAAAGTTCGTGACAAAACTGGTCGAGGTCTGTGTGAAGTGCCTGGTTTTGAAAAAATTCACATTGCTCATGTTTTGGAGCAAGTTGTTTGTGGCTATTTATGTGGTAGCAATAATCTCCAAAATCTTTACTCAGTAACATGGGAAAAGGAATTTATTTCTGCAAACAATGCCTGGGAAGTCTCCACCATCACCGAGCAAAGGTGTTTTATACTTAAAACAATTCCCTAAAAAACCATTTGCGAATGCGTTTTTTACCAAATTTTATGTGAGTATGTGCACTGCACTAAATCGAAAAATTCATGCGCAGACAATCCTCAAACCACAAGAAGGTCATTAAAAACATTAGTGGAAGTGCACTAAACATTATAATGTTCAAAAGCATATCGAAATCAACCATATATGCGGATAACGTATTTTCTCCAATCCCACATTCAGGGTGTCAACGACTTTCACATACATAACTCTAGACTGAACTTGTCATTGTCTTCACTTCGTCCTTCTACCAGTAATCATCCATCGACATTGCACTGTTTCTCCCAGAATGTTCGAAGTATAAATTCCAAACTTAAAGACTTTCAAGACTCAATCCATGCTAATCAATTTGACATTGTCGCCATAACCGAATCATGGCTAACCAACGCCATTTCTGACTCTGAACTGCTGCCGTGGGGCTACGATATCCATCGCTGTAATCGTCGTGTTCCAACAAACCCTTCCTCCTCTTTGCCAGCTCGTGGCAGTGGGGTATTCTTAGCGATTCAAAATGAACTCCGCTGTAAACCCGTTTCCTTGTGTGCCGATCACTGTGACATTGAATATGCTGCTGTTGAAGTACTTACAAATAACTGTGGGAAAGTATTATTCGCTGTGTTCTACAGACCGCCTAACGCGAGTATTGATTGGACCTCTCAATTTACTAGGATACTGGATAGTTGTACATATAATAAGGCTGTAATACTTGGCGACTTCAACTTCCCCTCAATCAATTGGATTGAAGGTTCTGGTTTCTGTGAGTCTGCTAACTCGGCTTTATTTAACTTTTGTCAATCGCTTAATGACAATAACTATTTCCAACTTGTTGACGTGCCTACGCGTGGAGTCAATTGTCTTGACCTTATAATTACCTCTATTGTCGAGGGCGTCACTAACGTCGATGTTACTGATTGCGTGGGTGTCACTGTTTCTTCCGATCACAAAGCGATAACATTTTACTTGCATTTTGCAATTCGTACAGGAAACAACAACAGAACTCCGTCTTTTAATTTTAAAAAGGCTGACTTCGATGGATTAAGAGCCAAATTCTCGAACGACCGTCTTGAAGATCATTTATCGAAAGACAACACCATTGATTGCAACTGGTTTGCGTGGAAATCTAGTTTCTTTCAACATGTTAAAGCTTCCATTCCTAAACAAAAGCCGCATAAATTCTCTATTCCTCTTTGGATTGACGGCGAAGCTCTCTACGCAATCCGCAAGAAAGAAAGCATTACGGAAAGACAGCCCGTCACTCTGGGGAAGTTTAGAATTCTTCGCAGGGAAAATAAATACCTCATACGTGATAAAAGGAACAACTACATCAAAGAAATCTCTGACTCCTGCTTTACTCAGCCCAATCGCTTCTGGAATTACTTTAAAAGGCTAAATAAGCAATCTGCTGTTCCCGACATCGTTGAACTCAATGGCTTTTCGTTTACCTCTGCCCTTGATAAAGCTGAAGCCTTTAATTCATACTTTTCATCAGTATTTAATAAAGATACCTCACTCCCTTGTGACCTGCCGTCAACATCATTTACTGACTCCAGTATTTCATCTATTGTTCTTACTATCGACGACGTGTTATCTGCAGGGGTGTACCGTGCGGGGGGGTGTGACACCCCCCCACTTTTCACTGAATTCGTCGGTAAAACGCGGAGTCGGTCGGTAAAGCCTGGCATCGTCGGTAAAACCGATTGGTCAGACCGGAAGTCGTCATATTAGATCGTTGGTAAAATTGACTTAATCGACTGTTTAAACTTTGTCGGTTGTAATTCGATTTAATTGCATGGGTTAATGTTAATGTTACAAACCTCCCTTTTTCCGATTTCCGATCCAACCTAGTAGGCAGCAGGCAACTCTTGGATTCATTTGAACTATGATCGCTGCAGAATTAGATGAAAAAGTTTGCTCAAATTGCTGCAAATTGTCTTTCCGAGCTTCTAGATTTCAAAATTTTCCGGGGAAGGACCCCCGCACCCCTCTAAAAATGCGGTCACTGATTACCTACTTGTCGACTTCAGCCCCCCCCCCCAACTTTAAATCCGCTCCTACGCCTCGGCGCCCACGTGTTCGTCGGTAAAACTAAGACGATACACCCCCCCATCCAAAATGGTCACGGTACGCCACTGGTTATCTGCGTTAAAGTGTTTAAATCCTAACAAGACTCAAGGCCCTGATGACATTCATCCGAGGATAATAAAAGAATGCGCCAACGAACTTGCTCCATCCCTCCTTGAGCTGTTTATCTATGCCTGGGCAAGTTGCCCTCCGATTGGAAATCCGCAAACATAACTCCAGTGTTTAAAAAAGGAGTCAAGTCACTTATCCCTAACTATCGCCAGATTTCCCTATTGTCTATTATAATTAAACTGTGTGTATTGAAGAAGACCATCCCTCAACTAATCAACCTGCTCTCCACCTTACATCACGGCTTTATTGAAGGAAAATCTTGTATAACTCAATTGCTAACTGTGCTTCACGAAATTGGCGCTGCCCTTGATGCCGGCAATGAGGTAGATACACTATCTACCTAGATTTTAGTAAGGCTTTTGACTCTGTCCCCCATCATAGGCTTCTTCACAAACTTTCTCTTTATGGCATTGAAGGCCCTCTCCACACATGGTTTGCTAATTACCTTACTTCCAGAATTCAGAGAGTCCACATCGATGGTACCTACTCCTCCTGGGTCCCCGTTGTGTCAGGTGTACCTCAAGGCAGCATCCTTGGTCCTTTCCTTTTCCTCCTTTACGTGAACGATCTCCCGGAAGTTGTGAGCAGTGACACCTCCATTGCCCTTTTTGCAGACGACGCCAAATGTTCCCGCGTGCTTCACTCTGCCGCTGACCAACATATGTTCCAAAGAGATATTGACAACCTACTTGAATGGAGCAATCTGTGGGGACTTTCCTTTAACTTAACTAAGTGTGAGGTTTTAAGAATCTCGAGAAAGAAATCCAAAGCTCTATGCTCTCCTGAGGTCAGTGCCTATATTATTGGTAGTCATACCCTCAGTGTGGTTTCCTCCCAAAAAGACCCCGGGGTCATGGTCACCAGCAAACTAACATGGAGTGTTCATGTATCTTTTGCTGTGGCCAAAGCCAACAGGATGCTTGGCTTTTTGCACAGACACTGTAGTGCTAATATGGGTACTGACTGCTGGAGACTATTATACCTCACGTTTGTAAGGTCTCACCTAGGGTATGGTAGTGAAGTCTGGGCTCCCCAATCTAATATTGGTAACCTCAGACTTTTGGAAGCAGTTCAACGGCGAGCTACCAGATTCATTCTTTCTTGTCACCCTCGCCACGACTCCCGTCCTAACTACAAATCGCGCTTATTATCACTCCATCTGTTACCTATTTCCTACTGGCTTGAAATCCGTGACATTTGTTTTTTTTTCAAATGTATTACAGGTCTTTATAATTTGTCTATTGACAAGTTTGTCACTTTTGCCAGTAATCGTACAAGGAGTTCCTCTAGCGGTCTCCAGCTTATTCCTAAGAAGTTCTGTACTTCGACCTTCAGAGATTCTTTTTTCAACCGTATTGTCCCTCTATGGAATTATATTCCTGTATCCTTCAGGCAAGCCTCTACATATGAATCATTTAAGAACTTGGTTACTAAACTATATTTAAAAAAACTTGAAACTTTCTTCGATTCCGAACGTACGAGGACCTGGGAGACCGTCTGTCCCCGATGCCGATCAGTAGTAAATTTACTCTGCTGTTTGTAATAACTTATTAATTATTGTTCACGTGTTGCTTTATTCGTATGTACGCACATAATATGTTTTAGTTGTACTATTTGTAATTTTTATTTATGTTTGGGGCGTTCGTTAAGCCCCTCATCATTTCTCGTACTCTTGTTTTTATGTATTAGTTTATTATGTACTTGTTTTGTATCTCGTGTACGTTTTGATGGAATTTTCTAAAAATAATAATACATAACTTCTGAACATTTTCATCAATTTAGCATGTTTACCAGAGGTTTACCAAAGCTTTACATGGTGGTGACTTGGACAGATCCATGCTACTCTATAACGCTCAATAACCTGTATATAGTGCATATTTAGTTAGTGTTTACTGCTGACAACAAGATACAGGTTTTGCGAAGTTCTTTTCAGAACTCTGTTGTCTGGCTTTATCCAACGTCATTTTTGTAAAGCCTGTTCTAATTATAAACATGGCAACAAGGGCATGCTCGCAGCAATCAGCCGACCTATTCTGCAGCGAAAGGGAATGCCATCTGATCACAGGACACATCGACATTGCCACCAAGCGAGAAGAGCTTCAGTTGCAACGGATGTCTAGAGTAGACGTGGGAGTTGCAGAAAAAAATGATTTTGTTCAATGTAACATCAATAAAATCCAACATATGCCGAAAAGTTCTATCTCAAACCCAAAAAATATCTAGTGATATGGAATTTCGGATAAAAAATAGTTCCTGGACATACTGCGCTTTCTGTTCCTCTTTACATAAACGCAAGTTATTTCAAGGTCATACTAATCATCCCATCAATAGACACGAAACAGCGTGTTATTGCTTGCAAAACCGATACATCATCCCTTTGTTTTACCTAATTCCTGATTGTCTCAAAACTCTTACTTTTGCTGAAATTTGTGTTATTTATCCGTTAAATTTCCATTACGGTGATTATAAACTAATGCAGCTCGGTTATCAACAGAAAAATGGCATGTGTCACATAACTTGGAAAGACAGATATGTTGAGGCAGGAATTCACACATTAGAAGACGATATTCCTTGCCAGCTTGCATACAAATGAAGTTCCTACAAACGTTTCGTTGCCAAGTGCCAAGGTATCCTTCATTAATAAGCTATTCAGTAATATTGTGGATTATGGCATGATTTATTACAATTTCATTACGACTCGTGGATTTTTAAGACAGTGTATCTGGTCCAATCATCCACAAGACGTATGAAATGTTCTCCCGCAAGATCGCTAAATGCGAAAACATTTTCTGCTGGATTGGAAAACCCAACACACAGGCATTTGATTGATGCTGTTATGCAATTTGGGTATCCCAGTGTGTTTGTAACCATCAATACATATACCAATGGATTGAATATGTGCAACGACTAACCGGTCGTGGACCAACTGAACTTGCCGGTTTTGAAACCATCCATATTGCCCACATGCTTGAGCAAATAGTGTGGGGTTATGTGGATCCATGCCATACGATGTTGCGTACTTGGTTAAAAACTTCAGCTTTCTGACCGCTATAGCTTACCATTAAACAAAATAATCATTCTTTTAAATCTACGAATGGTGTTAAGAGTTTTTCTCTTTTTCATTTGGACGAGGCTTTTGCTACAAATTTAAGAGCCTACATCTACAAATTGATACCAACGTTACGATGTCGCATGGATGTCCAAACGACAAATGGAAACATGGTTTTAAAATATGTTACTTCATATGTTTCCAACTGGAAAGACACTTACAACAACGATGCCTTGTATTCACCACATAGAACGCGCTACCAAGCGGCATATAAGAGAGATGGAACCTTGTGAACCAGAGATATGTTCTTGGACGAACAGCTGAACAAAAGAGTATGTTGTTCCCATCAGCAAGCATTAGACACAAACAAAGTTCATGAGAAATACACGCAAAGACCCAATGCCATGGAACATATGTCGTTCCTACAATGGCTAAGGCATGTCCATCACACCAAAGCCGATCCCGTTCCTTAGAAAGCAGGAAATACGTTAGTTTCGGTAAAAATGGTATCGTCTCTTAAAGACCAGTATTTTTTCCAATATTTACTAATGCATTTTCCCCATCGACAATCTTCCGAACAACAAACGGACGTTCCTCCACTAACTTTTTTTTTCTGCTGCTATTACAAAAATGCCAGATTTTTGGAGAGATGATGAACGTGTTAGGGCTTATTTTGAGATGCAGGGTAATAAGGAGTACAACGTAAATACTTGAAATGAAAAGCTATATCGCTAATCTGTGGGATACATTTTCGTTGTGGCAAAGGGAAGTTATAACAAACAACCAATTGTTTAACAATTAATTATGTCCAGTAGGTCCATTTTCGAGCAAGTGATAGATAATGCCATGCATACTCGTGATGTTATTACAATAATAATGATAACAATTACTTTGCAATGTCTGAGGATGACGACGACGATGATACTGCTGAACATGACGTTCCCATAATAGAACAAGAAGAATTGGACATTGGTGGTAAATAACGATTGGAGAAAAATTTATATTGCGGAAAATCGAACAATTGAAAAGTGCATTGAACAAAGTCGCAATATTTTAGTTGCAGCAGACTGGAATATTGGCGGCCCGTTTCAAAAAATTATTCAGAGAACACATACATACAGATACTGTACAGCGCTTTTACATACCCTGTTGGCAAGGAACGACCAAAAGTAAATTGGATGATAAGTACATATGATATAGTTATTATCGACGAAATATCTATGATATGTAAAACAATATTTGAATGAAACCCTAACCCTTGCTGGAGAGTTCAAAGTATACTAGATGATACAAGCATTTCAAACTAAACCGTCAACACAGAATCGTTGACCCTGTCTATGAACAATTTCTCAAACATATACGCCACTGGGCGCCATCTCAAACGCTAATTGATACAATACAACAAGGCCAAATTGTGTGTCCAAATTCGGAACCGTCAGATGACGATATTCGGGAAGTTATTTTAAATAATACCGAGGCTACTGTATTAACAGTTTCAAGACGAGCTTCAGGACGCATTAATAGTGTAGTTGTCGCAGCTATGTTTTAACAAAAGGAACCACTAGCAGTTACACAATTTGACAATGACAAGGTTGGTGCAAATGTCTATAAAAATATGAGGGTCATCACAAAATAAAAATAAAGAATTTTCTATAGTTAAACGGTCAGGAAGCGTTAGTCTATTTAATGGGAAATGTTACTATTTTATTTCATCTTCCTGACCAAAAAATAATGAATGTTTACCCTGTAACCTACATGAAAAACGATATCAATTTTACCTGCTATCCATTCATGCCATCTTACTCACCATGCTAATGTCTCAACGACAAACATTAAATAAAGTTATTCTTTGGTTTGATGGCGATAAAATTTCAGAAGGACTAGGTTATGTTGCACTGTCAAGAATAAGACGTCGCTCAGACCTCATTGTCGTCATGCCAATAAAAGAGGTGCACGTAAATCCAGTGATCAGAAGATTTTGAATATTATACATCAGCGCTTGTTTTGAAATGCAGGGCAATAACTAGTATTAGGTAAATTAGTATTAGGTGTTGTAAAAAGGCAATATTTATCCCTATGGTAACTTTTCTGACACCCCTAGCTTAAGACTGATCAAAATCAGGGCGTGAGATGTCTGGGCACCAGTTTTTCCTGCACGGCTTTACAACAACCGGTGCTACTACATACAAGCTGTATTGTAAATAATGTTATGGATTGTTTGTACCAACGTGACGATTTCTACAGAATGACAGATGGCCAGTGTTTCACAGATGATGGTGGTGGTTTTTAATGAAGAAAGGCCCGTTCATACAAACAATAATATGGATTGGCGTAAATTTTCACTTATCACTGGTACATCGGGTACGGGAAAATCCCAATTATTATTGGCAGTAATCCAGAAATGCATAGTTGAAGGACGTAGAATACTTGTACAAACCCACAAACCAAAACAATCTGTCCGAAATAAACTTGAAAGCAGCCAAATATGTAAATTCCACGTAAGGTGAAAAGCACTTGTAAAAAGCGATGTTCCACCACAGTCGCCTGCGTTACCAAATCTGAAATTTCCACGATTCCAGAAGGAATTGCTCGACATGTCATGGAGACGACATGTCCAGTTACCATTCGTCCTGTTGTTGTTTTGTCGGGGACAACCAATAGAAAATGTCTGCATGGAAGTGAGAGGAGAAGAGTGTATTTGCAGATAAAACGTTTTATTCGCTAGTTCATCATTACAAACTGAGTATGTAGTATTGTTGTATGGACCCCGAATATGAGACGTTTTTAAACCACATAAGATATTGGCCTGCAAGTCAAAGTCTCTTAGATAAAATACAGGAAGGAAAAGTGGTGTGTTGTACAGGACAACCTTCTGATGATCAGATTGTAAATACAATCCTATATAAGTGTGATGCAACTGTTTTAATGGTTTCTAAACAGGGAGCAAATCGTGTAAATCATTTGGTTATTAGTTCAATTTTTTCGGAGTGTAATGCCCTTCAGATGATACAGTGGGACTGTGAAATGGAAAGTATTCCTATTTGAATGATCACACACAATCGAGATAACGAAAATGGGGTTGTAAATGGGCAGACAAAGATTTTCTGTGTGGAAAAGGCTACAATCTTTTTACAACTGGGAAATGGGAAAGTTGTTAATACATATCCTCTTCTGACATATGAAAGCGAGAACGACAGCCGTACGTGTTACCAAAGGACTTATTTGGTTCGATTGTCCCCCGTGGTTCAGCAACAGACTGATTTAATACTATCAACAAAAATTCTTAGCTGACACTGCAAACCGGTTTTAAATAACTGAAGTTGCGTAGTAAACGGAATCGTAAATGAAAAATGTAGTAATGTTCAATGTGCATGGGTTGCACGTATTCGGTGCGATTGAAAAAAGGAAAATATACTTGAAAAAATTATAAAAAATCGAAACGTAAAAACTAATTTAAATCGCTGTTGGTAAAGGCTACAATAATTTTAGAACTTCAGTCACTAGTTAAGAACTTTATAGTATTTAAGGTTATGTCACTGGCAATTTGCTGCTTTAACGTTATGTGCCGCATTATAGTACTTGCATAACATCATGCCGACACAGTGTGAAAAGGCAGGTCACGAATTTTGGAAAGACAGGCAATGTCGTCTTGTCACATTAGATGACACATGAGCACAAAGGAAACAACTAGCTGTAGAATAAACAACACAAGTGCAAACTGAAGCTACTGAAAAAGAACAATTTGAAGAATGAAACTCTACTTCAGCCAACAACACATGCAACAATTCAACATGCATTAACAGCAGATAATTTTAAACTTTGGTCGCAGTATTCATCTTGGAGTTATTGTGACAAATGTTCGACTGTGCAGAAAGAAAGGCTGTTTCCAAAGTATGTAAATAGACCGCCTACCAAAAATACTAAAACATGCCCTTGCTCTAAACAACGGTATACATACCGTGCCTTCATTTGCACTAATACCAGATTCGCTCAGAAATCTTACGTTTGTAAGGACGCTATCAGTATCGTATCGAGGATGCTATCAATGCGTTAGACAATGAAAATGCGAGATGTCGTTGCAGGGAAGCATAGGATTATTTGATAAATTCACAAAAAACTTACACCATCTATCTAACAATAACAACAAGCCTTTGAACATTTATGACTATAGTGAAAGAGAAGGCATAGAGTGTTGTCTTTGGCCAAACCTTTGGTGCGAATCCAGTCTGAAAGGAAACGAGAGCTGCTTAAGTGCAAAGATCGCTTTCCTCACCAAAGTATTTTCCGAGATCGTAGATTATGCGTTATATCACGAAACAATTCCACTATGACATGTGGATATTTCGAACCATTACTTAAGCTTTAAGTTCGGCAAGACGAATGCGATACTCCCCAGCACGTGCTCTTGATGACAAAACCTTTTCAACAAGTTATTGGAAAACACAGATTGCTAATTGATGCTATAGACCAGTTTGGTTACCCAAGCTTATTCATTACCATCAATTTGTATGAATGGATTTCTCCTTTCTTGCAGTAAACTCGTTTACCAGCATATAAAACTATCCATATTGCGCACATGCTCGAACAAATCGTTCATGGATATCTGTGTGGCTCAAATACTGCTAGTTGGAGCCATCATGTTTTCAGCTATGAAAATAGGAAAGGGCAATCTAATATTAACACGTATTATCGCTTCGAATTTCAGCAGAGAGGTACTGCCCATTTGGACCTGCTTCTTTGGCTGAAAAATATTACGAAAATACAACAGACTTATCCACGCCGATGTCTTGTTAAAAAAACTTCAACCATCTTACCACGATAGCTTACCATCAAATAACAATGCTACATCCTTTGATAGCACACACCAACCAACCACTTTATCTATCTATCTATCATCCAAAGGAAGCATTTGCTCTCAACTTGCAAGCATACATTTATACTCTTTTGCCAAGTTTAGCATGGATTTTCAGGTAAACACACAACACCATATCAAGCGATATGGTTATACATCGATAAAGATCTTAAAATGAACGATAGCGTCCAAACAACTCGCTTCACCCTTTATTTGAAAATCTGTCCGCATTGCACAGCAAAGGTGTGGCGAAGGGCACGCCGAACAATGTGCGAAAAGTGATTAAGTTTTTGGTGGGGGCTGATTCAAATACTGACTCGGTTATTAACCAGCCATCTCACAATAATACAAAGACGACAAGATCTTAAAATAAACCGTAAACGTCCCAACAACTCGCGATCTAAACCGTTCTACAAACCAAAACAATCCGTCCGAAATAAACTTAAAAGCAGCAAAATATGTAATTTCCACGTAAGGTGAAAAGCACTTGTAAAAAGCTATGTAGTGTTATAAAAAGCTATGTAGTGACGCGCACAATTCGACATGTGGGATACCGCATTTCCATAAATGCGCATGCGCATATCTAATACACCCCATTTTCGGCAAAACGGGATGCACTTTTGCTTCAAACGAACTGGTTTTGCCATAAGTGATCAAAAAGTAAATCATTCAAGTAACTGCCAATGATTTCCTTGTGCGCATGCACACAACCAAATTTAAAATTGAACTTAAAACGGGGCGTGAGAGGTCTGGGCACCAGTGATGGCCTGCTACAAGCTGTATTGTAAATAATGTTATGGATTGTTTGTACCAACGTGACGATTTCTACAGTATGACAGATGCCCAGTGTTTCACAGATGGGTTTTTAATGAAGGTCCGTTCGTACAAACAATACTATCGATTGGCGTAAATTTTCACTTATCACTGGTAAATCGGATATGGGAAAATCCAAATTATTATTGGTAGCAATCCAGAAATGCATAGTTGAAGGACGTAGAATACTTGTTGCCATGCCAACTGGTTATTTGGCAAGCTATTATCGCAAGTTATTTCAGGGTGATATAACTAGTGACACTGTCCACAGTGCATCCTATTAATTGGAACATTTCTAGCTTTTACATTATTATACTGGATGAAATTTCAATGATTCCAGAAGGAATTGGTCGGCATGACATGGAGACGATACGTCAAGTTACCATTCGTCCTGATGTTGTTTTGTCGGGGACAACCAACAACAACAACAACCAATCGAAAATGTCTGTATGAAAGTGAGAGGTGAAGAGTGTATCTGCATGTGGAAAAGGCTAAGATCAGCACCGCCTACTTGTGGATGCGTTTCGATCAATTTGGATATCCAACCGTTTTTGTTACAATAAGTCCATATGAATGGACATTTCCTGTTTATAGTTGGTTGTCGAAAGTTCGTGACAAAACTGGTCGAGGTCTGTGTGAAGTGCCTGGTTTTGAAAAAATTCACATTGCTCATGTTTTGGAGCAAGTTGTTTGTGGCTATTTATGTGGTAGCAATAATCTCCGAAATCTTTACTCAGTAACATGGGAAAAGGAATTTATTTCTGCAAACAATGCCTGCGAAGTCGTCACCGAGCAAAGGTGTTTTATACTTAAAACAATTCCCTAAAAATTCCCTGAAAACCATTTGCGAATGCGTTTTTTTACCAAATTTTAGTGAGTATGTGCACTGCACTAAATCGAAAAATTCATGCGCAGACAATCCTCAAACCACAAGAACGTCATTAAAAACATTAGTGGAAGTGCACTAAACATTATGTTTAAAAGCATATCGAAACAACCATATATGCGGATAACATATTTTCTCCAATACCACATTCAGGGTGTCAACGAGTTCACATACATAACTTCTGAACATTTTCATCAATTTATCCATGCTACTCTATAACCTGTATATAGTGCATATTTAGTTAGTGTTTACTGCTGACAACAAGACCCAGGTCTTGCGAAGTTCTTTTCAGAACTCTGTTGTCTGGCTTTATCGAACGTCATTTTTGTAAAGCCTGTTCTAATTAAACATGGCAACAAGGGCATGCTCGCAGCAATCAGCCGACCTATTCTGCAGCGAAAGGGAATGCCATCTGATCACAGGACGCATCGACATTGCCACCAAGCGAGAAGAGCTTCAGTTGCAACGGATGTCTAGAGTAGACGTGGAAGTTGCAGAAAAAAATGATTTTGTTCAACGTAACATCAATAAAATCCAACATATTATGCCGAAAAGTTCTATCTCAAACCCAAAAAATATCTAGTGATATGGAATTTTGGATAAAAAAATAGTTCCTAGACATACTGCGCTTTCTGTTCCTCTTTACATAAACGCAAGTTATTTCAAGGTCATACTAATCATCCCATCAATAGACACGAAACAGCATGTTATTGCTTGCAAAACCGATACATCATCCCTTTGTTTTACCTAATTCCTGATTGTCTCAAAACTCTTACTTTTGCTGAAATTTGTGTTCTTTGTCCGTTAAATTTCCATTACGGTGATTATAAACTAATGCAGCTCGGTTATCAACAGAAAAATGGCATGTGTCACATAACTTGGAAAGACAGATATGTTGAGGCAGGAATTCACACATTAGAAGACGATATTCCTTGCCAGCTTGCATACAAATGAAGTTCCTACAAACGTTTCGTTGCCAAGTGCCAAGGTATCCTTCATTAATAAGCTATTCAGTAATATTGTGGATTATGGCATGATTTATTACAATTTCATTACGACTCGTGGATTTTTAAGACAGTGTATCTGGTCCAATCATCCACAAGACGTATGAAATGTTCTCCCGCAAGATCGCTAAATGCGAAAACATTTTCTGCTGGGTATTGGAAAACCCAACACACAGGCATTTGATTGATGCTGTTATGCAATTTGGGTATCCCAGTGTGTTTGTAACCATCAATACATATACCAATGGATTGAATATTCGCAACGACTAACCGGTCGTGGACCAACTGAACTTGCTGGTTTTGAAACCATCCATATTGCCCACATGCTTGAGCAAATAGTGTGGGGTTATGTGGATCCATGCCATACGATGTTGCGTACTTAGTTCAAAAACTTCAGCCTTCTGACCGCGATAGCTTACCATTAAACAAAATAATCATTCTTTTAAATCTACGAATGGTGTTAAGAGTTTTTCTCTTTTTCATTTGGACGAGGCTTTTGCTACAAATTTAAGAGCCTACATCTACAAATTGATACCAACGTTACGATGTCGCATTGATGATGTCCAAACGACAAATGGAAACATGGTTTTAAAATATGTTACTTCATGTTTCCAAGTGGAAAGACACTTACAAAAACGATGCCTTGTATTCACTACATAGAACGCGCTACCAAGCGGCATATAAGAGAGATGGAACCTTGTGAACCAGAGATATGTTCTTGGACGAACAGCTGAACAAAAGAGTATGTTGTTCCCATCAGCAAGCATTAGACACAAACAAAGTTCATGAGAAATACACGAAAAGACCCAATGCTATGGAACATATGTCGTTCCTACAATGGCTAAGGCATGCCGATCCCGTTCCGTACAAAGCAGGAAATACGTTAGTTTCGGTAAAAATGGTATCGTCTCTTAAAGACCAGTATTTTTTCCAATATTTACTAATGCATTTTCCCCATCGACAATCTTCCGAACAACAAACGGACGTTCCTCCACTAACTTTTTTTTTCTGCTGCTATTACAAAAATGCCAGATTTTTGGAGAGATGATGAACGTGTTAGGGCTTATTTTGAGATGCAGGGTAATAAGGAGTACAATGTAAATACTTGAAATGAAAGGCTATATCGCTAATCTGTGGGATACATTTTCGTTGTGGCAAAGGGAAGTTATAACAAACAACCAATTGTTTAACAATTAATTATGTCCTGTAGGTCCATTTTCGAGCAAGTGATAGATAATGCCATGCATACTCGTGATGTTATATTACAATAATAATGATAATAATTACTTTGCAATGTCTGAGGATGACGACGACGATGATACTGCTGAACATGACGTTCCCATAATAGAACAAGAAGAATTGGACATTGGTATAAATAACGATTGGAGAAAATTTATATTGCGGAAAATCGAACAATTGAAAAGTGCATTGAACAAAGTCGCAATATTTTAGTTGCAGCACAGACTGGAATATTGGCGGCCCGTTTCAAAAAATTATTCAGAGAACACATACATACAGATACTGTACAGCGCTTTTACATACCCTGTTGGCAAGGAACGACCAAAAGTAAATTGGATGATAAGTACATATGATATAGTTATTATCGACGAAATATCTATGATATGTAAAACAATATTTGAATGAAACCCTAACCCTTGCTGGAGAGTTCAAAGTATACTAGATGATACAAGCATTTCAAACTAAACCGTCAACACAGAATCGTTGACCCTGTCTATGAACAATTTCTCAAACATATACGCCACTGGGCGCCATCTCAAACGCTAATTGATACAATACAACAAGGCCAAATTGTGTGTCCAAATTCGGAACCGTCAGATGACGATATTCGGGAAGTTATTTTAAATAATACCGAGGCTACAGTATTAACAGTTTCAAGACGAGCTTCAGGACGCATTAATAGTGTAGTTGTCGCAGCTATGTTTTAACAACAGGAACCACTAGCAGTTACACAATTTGACAATGACAAGGTTGGTGCAAATGTCTATAAAAATATGAGGGTCATCACAAAATAAAAATAAATAATTTTCTATAGTTAAACGGTCAGGAAGCGTTAGTCTATTTAATGGGAAATGTTACTATTTTATTTCATCTTCCTGACCAAAAAATAATGAATGTTTACCCTGTAACCTACATGAAAAACGATATCAATTTTACCTGCTATCCATTCATGCCATCTTACTCACCATGCTAATGTCTCAACGACAAACATTAAATAAAGTTATTCTTTGGTTTGATGGCGATAAAATTTCAGAAGGACTAGGTTATGTTGCACTGTCAAGAATAAGACGTCGCTCAGACCTCATTGTCGTCATGCCAATAAAAGAGGTGCACGTAAATCCAGTGATCAGAAGATTTTGAATATTATACATCAGCGCTTGTTTTGAAATGCAGGGCAATAACTAGTATTAGGTAAATTAGTATTAGGTGTTGTAAAAAGGCAATATTTATCCCTATGGTAACTTTTCTGACACCCCTAGCTTAAGACTGATAATATTTAAGTAAACCCTTCAAGTAACTGCCAAAATCAGGGCGTGAGATGTCTGGGCACCAGTTTTTCCTGCACGGCTTTACAACAACCGGTGCTACTACATACAAGCTGTATTGTAAATAATGTTATGGATTGTTTGTACCAACGTGACGATTTCTACAGAATGACAGATGGCCAGTGTTTCACAGATGATGGTGGTGGTTTTTAATGAAGAAAGGCCCGTTCATACAAACAATAATATGGATTGGCGTAAATTTTCACTTATCACTGGTACATCGGGTACGGGAAAATCCCAATTATTATTGGCAGTAATCCAGAAATGCATAGTTGAAGGACGTAGAATACTTGTACAAACCCACAAACCAAAACAATCTGTCCGAAATAAACTTGAAAGCAGCCAAATATGTAAATTCCACGTTAGGTGAAAAGCACTTGTAAAAAGCGATGTTCCACCACAGTCGCCTGCGTTACCAAATCTGAAATTTCCACGATTCCAGAAGGAATTGCTCGACATGTCCAGTTACCATTCGTCCTGTTGTTGTTTTGTCGGGGACAACCAATAGAAAATGTCTGCATGGAAGTGAGAGGAGAAGAGTGTATTTGCAGATAAAACGTTTTATTCGCTAGTTCATCATTACAAACTGAGTATGTAGTATTGTTGTATGGACCCCGAATATGAGACGTTTTTAAACCACACAAGATATTGGCCTGCAAGTCAAAGTGTCTTAGATAAAATACAGGAAGGAAAAGTGGTGTGTTGTACAGGACAACCTTCTGATGATCAGATTGTAAATACAATCCTATATAAGTGTGATGCAACTGTTTTAATGGTTTCTAAACAGGGAGCAAATCGTGTAAATCATTTGGTTATTAGTTCAATTTTTTCGGAGTGTAATGCCCTTCAGATGATACAGTGGGACTGTGAAATGGAAAGTATTCCTATTTGAATGATCACACACAATCGAGATAACGAAAATGGGCAGACAAAGATTTTCTGTGTGGAAAAGGCTACAATCTTTTTACAACTGGGAAATGGGAAAGTTGTTAATACATATCCTCTTCTGACATATGAAAGCGAGAACGACAGCCGTACGTGTGTTACCAAAGGACTTATTTGGTTCGATTGTCCCCCGTAGTTCAGCAACAGACTGATTTAATACTATCAACAAAAATTCTTAGCTGACACTGCAAACCAGTTTTAAATAACTGAAGTTGCGTAGTAAA
This sequence comes from Chrysogorgia sp. JL179-B06, assembly GCA_035772405.1. Lineage (NCBI taxonomy): Eukaryota > Metazoa > Cnidaria > Anthozoa > Scleralcyonacea > Chrysogorgiidae > Chrysogorgia > Chrysogorgia sp. JL179-B06. The sequence continues at coordinate 1,113,221 of JAYKKM010000082.1, forward strand.
CGGAATCGTAAATGAAAAATGTAGTAATGTTCAATGTGCATGGGTTGCACGTATTCGGTGCGATTGAAAAAAGGAAAATATACTTGAAAAAATTATAAAAAATCGAAACGTAAAAAATGATTTAAATCGCTGTTGGTAAAGGCTACAATAATTTTAGAACTTCAGTCACTAGTTAACCTTAAATACTATAAAGTTCTTATGTCACTGGCAATTTGCTGCTTTAACGTTACGTGCCGCATTATAGTACTTGCATAACATCATGCCGACACAGTGTGAAAAGGCAGGTCACGAATTTTGGAAAGACAGGCAATGTCATCTTGTCACATTAGATGACACATGAGCACAAAGGAAACAACTAGCTGTAGAATAAACAACACAAGTGCAAACTGAAGCTACTGAAAAAGAACAATTTGAAGAATGAAACTCTACTTCAGCCAACAACACATGCAACAATTCAACATGCATTAACAGCAGATAATTTGAAACTTTGGTCGCAGTATTCATCTTGGAGTTATTGTGACAAATGTTCGACTGTGCAGAAAGAAAGGCTGTTTCCAAAGTATGTAAATAGACCGCCTACCAAAAATACTAAAACATGCCCTTGCTCTAAACAACGGTATACATACCGTGCCTTCATTTGCACTAATACCAGATTTGCTCAGAAATCTTACTTTGTAAGGACGCTATCAGTATCCTATCGAGGATGCTATCAATGCGTTAGACAATGAAAATGCGAGATGTCGTTGCAGGGAAGCATGATTATTTGATAAATTCACAAAAAACTTACACCATCTATCTAACAATAACAACAAGCCTTTGAACATTTATGACTATAGTGAAAGAGAAGGCATAGAGTGTTGTCTTTGGCCAAACCTTTGGTGCGAATCCAGTCTGAAAGGAAACGAGAGTTGCTTAAGTGCAAAGATCGCTTTCCTCACCAAAGTATTTTCCGAGATCGTAGATTATGCGTTATATTACGAAACAATTCCACTATGACATGTGGATATTTCGAACTATTACTTAAGCTTTAAGTTCGGCAAGACGAATGCGATACTCCCCAGCACGTGCTCTTGATGACAAAACCTTTTCAACAAGTTATTGGAAAACACAGATTGCTAATTGATGCTATAGACCAGTTTGGTTACCCAAGCTTATTCATTACCATCAATTTGTATGAATGGATTTCTCCTTTCTTGCAGTAAACTCGTTTACCAGCATATAAAACTATCCATATTGCGCACATGCTCGAACAAATCGTTCATGGATATCTGTGTGGCTCAAATACTGCTAGTTGGAGCCATCATGTTTTCAGCTATGAAAATAGGAAAGGGCAATCTAATATTAACACGTATTATCGCTTCGAATTTCAGCAGAGAGGTACTGCCCATTTGGACCTGCTTCTTTGGCTGAAAAATATTACGAAAATACAACAGACTTATCCACGCCGATGTCTTGTTAAAAAAACTTCAACCATCAAATAACAATGCTACATCCTTTGATAGCACACACCAACCAATTTATCTATCTATCATCCAAAGGAAGCATTTGCTCTCAACTTGCAAGCATACATTTATACTCTTTTGCCAAGTTTAGCATGGATTTTCAGGTAAACACACAACACCATATCAAGCGATATGGTTATACATCGATAAAGATCTTAAAATGAACGATAGCGTCCAAACAACTCGCTTCACCCTTTATTTGAAAATCTGTCCGCATTGCACAGCAAAGGTGTGGCGAAGGGCACGCCGAACAATGTGCGAAAAGTGATTAAGTTTTTGGTGGGGGCTGATTCAAATACTGACTCGGTTATTAACCAGCCATCTCACAATAATACAAAGACGACAAGATCTTAAAATAAACCGTAAACGTCCCAACAATTCGCGATCTAAACCGTTCTACAAACCAAAACAATCCGTCCGAAATAAACTTAAAAGCAGCAAAATATGTAATTTCCACATAAGGTGAAAAGCACTTGTAAAAAGCTATGTGGTGTTATAACGTAGCACGTTAAGCATGGATCCACCACAGTCGCCTGTGATACCGAATCTGGCTGCTCAGATTGGCATAACAAAACTTTACGACCTTCGCCATAATAAGCAGTGACGTGCACAATTCGACATGTGGGATACCGCATTTCCATAAATGCGCATATCTAATACACCCCATTTTCGGCAAAACGGGATGCACTTTTGCTTCAAACGAACTGGTTTTGCCATAAGTGATCAAAAAAAAAAGTAAATCATTCAAGTAACTGCCAATGATTTCCTTGTGCGCATGCACACAACCAAATTTAAAATTGAACTTAAAACGGGGCGTGAGAGTTCTGGGCACCAGTGATGGCCTGCTACAAGCTGTATTGTAAATAATGTTATGGATTGTTTGTACCAACGTGACGATTTCTACAGTATGACAGATGCCCAGTGTTTCACAGATCGTGGTTTTTAATGAAGGTCCGTTCGTGCAAACAATACTATCGATTGGCGTAAATTTTCACTTATCACTGGTAAATCGGATATGGGAAAATCCAAATTATTATTGGCAGCAATCCAGAAATGCATAGTTGAAGGACGTAGAATACTTGTTTGCCATGCCAACTGGTTATTTGGCAAGCTATTATCGCGAGTTATTTCTGCATCCTATTAATTGGAACATTTCTAGCTTTTACATTATACTGGATGAAATTTCAATGATTCCAGAACGAATTGGTCGGCATGACATGGAGACGATACGTCAAGTTACCATTCGTCCCTGATGTTGTTTTGTCGGGGACAACCAACAACAACCAATCGAAAATGTCTGTATGAAAGTGAGAGGTGAAGAGTGTATCTGCATGTGGAAAAGGCTAAGATCAGCACCGCCTACTTGTGGATGCGTTTGATCAATTTGGATATCCAACCGTTTTTGTTACTATAAGTCCATATGAATGGACATTTCCTGTTTACGGTTGGTTGTCGAAAGTTCGTGACAAAACTGGTCGAGGTCTGTGTGAAGTGCCTGGTTTTGAAAAAATTCACATTGCTCATGTTTTGGAGCAAGTTGTTTGTGGCTATTTATGTGGTAGCAATAATCTCCAAAATCTTTACTCAGTAACATGGGAAAAGGAATTTATTTCTGCAAACAATGCCTGGGAAGTCTCCACCATCACCGAGCAAAGGTGTTTTATACTTAAAACAATTCCCTAAAAACCATTTGCGAATGCGTTTTTTACCAAATTTTATGTGAGTATGTGCACTGCACTAAATCGAAAAATTCATGCGCAGACAATCCTCAAACCACAAGAAGGTCATTAAAAACATTAGTGGAAGTGCACTAAACATTATAATGTTCAAAAGCATATCGAAATCAACCATATATGCGGATAACGTATTTTCTCCAATCCCACATTCAGGGTGTCAACGACTTTCACATACATAACTCTAGCCTGAACTTGTCATTGTCTTCACTTCGTCCTTCTACCAGTAATCATCCATCGACATTGCACTGTTTCTCCCAGAATGTTCGAAGTATAAATTCCAAACTTAAAGACTTTCAAGACTCAATCCATGCTAATCAATTTGACATTGTCGCCATAACCGAATCATGGCTAACCAACGCCATTTCTGACTCTGAACTGCTGCCGTGGGGCTACGATATCCATCGCTGTAATCGTCGTGTTCCAACAAACCCTTCCTCCTCTTTGCCAGCTCGTGGCGGTGGGGTGTTCTTAGCGATTCAAAATGAACTCCGCTGTAAACCCGTTTCCTTGTGTGCCGATCACTGTGACATTGAATATGCTGCTGTTGAAGTACTTACAAATAACTGTGGGAAAGTATTATTCGCTGTGTTCTACAGACCGCCTAACGCGAGTATTGATTGGACCTCTCAATTTACTAGGATACTGGATAGTTGTACATATAATAAGGCTGTAATACTTGGCGACTTCAACTTCCCCTCAATCAATTGGATTGAAGGTTCTGGTTTCTGTGAGTCTGCTAACTCGGCTTTATTTAACTTTTGTCAATCGCTTAATGACAATAACTATTTCCAACTTGTTGACGTGCCTACGCGTGGAGTCAATTGTCTTGACCTTATAATTACCTCTATTGTCGAGGGCGTCACTAACGTCGATGTTACTGATTGCGTGGGTGTCGCTGTTTCTTCCGATCACAAAGCGATAACATTTTACTTGCATTTTGCAATTCGTACGGGAAACAACAACAGAACTCCGTCTTTTAATTTTAAAAAGGCTGACTTCGATGGATTAACAGCCAAATTCTCGAACGACCGTCTTGAAGATCATTTATCGAAAGACAACTCCATTGATTGCAACTGGTTTGCGTGGAAATCTAGTTTCTTTCAACATGTTAAAGCTTCCATTCCTAAACAAAAGCCGCATAAATTCTCTATTCCTCCTTGGATTGACGGCGAAGCTCTCTACGCAATCCGCAAGAAAGAAAGCATTACGGAAAGACAGCCCGTCACTCTGGGGAAGTTTAGAATTCTTCGCAGGGAAAATAAATACCTCATACGTGATAAAAGGAACAACTACATCAAATAAATCTCTGACTCCTGCTTTACTCAGCCCAATCGCTTCTGGAATTACTTTAAAAGGCTAAATAAGCAATCTGCTGTTCCCGACATCGTTGAACTCAATGGCTTTTCGTTTACCTCTGCCCTTGATAAAGCTGAAGCCTTTAATTCATACTTTTCATCAGTATTTAATAAAGATACCTCACTCCCTTGTGACCTGCCGTCAACATCATTTACTGACTCCAGTATTTCATCTATTGTTCTTACTATCGACGACGTGTTATCTGCAGGGGTGTACCGTGCGGGGGGTGTGACACCCCCCACTTTTCACTGAATTCGTCGGTAAAACGCGGAGTCAGTCGGTAAAGCCTGGCATCGTCGGTAAAACCGATTGGTCAGACCGGAAGTCGTCATATTAGATCGTTGGTAAAATTGACTTAATCGACTGTTTAAACTTTGTCGGTTGTAATTCGATTTAATTGCATGGGTTAATGTTAATGTTACAAACCTCCCTTTTTCATATTTCCGATCCAACCTAGTAGGCAGCAGGCAACTCTTGGATTCATTTGAACTATGATCGCTGCAGAATTAGATGAAAAAGTTTGCTCAAATTGCTGCAAATTGTCTTTCCGAGCTTCTAGATTTCAAAATTTTCCGGGGAAGGACCCCCGCACCCCTCTAAAAATGCGGTCACTGATTACCTACTTGTCGACTTCAGCCCTCCCCCCCAACTTTAAATCCGCTCCTACGCCTCGGCGCCCACGTGTTCGTCGGTAAAACTAAGACGATACACCCCCCCATCCAAAATGGTCACGGTACGCCACTGGTTATCTGCGTTAAAGTGTTTAAATCCTAACAAGACTCAAGGCCCTGATGACATTCATCCGAGGATAATAAAAGAATGCGCCAACGAACTTGCTCCATCCCTCCTTGAGCTGTTTATCTATGCCTGAGCAAGTTGCCCTCCGATTGGAAATCCGCAAACATAACTCCAGTGTTTAAAAAAGGAGTCAAGTCACTTATCCCTAACTATCGCCAGATTTCCCTATTGTCTATTATAATTTAACTGTGTGTATTGAAGAAGACCATCCCTCAACTAATCAACCTGCTCTCCACCTTACAACACGGCTTTATTGAAGGAAAATCTTGTATAACTCAATTGCTAACTGTGCTTCACGAAATTGGCGCTGCCCTTGATGCCGGCAATGAGGTAGATACACTATCTACCTAGATTTTAGTAAGGCTTTTGACTCTGTCCCCCATCATAGGCTTCTTCACAAACTTTCTCTTTATGGCATTGAAGGCCCTCTCCACACATGGTTTGCTAATTACCTTACTTCCAGAATTCAGAGAGTCCACATCGATGGTACCTACTCCTCCTGGGTCCCCGTTGTGTCAGGTGTACCTCAAGGCAGCATCCTTGGTCCTTTCCTTTTCCTCCTTTACGTGAACGATCTCCCGGAAGTTGTGAGCAGTGACACCTCCATTGCCCTTTTTGCAGACGACGCCAAATGTTCCCGCGTGCTTCACTCTGCCGCTGACCAACATATGTTCCAAAGAGATATTGACAACCTACTTGAATGGAGCAATCTGTGGGGACTTTCCTTTAACTTAACTAAGTGTGAGGTTTTAAGAATCTCGAGAAAGAAATCCAAAGCTCTATGCTCTCCTGAGGTCAGTGCCTATATTATTGGTAGTCATACCCTCAGTGTGGTTTCCTCCCAAAAAGACCTCGGGGTCATGGTCACCAGCAAACTAACATGGAGTGTTCATGTATCTTTTGCTGTGGCCAAAGCCAACAGGATGCTTGGCTTTTTGCGCAGACACTGTAGTGCTAATATGGGTACTGACTGCTGGAGACTATTATACCTCACGTTTGTAAGGTCTCACCTAGGGTATGGTAGTGAAGTCTGGGCTCCCCAATCTAATATTGGTAACCTCAGACTTTTGGAAGCAGTTCAACGGCGTGCTACCAGATTCATTCTTTCTTGTCACCCTCGCCACGACTCCCGTCCTAACTACAAATCGCGCTTATTATCACTCCATCTGTTACCTATTTCCTACTGGCTTGAAATCCGTGACATTTGTTTTTTTTTCAAATGTATTACAGGTCTTTATAATTTGTCTATTGACAAGTTTGTCACTTTTGCCAGTAATCGTACAAGGAGTTCCTCTAGCGGTCTCCAGCTTATTCCTAAGAAGTTCCGTACTTCGACCTTCAGAGATTCTTTTTTCAACCGTATTGTCCCTCTATGGAATTATATTCCTGTATCCTTCAGGCAAGCCTCTACATATGAATCATTTAAAAACTTGGTTACTAAACTATATTTAAAAAAACTTGAAACTTTCTTCGATTCCGAACGTACGAGGACCTGGGAGACCGTCTGTCCCCGATGCCGATCAGTAGTAAATTTACTCTGCTGTTTGTAATAACTTATTAATTATTGTTCACGTGTTGCTTTATTCGTATGTACGCACATAATATGTTTTAGTTGTACTATTTGTAATTTTTATTTATGTTTGGTGCGTTCGTTAAGCCCCTCATCATTTCTCGTACTCTTGTTTTTATGTATTAGTTTATTATGTACTTGTTTTGTATCTCGTGTACGTTTTGATGGAATTTTCTAATAATAATAATACATAACTTCTGAACATTTTCATCAATTTAGCATGTTTACCAGAGGTTTACCAAAGCTTTACATGGTGGTGACTTGGACAGATCCATGCTGAGTGCTACTCTATAACGCTCAATAACCTGTATATAGTGCATATTTAGTTAGTGTTTACTGCTGACAACAAGACCCAGGTTTTGCGAAGTTCTTTTCAGAACTCTGTTGTCTGGCTTTATCCAACGTGATTTTTGTAAAGCCTGTTCTAATTATAAATATGGCAACAAGGGCATGCTCACAGCAATCAGCCGACCTATTCTGCAGCGAAAGGGAATGCCATCTGATCACAGGACACATCGACATTGCCACCAAGCGAGAAGAGCTTCAGTTGCAACGGATGTCTAGAGTAGACGTGGGAGTTGCAGAAAAAAATGATTTTGTTCAACGTAACATCAATAAAATCCAACATATGCCGAAAAGTTCTATCTCAAACCCAAAAAATATCAAGTGATATGGAATTTCGGATAAAAAATAGTTCCTGGATATACTGCGCTTTCTGTTCCTCTTTACATAAACGCAAGTTATTTCAAGGTCATACTAATCATCCCATCAATAGACACGAAACAGCGTGTTATTGCTTGCAAAACCGATACATCATCCCTTTGTTTTACCTAATTCCCGATTGTCTCAAAACTCTTACTTTTGCTGAAATTTGTGTTATTTGTCCGTTAAATTTCCATTACGGTGATTATAAACTAATGCAGCTCGGTTATCAACAGAAAAATGGCATGTGTCACATAACTTGGAAAGACAGATATGTTGAGGCAGGAATTCACACATTAGAAGACGATATTCCTTGCCAGCTTGCATACAAATGAAGTTCCTACAAACGTTTCGTTGCCAAGTGCCAAGGTATCCTTCATTAATAATCTATTCAGTAATATTGTGGATTATGGCATGATTTATTACAATTTCATTACGACTCGTGGATTTTTAAGACAGTGTATCTGGTCCAATCATCCACAAGACGTATGAAATGTTCTCCCGCAAGATCGCTAAATGCGAAAACATTTTCTGCTGGATTGGAAAACCCAACACACAGGCATTTGATTGATGCTGTTATGCAATTTGGGTATCCCAGTGTGTTTGTAACCATCAATACATATACCAATGGATTGAATATGTGCAACGACTAACCGGTCGTGGACCAACTGAACTTGCCGGTTTTGAAACCATCCATATTGCCCACATGCTTGAGCAAATAGTGTGGGGTTATGTGGATCCATGCCATACGATGTTGCGTACTTGGTTAAAAACTTCAGCCTTCTGACCGCTATAGCTTACCATTAAACAAAATAATCATTCTTTTAAATCTACGAATGGTGTTAAGAGTTTTTCTCTTTTTCATTTGGACGAGGCTTTTGCTACAAATTTAAGAGCCTACATCTACAAATTGATACCAACGTTACGATGTCGCATGGATGTCCAAACGACAAATGGAAACATGGTTTTAAAATATGTTACTTCATATGTTTCCAACTGGAAAGACACTTACAACAACGATGCCTTGTATTCACCACATAGAACGCGCTACCAAGCGGCATATAAGAGAGATGGAACCTTGTGAACCAGAGATATGTTCTTGGACGAACAGCTGAACAAAAGAGTATGTTGTTCCCATCAGCAAGCATTAGACACAAACAAAGTTCATGAGAAATACACGCAAAGACCCAATGCTATGGAACATATGTCGTTCCTACAATGGCTAAGGCATGTCCATCACACCAAAGCCGATCCCGTTCCTTAGAAAGCAGGAAATACGTTAGTTTCGGTAAAAATGGTATCGTCTCTTAAAGACCAGTATTTTTTCCAATATTTACTAATGCATTTTCCCCATCGACAATCTTCCGAACAACAAACGGACGTTCCTCCACTAACTTTTTTTTTCTGCTGCTATTACAAAAATGCCAGATTTTTGGAGAGATGATGAACGTGTTAGGGCTTATTTTGAGATGCAGGGTAATAAGGAGTACAACGTAAATACTTGAAATGAAAAGCTATATCGCTAATCTGTGGGATACATTTTCGTTGTGGCAAAGGGAAGTTATAACAAACAACCAATTGTTTAACAATTAATTATGTCCAGTAGGTCCATTTTCGAGCAAGTGATAGATAATGCCATGCATACTCGTGATGTTATTACAATAATAATGATAACAATTACTTTGCAATGTCTGAGGATGACGACGACGATGATACTGCTGAACATGACGTTCCCATAATAGAACAAGAAGAATTGGACATTGGTGGTAAATAACGATTGGAGAAAAATTTATATTGCGGAAAATCGCAAATAATGAACGAACAATTGAAAAGTGCATTGAACAAAGTCGCAATATTTTAGTTGCAGCACCAACTGGAATATTGGCGGCCCGTTTAAAAAAATTATTCAGAGAACACATAACAGTTTCAGTTTCAAGACGAGTTTCAGGACGCATTAATAGTGTAGTTGTCGCAGCTATGTTTTAACAACAGGAACCACTAGCAGTTACACAATTTGACAATAACAAGGTTGGTGCAAATGTCTATAAAAATATGAGGGTCATCACAAAATAAAAATAAATAATTTTCTATAGTTAAATGGTCAGGAAGTGTTAGTCTATTTAATGGAAAATGTTACTATTTTTCTTCATCTTCCTGACCAAAAAATAATGAATGTTCACCCTGTAACCTACATGAAAAACGATATCAATTTTACCTGCTATCCATTCATGCCATCTTACTCACCATGCTAAAGTCTCAAGGACAAACATTAAATAAAGTTATTATTTGGTTTAATAGCGATAAAATTTCAGAAGGACTAGGTTATGTTGCACTGTCAAGAATAAGACGTCGCTCAGACCTCATTGTCGTCATGCCAATAAGAGGTGCGCGTAAATCCAGTTATCAGAAGATTTTGAATATTATACATCAGCGCTTGTTTTGAAATGCAGGGCAATAACTAGTATTAGGTAAATACATCAGGTGTTGTAAAAAGGCAATATTTATTAATAAATAACGTTTACGTTAATATTCCTCTACAGGAGCAGACTGATCGTACATCTAGATATGCTACACTTAGTATAGACGTATATACTGAAGGTATAAAGCGTCCCTTAGTATTATAACTTTTCTGAAACATTTTACTTCCGAATTCAACATAGTGCATTTGATAGTACTGCTGAAGTATACTTCAGTCCTAAATTTTGGCCTCTGACAAGGCCCTCCCCCGGACAGGGGGGGGGGGGGGTATACCCAAACATGCATACAGAAATAAATGCACAAAATGCTCATTTCAAAATCAGATACCTCTTTAACGAATGTCACACGGTAGCTGGATTCAATGTCCAGAAATTTTGTTTGATACCGATCTATATTAAGGAAACAGTGGACTGTTCAATTTGCTACAAAAATCGTAAAATTACCGGGAATAAATTGAAAAAAAAAAATCATAAAATATTCTATTTAAAACGAAACAATCAACGCTTAGGGGGGGTTAGTCCTATAGTTAATTTGTACACTATACGCCAGTTTTGTATGATTTAGATTATTAGCAAAAAAGATAGACGTCTTCAAACTAAGTCCCAGAATTGAGGTTTGCCCGATTTTCAACCCCCCCTGACTCTTTATTGAATGTCACAAATTATCAAGGACACACTCCATAACACCCATAGTAGCTGGCTTCACTGTCCACAAATTTCGTTTGATACCCATCTATATTCAGGAAACAGTGGACTGTCCAATTTGCTACAAAAATGAAACTAAGTCGCATAATTGAGTTTTCGCCGATTTTCAACGCAGTTCTGACAGGCAACGTTAATCTTGCACAAACCAAACCACACTCCGATAACACCCACGGTAGCTGGCTTCATTGTCCAGAAATTTCGTTTGATACGCATCTATATTAACGAAACAGTGCACATTTTATTTTTCGGTACAGGATGTTGACGAAAAAGTCGTTGTGTTCAATGATCTCGTGTTGGACATGCTGAACTCAGCAATGCCAGAAAAGAACGGTAAGATTTCACCCTTCTGATAAACCTTGGATGACCTGTTACATAAAAAGTCAACTTAAGGACAGACAACGTGCCTTCTGCCGTGGTGACCAACCTACCTACGAACGTCTACCTACGTCTTTCCGTCTCCTCCTTAGTGTCAAAAGCCAAAGCTGTCTATTACCAAAACACAGCTAAAAATTATCGTAATTCGAATCCCGAGAAGTGGTTTAAGTCTGTTACCGCACTTGCTGGCGCCAACGTTACATCTGCCTCTTTGACAAGCACTCCTAATGGCAATCTTTCCGACTTAGCAGAGAAATTACAAGCAGCCTTTATTAAACCTTGGAAGAACCTCGATACTGACATCGCGCAGCAATTACAATTAAACGATATTCAACATCTACTTAAGGATGTAATTGCTCCTTTACCATCTATTGGACAAGTTAAAATGGTCCTTAAGCAGCTTAAGACCAAAAAAGCGACTGGAGTAGACGGCATTCCAGCTTGGCTTCTTAAAAACTATTGTGAAGATCTTGCACCCGTGGTACATAACATTGTGGTTTGTAGTATAATCCAATGTAAATACCCTACAGGTTATAAACATGCTTTGATCACTCCAATCGCAAAAGTCCACCCGCCCATCGACATCGAAAATGACTTTCGTCAAATCTCCGTTCTTCCACAACTGGCTAAGGTTCTGGAAAAGATCCAGTTGCGGTTAAATATTGAAGATCTAAAATTAAAAGATAACCAACACGCGTTCCTCCATCAGCGCTCTACTGTCTCTGCGCTAATCTCAACCTCTCAGAAATGGTTTAATGCGACGGACAACTCGAAATCTGGAAAGAAAGGTATTCATGCTGTATTCATCGATTTTCGAAAAGCGTTTGACTTAGTAGACCACAAAATCCTTCTCCACAAACTTGCCCTCATGAAAGTTTCAAAGCCTTTTTGGACATGGATTCAAAGCTTCCTTTCTGGGAGGACTCAGCAAGTTAAATTATTTAATCATCTATCAACTAGTGCTATGTGCCCTGCTGGTGTTCCTCAGGGCTCGGTGATTTCGCCTATGCTTTTCAATGTACACATCGATGACTTAGAGGACGCCATCCCAAATCCCATGAACATAAATACCTGTAAATACGCAGATGACTGCACAATAGATCAAGCAGTTGGAGCTGTCGACACTAATTACATTCAAGACGCTGTTGATGCTATCCTGACCTGGGCCGCGTTAAATAAAATGGTTATCAATGTTAGGAAAACTAAAGACATGTGGATATGTTTTACCGACTCAATACCAGAACCACCGCCTGTTTTAATCAACGATGAAGTTGTCGAAAGAGTTGACGCCTTCAAGTTACTCGGGCTGTGGTTCCAAAACAATCTTAAATGGAACACTCACACTGAAGTGATTACACGAAAAGCTAATCGTTTGCTCTTTCTTTTAAGAGAATGTAGAAAATCCCATTTACCTTGTGAGGTTGGTCTTACTTTATTCTTGTCAAAAATTAGACCTATTGTAGAGTATGCTTCTCCTGTTTGGGGAGGCCTTCCAAGCTTCCTTGATAACGAAATTGCGAGGATACAGAAAAGAAGTCTGCGTATTCTTGGTTTGGATGGGGATATTCTTCCTGATTTAAGCGCCAGGAGAGTGGCCAGTACCAAACGCGAAGCTGAAAAATTAATGAATGACCTAAGTCATCCTTGTCGCAGTCTACTTCCTGAGCCTAATCACCATGAATATAACTTAAGAGGAAATAAACGCAACGGACGGATTTCTATATTTTCGGGAACCGAAAGACATAAACGTTCCTTTCTTGCTCGTGCTTGTGAACTTTTATAACCATTACTTCCGTCTTCTTAGTTAGTTTTTTTAATAACATTCTTCTAAATTATCTATTCGAAAATTTTATAACCTTATCAAATTGTAAATCCATTGTATTTTTAACCAAAGATGGATCAATAAAAGATTTATTTATTTATTTGAAATTCGTAGTTGTGCGCATGTGCATAACGACAACCCAGTCCTGACACGAACTTTAATCTTACACAAACCAAATCACATAATCGATACGATTTCACGAATTACAATTACAATCTCGTCTCTGGAGACAATCAACAACAACAGCCAATTGAAACGGTCGATCAAAAGACGAAGCAGGTTAACAGTATTCTGCACGACAAACGCTTTTATTCCTTGGTGAACCACTATACACTCACCAGGCAATACAGGTGTGAAGATGAAGAATACGAAAAGTTCTTGAACCATATTCGTTATTGGCAACCTTCTCAAACTCTTTTGGACGAAATACAAGAAGGAAAAGTAGTTTGTCAAAACTCCCAACCATCTGACGATGAATTACTAAACGTCTTGTTAAAGCATGCAGATGCCACTGTCCTCACAGTAACCAACCGTGCTTCAAATCGCATTAACGATCTAGTCATTTCAGCCATTTTTAAAGACATTGAACCGCTTTGTGAAATACAATATGATTCTGAAATGCCAGCCATTCCCTTGTATAAGAATATGCGCGTCATCATTACGCAAAACAGAGACAAGGCTAAACGTGTGGTGAACGGTCAACAAGCTGTTATTCATTCTGTGCAAAATGCCACAGTATTCCTAAAACTTTCACCTCGTGGTCAGATAGTAGCTACTTACCCTGTGACGTATTTTACCACAGAAAAGGAACAACGAAAATGCTATCCGTTTAAGCCGTCGTACTCGCTAACCATGTCGAAATCACAAGGACAAACTTTAGACAAAGTTATTATTTGGTTCGATACTGATCATGTATCTAACGGTTTAGGCTATGTAGCTCTATCGCGCATAAAGAAACAAACTGACCTTATTCTCATAATACCAATGCGGAAAATCCATGTGAAACCTGTTCCAAATTCATAACTGCCGCAATTTCAAAATACAAAGTTAACTTTACTTCATCTTTTCATGCCATCTGTTAAGAAACTATATTCATTTACACTTTAAATAACCAAATGTCATAATGAACGTTACAGGCATGCGCAAATGAGCTGTTATATGTCTCCCTTAAACTACAAATGAAACAACAAACGGACGGCGCATGCGCACAACAATTCACCATAAAATTTGCGTTCGTTTGATACGCATCTATATTAAGGAAACAGTAGACATTTGAAATTTGTAGTTGTGCGCATGCGCATAACGACAACCCAGTCCTGACAGGAACTTTAATCTTACACAAACCAAAACACACTTCGAAAACACCCACGGTAGCGGGCTTCATTGTGCACACATTTTGTTTGATACGCATGTATATTAAGGAAACAGTGGACATTTGAAATTTGTGGTTGTGCGCATGCGCATACAGGGTGCGATAATTCGCGTACTTACGTACCGGAGGTACGTCAGTATCACGGTCTGGTACTTCCTTGTTTTCAGCTAAGTACCACGTAGGTTCGCTGGACTCTCGTTATCTGCGTACTTCATTTTTCTTGCAAATTTTCCAATGTAAATTGTACATCTATGACATTTCCTAGTTTAAAACAGGTTCTTTTTGTGGGACTGAGGCAAGTCTTGGTCAGCGAAATAATGTGGACCCCAGAGTGGGACTGAGGCGAGTTATGTGTGCCAAAAGGATCGCAGGCTCTGGGAACGAGATACGTATTTTGTACGTATTTCATTGTATTGTCCATGTCAGATTTAAATATTAATATGGCACAGTTAGGTATTGCAAAGTTTTTCAAGAAAACTTGTGGAAGTGATGTCTCGGTGGGTGATTCCCAAGTATGTACGCCAGCCAAGAAACCTCGTAAATCACCACCTGAGAAGCAGGGCAGTGAGTACAAAATGACTACAGCTAAGATTGAAGCTTGGAGAAAGAAGTATTGCTTTTGGGAAACGCCGACAGGCAAAGCACCAGCAGAAGATCTGCAGAAAAAGAAAAAGTGCTGGATAGAATTTGATCAGGAGAAGGCTGAATTCACTTGCTTTGTTTGCCGTAAGTATCCGTCTTTGGCCAATAATGAAAATTCTGTAACAAAAGGCAGCAAATTGTGGCACGTTAATGTTGTCAATCGCCACGAAAGTGACCAAAAACATGACAACTGTTTGAAAAAGTATCTTCGAGAGCTATTCCCCGAACATCCGTCAGATCTTGAAAAATCTATTCTTATTGCAAAGAAACGACTTTCTTCATGCAAACAACTCCAGCTTTCTGCATTATTAAACACCTCGTACTATATAGCTAAAGAGGGTCTTTCATTTCGGAAATACCCAAGTTTGTGCAAATTACAATCTAAAAATGGCATAAAACTTGGTGAAAACTATCTGACTGACAAGTCCTGCCGAATGTTTGTGGGAGTCAATGCCAGGCACTTGCACCAATCTCTAGCAGACGATGTCAACAAGGCTCGATTTTTATCCGTACTCTGTGATGGTTCAACAGATGTTTCCATAGTAGAACAGGAATCCGTGTATGTTCGGTACGTGAAGAATGGTTACCCCAAAACAAAATTTGTGGGGATCCAGAATCCCGTAAAACCAGATGCAGCAAATATCACTGCGTGTATTGAGGATGCCTTGTCTACTTTCGCTGCACCAGAGGATACAGAAGAAAATTACATTGAGGGTGTTTACGAAAAGATTGTTAATGCTAATTTCGATGGAGCTTCGGTTATGTCCGGCCATGTGAGCGGTGTGCGTATGGCGGAAAAAACAACCGGGACTAGTTTTCACCCACTGTGTGGCTCATAGACTGGAGCTTGCTGTGTTAGATGCCATAAAGTCTGAAGAGTACCTTCAAGATTTTTCTGATTTAATTAATGGCATCTTTCAGTTTTATTATTATTCAGCCGTGAGACGACGGGAATTCAAAGAGTTGGCTGAAGTTTTAGAAGAGGAAATTAAACAATTTGGTTGCTTAAAATCGGTTCGATGGCTAGCCTCCAGATTCCGAGCTTTGTCAGTCATAGATTAAAACTATAAAGTGCTAATCTATGACTTAGAAAGTAAAAGCTACGGGAAAACCGAAACGGGTGTGAAAGCACTGGGTTATCTGAAGAAATTGAAGGACCCCAAATTCTTGTTTTATTTACATTTCTTCATGGACTTTGTGATCATTCTCCAACAGTTATCGTTAGAGTTCCAGAGAGATGAGTTGCTCATTGTTGACATTGAGTCAAAGATTCAGAGTGCAAAAGTTAAGCTTGACATGCTCTCTGTTCAACCTGGTAAGCATTACAAACGTCTTACGGATGAATTATCTGTTGACATAAACGGTGATATAGTATACAAAGAAGTCATCTTAGAGAAGTCAACCACTAGAACCAGCAGCCAAATTTATATGCAGGCAAATATGCCCAATGAGTACAAGGAGTTTTTCGACAAGAAGTTTGGGGATATCTTGAGTGCAGCCGACACCTACCTGACTAGCCGATTCAATGACCTAACAAAGCCCCCGTTGAGCAACATGATCAAGGTCTTCGATTACCGAGCATGGCCTCCTAATTTCAGAGACTCAAAGCTTTCAAAACAGTGGGGTTTCAAAGAATTGGAGGAGCTCGTCAGCTACTATGAGCAACACCAATACATCAGTCAGTGCGAGAAGGAAGGCATGATGAGAGAGTGGCCACTCTTCAGACAGAAATTATTAAAGCTTAAAGGAGTACACGACCAATCTGATGCAAAGAGTTCCTCTGCAGATCTTTACGGGGAAACTCTGCGAGAGAAAGATGATGAACTTGAAAATATAGATATTCTCATTAAGTTAATGATGACCATATCACCAAGCACAGCAGCATGCGAGAGAGGCTTTTCTTCTATGAACCGGGAAAAGGATAAGTCACGTTGCAACTTGGCCCAGCAAGCCCTGGAAGATATAATGCGTATAAATATTGATGGCCCTAGCCTCGAAGATTATGATCCACTGACACCCTTGCAAACGTGGCTGAACGAAGGCAAGGGAGTTCGCCACTTAAACCATACCACTGGCTATAAAAAGAAACCAAAGAACAAGGATTTGACACAATTAGAACCAGTTTTCCAGATTGCTCTCCCAATTATTGAAGACAGTCAGAATGATCAGAACATATTGCCCATGGAAGAGCTTGAAAGTGCAGCACTGAATGATTGTCTCGCCAGCCTAGTTGAACTGAACAGTGACTGATGGGTTCATTACTAGGAGACGTCCGGACTAAGTTAACATTGATTCTGTAATTAGGTGTTGGGTTCCGTCTTATCTAACTGGCAAAACTAAAACACTAGATTTCCAACTTCTCTGTCCCTCAAATTTCATGGGTGGAACATGCTATTCAATTGGCAGGAACACATGATATTCTTACATTTTAATATATTTGCTGCAAAGTTGAGTAAAAGTCAGTGTGCGGTTGCACAATTTTCTTAAAATGATTTCCTGTAAGGGTATGCCTACAGACTCAGTACACACTAGTTTACGCAACAGTAAGTTTTAAAGGTTACATCCAGGATAGTATCCTGGATGTAACCTTAACTAACCGTAAACTAGCGTAGACTAGCAATTAATTTTCTGAGTGTGTAGTAATAATACAGAAATTACAATATTAATTAATATAATAAATTTATTGACGAACAAGGAATATTCAATCATATTATTTATGTACTTAAAGACCAGGTGCACCTTGAGTTTCAAGTTTGTACCAGCTCAAGTACGTGGCAATAATCATTGGAGTACCAGTCGGGTACAGCTGAAAATTTTGAATTATCGCACCCTGGCATAACGTAATTCTTCGCAATTACTTGAATTACTTAAATATTATCACTTACGGCAAAGGGACTTCGTTTGAAACATCTTCATTGTGCAGAAATTTCGTTTGATACGCATCTATATTAAGGAAACAGTGGACACTTGAAATTTGTGGTTGTGCGCATGCGCATAACGAAATTCTTAGCAATACTTGAATTACTTAAATATTATCACTTACGGCAAAGGGACTTCGTTTGAAACAAAAGTGTTATCCTGCTTTCCCGAAAATGGGCTGTATTAGTTATACACATGCATATTTATGCGAATTAGCAATCCCACATGTCGAATCGTACGCGTCACTGCTTATTATGCCGAACGTGAAAATGTTTTGTTGTGCGAATCTGAGCAGCCACATTCGCCTTCTACAAGTGCTTTTCACCTTACGTGGAAGTTACATTTTGCTGCGTAGGTTATAGTTAGTTATAGTTAGTGTTTACTGCCGGCAACAACACCCTCGTTTTGTGAAGTTCTTTTAAGAACTCTGTTGTCCGGTTTTAAGTATCGCGGCGCATTTTACTAGTGCTTTCCACTACTTTTACTAGTGCTTTCAACTGTTTGAGTGTCAGGAAGTGATACACTTTTCCTTCACCTTTCACTATTACTACTTGTTATTGTGGAAATGCCGTTCTTTCAACGCGGTAGAAAACCCTCTCCCTCTTCGAAAACAGCTTCAAGTCCATCTGGTGGTGGTGTCACCTACTTCCAACAATTTCTCAAGAACTTCTTACGTCCCTATGGCAGGGTCGAGGCTGCTCCTGACGAGGCAACGGTCATGCGCAGAATCAAACCCGATTCTTGCGAGTTGTTAAAACGACCCAACATCGGTATGTCTGAAATGGCAGAAACCCTGATCGAAAATGTCGATGTCTTGAGCAGCACTCAATGCGACTTACTCGAGCCAGTGGCCATTGCATCCTTCACCACCAAGATGCAACCACTGCTAGACAACCTTGCTGCTTCCAAAGCCAACACCAGCAGTGGCAACACGGGCGCTACTTCATCCAATGTGAAACGCATGCTGAAGTTCTTCGTACAAGAAGATGACAGTATGGACAGCCTCGTAAATGAGGCTTTTGAAGCAGGTCAAGCTTTGTTTGCCATTGCCACGCATATGATCGTCGCACGTACGCTCTTCCGAAATCCCCAATTGTACTCTCGGTACATTGCCTGCAACCATGGTGAAGACAAAGATTTTCAAAAAAACGGGTCAATGAAATCCCTGCTCCATCTGCATGGTTGCAGCTTGTGTGCAATCGGACGAAACTGCTAGTACCTCCCGATTACCAGCAGCAGCAGCACGTCGTCATTTACTTGTCGACCTTGAGTCATCTGCAGATGAAAGCTGTACTGCTGCTGCTACTACTACTCACGAGGAAGTCGCTAATCTGCCAGACCAGTGCTTGATCAGTTCAGACAGTGACGCAGACACACCGCAACCACCCACAATTACTAAGAAAGGAAAAGAAAAACAAAAAAACACAACTAAGAAAAAAAAGAAAAGAAAAGCTCAAGACACTGCTGAAGCAAAAGCAGCTGAACCAATGGCGAAAAAGAGCAAACAAAATAAGGCATAAGTTTCAGCAAATATTAAAAGGCGATTCAATTTCCAAAAAAAATACACAGAAATGTGCAACCAAAAACATTAACAAAACTATTTAAAAAAGGGAGAAATCTCCAAAAAAATATATTTAAAAATTAAAAAATTTCACAAAATGTGAAACCAAAAACATTTTAAAAATATGAAAAAAAGGGAGAAATCTCCAAAAAAAAATGAACAAATATAAAAACCGCACAGCAATTGAGCGACCAAAAAAAAACAATCTGTTGTCTTGAGGCTGACTAAAATTCGTTTACAACCCTCAAACAAACAAAGAAAATTAAAAAAAACAACAAATCAAACTCATTAATAATTCATGAAGAAAAAACGTAACGTACTCAACCTGTTTCAAAAAGGGAGCAACCAAACTATTGTCAAAATATAACTTCCCACTGTTAATTATTTTGGTTTTGGAAACAAATGTGTTTCTAAACACCCCTCCCTGGAAAAGCGATGTATATTTTGGATTTCCATTGATTCTCAGGAGATTTATTCTGAATTATGTTTCTTCATCAACATCCGTCAACAATTCAAACGTGTATTATTTCAATCGAATTTTAAACTTTCTACTCCTGTCTGTAAAACATCAAAACATGGATCAATAACTCTGGCTCTTCCTCACTCTTTATTCTGGATGGACCTTACTGTCTGTATGGATATACAAAGTAATCCTGATACTCATTCAAACCTACCGCCTTCAAATCTTGTCAACGCCAACGGTCATCCAAGTTTAAACCTCCCTGCTGTTAAAGTTACATATTCAAGACAACAGCTTTTCAACTTACGTTCTAAATATGCCCTTCCACCTGACCTTTACATTTCCTTAAAAAGTGAAGGATTTCTCAAAACCCGTCGTACTCGTGCTGGAAAATCGGTCAATTCCTCCTCCAGATTTTTGAAAATTCAAACTGTTCATCGCTCGCAGCGGACAAATCTAATTAGTATTGATTGTTTGCCTCAAATATCCGCGAACTGCCATAATAACTCTCTTAAATTTTGTCTAGTAAGTCAACTTAAGGCCAGACAACGTGCCTTCTGCCGTGGTGACCAACCTACCTACGAACGTCTACGTCTTTCCGTCTCCTCCTTAGTGTCAAAAGCCAAAGCTGTCTATTACCAAAACACAGCTAAAAATTATCGTAATTCGAATCCCGAGAAGTGGTTTAAGTCTGTTACCGCACTTGCTGGCGCCAACGTTACATCTGCCTCTTTGACAAGCACTCCTAATGGCAATCTTTCCGACTTAGCAGAGAAATTACAAGCAGCCTTTATTAAACCTTGGAAGAACCTCGATACTGACATCGCGCAGCAATTACAATTAAACGATATTCAACATCTACTTAAGGATGTAATTGCTCCTTTACCATCTATTGGACAAGTTAAAATGGTCCTTAAGCAGCTTAAGACCAAAAAAGCGACTGGAGTAGACGGCATTCCAGCTTGGCTTCTTAAAAACTATTGTGAAGATCTTGCACCCGTGGTACATAACATTGTGGTTTGTAGTATAATCCAATGTAAATACCCTACAGGTTATAAACATGCTTTGATCACTCCAATCGCACAAAAGTCCACCCGCCCATCGACATCGAAAATGACTTTCGTCAAATCTCCGTTCTTCCACAACTGGCTAAGGTTCTGGAAAAGATCCAGTTGCGGTTAAATATTGAAGATCTAAAATTAAAAGATAACCAACACGCGTTCCTCCATCAGCGCTCTACTGTCTCTGCGCTAATCTCAACCTCTCAGAAATGGTTTAATGCGACGGACAACTCGAAATCTGGAAAGAAAGGTATTCATGCTGTATTCATCGATTTTCGAAAAGCGTTTGACTTAGTAGACCACAAAATCCTTCTCCACAAACTTGCCCTCATGAAAGTTTCAAAGCCTTTTTGGACATGGATTCAAAGCTTCCTTTCTGGGAGGACTCAGCAAGTTAAATTATTTAATCATCTATCAACTAGTGCTATGTGCCCTGCTGGTGTTCCTCAGGGCTCGGTGATTTCGCCTATGCTTTTCAATGTACACATCGATGACTTAGAGGACGCCATCCCAAATCCCATGAACATAAATACCTGTAAATACGCAGATGACTGCACAATAGATCAAGCAGTTGGAGCTGTCGACACTAATTACATTCAAGACGCTGTTGATGCTATCCTGACCTGGGCCGCGTTAAATAAAATGGTTATCAATGTTAGGAAAACTAAAGACATGTGGATATGTTTTACCGACTCAATACCAGAACCACCGCCTGTTTTAATCAACGATGAAGTTGTCGAAAGAGTTGACGCCTTCAAGTTACTCGGGGTGTGGTTCCAAAACAATCTTAAATGGAACACTCACACTGAAGTGATTACACGAAAAGCTAATCGTTTGCTCTTTCTTTTAAGAGAATGTAGAAAATCCCATTTACCTTGTGAGGTTGGTCTTACTTTATTCTTGTCAAAAATTAGACCTATTGTAGAGTATGCTTCTCCTGTTTGGGGAGGCCTTCCAAGCTTCCTTGATAACGAAATTGCGAGGATACAGAAAAGAAGTCTGCGTATTCTTGGTTTGGATGGGATATTCTTCCTGATTTAAGCGCCAGGAGAGTGGCCAGTACCAAACGCGAAGCTGAAAAATTAATGAATGACCTAAGTCATCCTTGTCGCAGTCTACTTCCTGAGCCTAATCACCATGAATATAACTTAAGAGGAAATAAACGCAACGGACGGATTTCTATATTTTCGGGAACCGAAAGACATAAACGTTCCTTTCTTGCTCGTGCTTGTGAACTTTTATAACCATTACTTCCGTCTTCTTAGTTAGTTTTTTTAATAACATTCTTCTAAATTATCTATTCGAAAATTTTATAACCTTATCAAATTGTAAATCCATTGTATTTTTAACCAAAGATGGATCAATAAAAGATTTATTTATTTATTTGAAATTCGTAGTTGTGCGCATGTGCATAACGACAACCCAGTCCTGACACGAACTTTAATCTTACACAAACCAAATCACATAATCGATACGATTTCACGAATTACAATTACAATCTCGTCTCTGGAGACAATCAACAACAACAGCCAATTGAAACGGTCGATCAAAAGACGAAGCAGGTTAACAGTATTCTGCACGACAAACGCTTTTATTCCTTGGTGAACCACTATACACTCACCAGGCAATACAGGTGTGAAGATGAAGAATACGAAAAGTTCTTGAACCATATTCGTTATTGGCAACCTTCTCAAACTCTTTTGGACGAAATACAAGAAGGAAAAGTAGTTTGTCAAACTCCCAACCATCTGACGATGAATTACTAAACGTCTTGTTAAAGCATGCAGATGCCACTGTCCTCACAGTAACCAACCGTGCTTCAAATCGCATTAACGATCTAGTCATTTCAGCCATTTTTAAAGACATTGAACCGCTTTGTGAAATACAATATGATTCTGAAATGCCAGCCATTCCCTTGTATAAGAATATGCGCGTCATCATTACGCAAAACAGAGACAAGGCTAAACGTGTGGTGAACGGTCAACAAGCTGTTATTCATTCTGTGCAAAATGCCACAGTATTCCTAAAACTTTCACCTCGTGGTCAGATAGTAGCTACTTACCCTGTGACGTATTTTACCACAGAAAAGGAACAACGAAAATGCTATCCGTTTAAGCCGTCGTACTCGCTAACCATGTCGAAATCACAAGGACAAACTTTAGACAAAGTTATTATTTGGTTCGATACTGATCATGTATCTAACGGTTTAGGCTATGTAGCTCTATCGCGCATAAAGAAACAAACTGACCTTATTCTCATAATACCAATGCGGAAAATCCATGTGAAACCTGTTCCAAATTCATAACTGCCGCAATTTCAAAATACAAAGTTAACTTTACTTCATCTTTTCATGCCATCTGTTAAGAAACTATATTCATTTACACTTTAAATAACCAAATGTCATAATGAACGTTACAGGCATGCGCAAATGAGCTGTTATATGTCTCCCTTAAACTACAAATGAAACAACAAACGGACGGCGCATGCGCACAACAATTCACCATAAAATTTGCGTTCGTTTGATACGCATCTATATTAAGGAAACAGTAGACATTTGAAATTTGTAGTTGTGCGCATGCGCATAACGACAACCCAGTCCTGACAGGAACTTTAATCTTACACAAACCAAAACACACTTCGAAAACACCCACGGTAGCGGGCTTCATTGTGCACACATTTTGTTTGATACGCATGTATATTAAGGAAACAGTGGACATTTGAAATTTGTGGTTGTGCGCATGCGCATACAGGGTGCGATAATTCGCGTACTTACGTACCGGAGGTACGTCAGTATCACGGTCTGGTACTTCCTTGTTTTCAGCTAAGTACCACGTAGGTTCGCTGGACTCTCGTTATCTGCGTACTTCATTTTTCTTGCAAATTTTCCAATGTAAATTGTACATCTATGACATTTCCTAGTTTAAAACAGGTTCTTTTTGTGGGACTGAGGCAAGTCTTGGTCAGCGAAATAATGTGGACCCCAGAGTGGGACTGAGGCGAGTTATGTGTGCCAAAAGGATCGCAGGCTCTGGGAACGAGATACGTATTTTGTACGTATTTCATTGTATTGTCCATGTCAGATTTAAATATTAATATGGCACAGTTAGGTATTGCAAAGTTTTTCAAGAAAACTTGTGGAAGTGATGTCTCGGTGGGTGATTCCCAAGTATGTACGCCAGCCAAGAAACCTCGTAAATCACCACCTGAGAAGCAGGGCAGTGAGTACAAAATGACTACAGCTAAGATTGAAGCTTGGAGAAAGAAGTATTGCTTTTGGGAAACGCCGACAGGCAAAGCACCAGCAGAAGATCTGCAGAAAAAGAAAAAGTGCTGGATAGAATTTGATCAGGAGAAGGCTGAATTCACTTGCTTTGTTTGCCGTAAGTATCCGTCTTTGGCCAATAATGAAAATTCTGTAACAAAAGGCAGCAAATTGTGGCACGTTAATGTTGTCAATCGCCACGAAAGTGACCAAAAACATGACAACTGTTTGAAAAAGTATCTTCGAGAGCTATTCCCCGAACATCCGTCAGATCTTGAAAAATCTATTCTTATTGCAAAGAAACGACTTTCTTCATGCAAACAACTCCAGCTTTCTGCATTATTAAACACCTCGTACTATATAGCTAAAGAGGGTCTTTCATTTCGGAAATACCCAAGTTTGTGCAAATTACAATCTAAAAATGGCATAAAACTTGGTGAAAACTATCTGACTGACAAGTCCTGCCGAATGTTTGTGGGAGTCAATGCCAGGCACTTGCACCAATCTCTAGCAGACGATGTCAACAAGGCTCGATTTTTATCCGTACTCTGTGATGGTTCAACAGATGTTTCCATAGTAGAACAGGAATCCGTGTATGTTCGGTACGTGAAGAATGGTTACCCCAAAACAAAATTTGTGGGGATCCAGAATCCCGTAAAACCAGATGCAGCAAATATCACTGCGTGTATTGAGGATGCCTTGTCTACTTTCGCTGCACCAGAGGATACAGAAGAAAATTACATTGAGGGTGTTTACGAAAAGATTGTTAATGCTAATTTCGATGGAGCTTCGGTTATGTCCGGCCATGTGAGCGGTGTGCGTATGGCGGAAAAACAACCGGGACTAGTTTTCACCCACTGTGTGGCTCATAGACTGGAGCTTGCTGTGTTAGATGCCATAAAGTCTGAAGAGTACCTTCAAGATTTTTCTGATTTAATTAATGGCATCTTTCAGTTTTATTATTATTCAGCCGTGAGACGACGGGAATTCAAAGAGTTGGCTGAAGTTTTAGAAGAGGAAATTAAACAATTTGGTTGCTTAAAATCGGTTCGATGGCTAGCCTCCAGATTCCGAGCTTTGTCAGTCATAGATTAAAACTATAAAGTGCTAATCTATGACTTAGAAAGTAAAAGCTACGGGAAAACCGAAACGGGTGTGAAAGCACTGGGTTATCTGAAGAAATTGAAGGACCCCAAATTCTTGTTTTATTTACATTTCTTCATGGACTTTGTGATCATTCTCCAACAGTTATCGTTAGAGTTCCAGAGAGATGAGTTGCTCATTGTTGACATTGAGTCAAAGATTCAGAGTGCAAAAGTTAAGCTTGACATGCTCTCTGTTCAACCTGGTAAGCATTACAAACGTCTTACGGATGAATTATCTGTTGACATAAACGGTGATATAGTATACAAAGAAGTCATCTTAGAGAAGTCAACCACTAGAACCAGCAGCCAAATTTATATGCAGGCAAATATGCCCAATGAGTACAAGGAGTTTTTCGACAAGAAGTTTGGGGATATCTTGAGTGCAGCCGACACCTACCTGACTAGCCGATTCAATGACCTAACAAAGCCCCCGTTGAGCAACATGATCAAGGTCTTCGATTACCGAGCATGGCCTCCTAATTTCAGAGACTCAAAGCTTTCAAAACAGTGGGGTTTCAAAGAATTGGAGGAGCTCGTCAGCTACTATGAGCAACACCAATACATCAGTCAGTGCGAGAAGGAAGGCATGATGAGAGAGTGGCCACTCTTCAGACAGAAATTATTAAAGCTTAAAGGAGTACACGACCAATCTGATGCAAAGAGTTCCTCTGCAGATCTTTACGGGGAAACTCTGCGAGAGAAAGATGATGAACTTGAAAATATAGATATTCTCATTAAGTTAATGATGACCATATCACCAAGCACAGCAGCATGCGAGAGAGGCTTTTCTTCTATGAACCGGGAAAAGGATAAGTCACGTTGCAACTTGGCCCAGCAAGCCCTGGAAGATATAATGCGTATAAATATTGATGGCCCTAGCCTCGAAGATTATGATCCACTGACACCCTTGCAAACGTGGCTGAACGAAGGCAAGGGAGTTCGCCACTTAAACCATACCACTGGCTATAAAAAGAAACCAAAGAACAAGGATTTGACACAATTAGAACCAGTTTTCCAGATTGCTCTCCCAATTATTGAAGACAGTCAGAATGATCAGAACATATTGCCCATGGAAGAGCTTGAAAGTGCAGCACTGAATGATTGTCTCGCCAGCCTAGTTGAACTGAACAGTGACTGATGGGTTCATTACTAGGAGACGTCCGGACTAAGTTAACATTGATTCTGTAATTAGGTGTTGGGTTCCGTCTTATCTAACTGGCAAAACTAAAACACTAGATTTCCAACTTCTCTGTCCCTCAAATTTCATGGGTGGAACATGCTATTCAATTGGCAGGAACACATGATATTCTTACATTTTAATATATTTGCTGCAAAGTTGAGTAAAAGTCAGTGTGCGGTTGCACAATTCTTAAAATGATTTCCTGTAAGGGTATGCCTACAGACTCAGTACACACTAGTTTACGCAACAGTAAGTTTTAAAGGTTACATCCAGGATAGTATCCTGGATGTAACCTTAACTAACCGTAAACTAGCGTAGACTAGCAATTAATTTTCTGAGTGTGTAGTAATAATACAGAAATTACAATATTAATTAATATAATAAATTTATTGACGAACAAGGAATATTCAATCATATTATTTATGTACTTAAAGACCAGGTGCACCTTGAGTTTCAAGTTTGTACCAGCTCAAGTACGTGGCAATAATCATTGGAGTACCAGTCGGGTACAGCTGAAAATTTTGAATTATCGCACCCTGGCATAACGTAATTCTTCGCAATTACTTGAATTACTTAAATATTATCACTTACGGCAAAGGGACTTCGTTTGAAACATCTTCATTGTGCAGAAATTTCGTTTGATACGCATCTATATTAAGGAAACAGTGGACACTTGAAATTTGTGGTTGTGCGCATGCGCATAACGAAATTCTTAGCAATACTTGAATTACTTAAATATTATCACTTACGGCAAAGGGACTTCGTTTGAAACAAAAGTGTTATCCTGCTTTCCCGAAAATGGGCTGTATTAGTTATACACATGCATATTTATGCGAATTAGCAATCCCACATGTCGAATCGTACGCGTCACTGCTTATTATGCCGAACGTGAAAATGTTTTGTTGTGCGAATCTGAGCAGCCACATTCGCCTTCTACAAGTGCTTTTCACCTTACGTGGAAGTTACATTTTGCTGCGTAGGTTATAGTTAGTTATAGTTAGTGTTTACTGCCGGCAACAACACCCTCGTTTTGTGAAGTTCTTTTAAGAACTCTGTTGTCCGGTTTTAAGTATCGCGGCGCATTTTACTAGTGCTTTCCACTACTTTTACTAGTGCTTTCAACTGTTTGAGTGTCAGGAAGTGATACACTTTTCCTTCACCTTTCACTATTACTACTTGTTATTGTGGAAATGCCGTTCTTTCAACGCGGTAGAAAACCCTCTCCCTCTTCGAAAACAGCTTCAAGTCCATCTGGTGGTGGTGTCACCTACTTCCAACAATTTCTCAAGAACTTCTTACGTCCCTATGGCAGGGTCGAGGCTGCTCCTGACGAGGCAACGGTCATGCGCAGAATCAAACCCGATTCTTGCGAGTTGTTAAAACGACCCAACATCGGTATGTCTGAAATGGCAGAAACCCTGATCGAAAATGTCGATGTCTTGAGCAGCACTCAATGCGACTTACTCGAGCCAGTGGCCATTGCATCCTTCACCACCAAGATGCAACCACTGCTAGACAACCTTGCTGCTTCCAAAGCCAACACCAGCAGTGGCAACACGGGCGCTACTTCATCCAATGTGAAACGCATGCTGAAGTTCTTCGTACAAGAAGATGACAGTATGGACAGCCTCGTAAATGAGGCTTTTGAAGCAGGTCAAGCTTTGTTTGCCATTGCCACGCATATGATCGTCGCACGTACGCTCTTCCGAAATCCCCAATTGTACTCTCGGTACATTGCCTGCAACCATGGTGAAGACAAAGATTTTCAAAAAAACGGGTCAATGAAATCCCTGCTCCATCTGCATGGTTGCAGCTTGTGTGCAATCGGACGAAACTGCTAGTACCTCCCGATTACCAGCAGCAGCAGCACGTCGTCATTTACTTGTCGACCTTGAGTCATCTGCAGATGAAAGCGATGATACTGCTGCTGCTACTACTACTCACGAGGAAGTCGCTAATCTGCCAGACCAGTGCTTGATCAGTTCAGACAGTGACGCAGACACACCGCAACCACCCACAATTACTAAGAAAGGAAAAGAAAAACAAAAAAACACAACTAAGAAAAAAAAGAAAAGA
Source organism: Chrysogorgia sp. JL179-B06 (assembly GCA_035772405.1). Lineage (NCBI taxonomy): Eukaryota > Metazoa > Cnidaria > Anthozoa > Scleralcyonacea > Chrysogorgiidae > Chrysogorgia > Chrysogorgia sp. JL179-B06. The sequence continues at coordinate 1,141,942 of JAYKKM010000082.1, forward strand.
AAAGCTCAAGACACTGCTGAAGCAAAAGCAGCTGAACCAATGGCGAAAAAGAGCAAACAAAATAAGGCATAAGTTTCAGCAAATATTAAAAGGCGATTCAATTTCCAAAAAAAATACACAGAAATGTGCAACCAAAAACATTAACAAAACTATTTAAAAAAGGGAGAAATCTCCAAAAAAATATATTTAAAAATTAAAAAATTTCACAAAATGTGAAACCAAAAACATTTTAAAAATATGAAAAAAAGGGAGAAATCTCCAAAAAAAAATGAACAAATATAAAAACCGCACAGCAATTGAGCGACCAAAAAAAAACAATCTGTTGTCTTGAGGCTGACTAAAATTCGTTTACAACCCTCAAACAAACAAAGAAAATTAAAAAAAACAACAAATCAAACTCATTAATAATTCATGAAGAAAAAACGTAACGTACTCAACCTGTTTCAAAAAGGGAGCAACCAAACTATTGTCAAAATATAACTTCCCACTGTTAATTATTTTGGTTTTGGAAACAAATGTGTTTCTAAACACCCCTCCCTGGAAAAGCGATGTATATTTTGGATTTCCATTGATTCTCAGGAGATTTATTCTGAATTATGTTTCTTCATCAACATCCGTCAACAATTCAAACGTGTATTATTTCAATCGAATTTTAAACTTTCTACTCCTGTCTGTAAAACATCAAAACATGGATCAATAACTCTGGCTCTTCCTCACTCTTTATTCTGGATGGACCTTACTGTCTGTATGGATATACAAAGTAATCCTGATACTCATTCAAACCTACCGCCTTCAAATCTTGTCAACGCCAACGGTCATCCAAGTTTAAACCTCCCTGCTGTTAAAGTTACATATTCAAGACAACAGCTTTTCAACTTACGTTCTAAATATGCCCTTCCACCTGACCTTTACATTTCCTTAAAAAGTGAAGGATTTCTCAAAACCCGTCGTACTCGTGCTGGAAAATCGGTCAATTCCTCCTCCAGATTTTTGAAAATTCAAACTGTTCATCGCTCGCAGCGGACAAATCTAATTAGTATTGATTGTTTGCCTCAAATATCCGCGAACTGCCATAATAACTCTCTTAAATTTTGTCTAGTAAGTCAACTTAAGGCCAGACAACGTGCCTTCTGCCGTGGTGACCAACCTACCTACGAACGTCTACGTCTTTCCGTCTCCTCCTTAGTGTCAAAAGCCAAAGCTGTCTATTACCAAAACACAGCTAAAAATTATCGTAATTCGAATCCCGAGAAGTGGTTTAAGTCTGTTACCGCACTTGCTGGCGCCAACGTTACATCTGCCTCTTTGACAAGCACTCCTAATGGCAATCTTTCCGACTTAGCAGAGAAATTACAAGCAGCCTTTATTAAACCTTGGAAGAACCTCGATACTGACATCGCGCAGCAATTACAATTAAACGATATTCAACATCTACTTAAGGATGTAATTGCTCCTTTACCATCTATTGGACAAGTTAAAATGGTCCTTAAGCAGCTTAAGACCAAAAAAGCGACTGGAGTAGACGGCATTCCAGCTTGGCTTCTTAAAAACTATTGTGAAGATCTTGCACCCGTGGTACATAACATTGTGGTTTGTAGTATAATCCAATGTAAATACCCTACAGGTTATAAACATGCTTTGATCACTCCAATCGCACAAAAGTCCACCCGCCCATCGACATCGAAAATGACTTTCGTCAAATCTCCGTTCTTCCACAACTGGCTAAGGTTCTGGAAAAGATCCAGTTGCGGTTAAATATTGAAGATCTAAAATTAAAAGATAACCAACACGCGTTCCTCCATCAGCGCTCTACTGTCTCTGCGCTAATCTCAACCTCTCAGAAATGGTTTAATGCGACGGACAACTCGAAATCTGGAAAGAAAGGTATTCATGCTGTATTCATCGATTTTCGAAAAGCGTTTGACTTAGTAGACCACAAAATCCTTCTCCACAAACTTGCCCTCATGAAAGTTTCAAAGCCTTTTTGGACATGGATTCAAAGCTTCCTTTCTGGGAGGACTCAGCAAGTTAAATTATTTAATCATCTATCAACTAGTGCTATGTGCCCTGCTGGTGTTCCTCAGGGCTCGGTGATTTCGCCTATGCTTTTCAATGTACACATCGATGACTTAGAGGACGCCATCCCAAATCCCATGAACATAAATACCTGTAAATACGCAGATGACTGCACAATAGATCAAGCAGTTGGAGCTGTCGACACTAATTACATTCAAGACGCTGTTGATGCTATCCTGACCTGGGCCGCGTTAAATAAAATGGTTATCAATGTTAGGAAAACTAAAGACATGTGGATATGTTTTACCGACTCAATACCAGAACCACCGCCTGTTTTAATCAACGATGAAGTTGTCGAAAGAGTTGACGCCTTCAAGTTACTCGGGGTGTGGTTCCAAAACAATCTTAAATGGAACACTCACACTGAAGTGATTACACGAAAAGCTAATCGTTTGCTCTTTCTTTTAAGAGAATGTAGAAAATCCCATTTACCTTGTGAGGTTGGTCTTACTTTATTCTTGTCAAAAATTAGACCTATTGTAGAGTATGCTTCTCCTGTTTGGGGAGGCCTTCCAAGCTTCCTTGATAACGAAATTGCGAGGATACAGAAAAGAAGTCTGCGTATTCTTGGTTTGGATGGGGATATTCTTCCTGATTTAAGCGCCAGGAGAGTGGCCAGTACCAAACGCGAAGCTGAAAAATTAATGAATGACCTAAGTCATCCTTGTCGCAGTCTACTTCCTGAGCCTAATCACCATGAATATAACTTAAGAGGAAATAAACGCAACGGACGGATTTCTATATTTTCGGGAACCGAAAGACATAAACGTTCCTTTCTTGCTCGTGCTTGTGAACTTTTATAACCATTACTTCCGTCTTCTTAGTTAGTTTTTTTAATAACATTCTTCTAAATTATCTATTCGAAAATTTTATAACCTTATCAAATTGTAAATCCATTGTATTTTTAACCAAAGATGGATCAATAAAAGATTTATTTATTTATTTGAAATTCGTAGTTGTGCGCATGTGCATAACGACAACCCAGTCCTGACACGAACTTTAATCTTACACAAACCAAATCACATAATCGATACGATTTCACGAATTACAATTACAATCTCGTCTCTGGAGACAATCAACAACAACAGCCAATTGAAACGGTCGATCAAAAGACGAAGCAGGTTAACAGTATTCTGCACGACAAACGCTTTTATTCCTTGGTGAACCACTATACACTCACCAGGCAATACAGGTGTGAAGATGAAGAATACGAAAAGTTCTTGAACCATATTCGTTATTGGCAACCTTCTCAAACTCTTTTGGACGAAATACAAGAAGGAAAAGTAGTTTGTCAAAACTCCCAACCATCTGACGATGAATTACTAAACGTCTTGTTAAAGCATGCAGATGCCACTGTCCTCACAGTAACCAACCGTGCTTCAAATCGCATTAACGATCTAGTCATTTCAGCCATTTTTAAAGACATTGAACCGCTTTGTGAAATACAATATGATTCTGAAATGCCAGCCATTCCCTTGTATAAGAATATGCGCGTCATCATTACGCAAAACAGAGACAAGGCTAAACGTGTGGTGAACGGTCAACAAGCTGTTATTCATTCTGTGCAAAATGCCACAGTATTCCTAAAACTTTCACCTCGTGGTCAGATAGTAGCTACTTACCCTGTGACGTATTTTACCACAGAAAAGGAACAACGAAAATGCTATCCGTTTAAGCCGTCGTACTCGCTAACCATGTCGAAATCACAAGGACAAACTTTAGACAAAGTTATTATTTGGTTCGATACTGATCATGTATCTAACGGTTTAGGCTATGTAGCTCTATCGCGCATAAAGAAACAAACTGACCTTATTCTCATAACACCAATGCGGAAAATCCATGTGAAACCTGTTCCAAATTCATAACTGCCGCAATTTCAAAATACAAAGTTAACTTTACTTCATCTTTTCATGCCATCTGTTAAGAAACTATATTCATTTACACTCTTAAAAAAAACTTTAAATAACCAAATGTCATGAACGTTACAGGCATGCGCAAATGAGCTGTTATATGTCTCCCTTAAACTACAAATGAAACAACAAACGGACGGCGCATGCGCACAACAATTCACCATAAAATTTGCGTTCGTTTGATACGCATCTATATTAAGGAAACAGTGGACATTTGAAATTTGTGGTTGTGCGCATGCGCATAACGAAATTCTTAGCAATACTTGAATTACTTAAATATTATCACTTACGGCAAAGGGACTTCGTTTGAAACAAGTGTTATCCTGCTTTCCCGAAAATGGGCTGTATTAGTTATACACATGCATATTTATGCGAATTAGCAATCCCACATGTCGAATCGTACGCGTCACTGCTTATTATGCCGAACGTGAGCAGCCACATTCGCTTTCTACAAGTGCTTTTCACCTTACGTGGAAGTTACATTTTGCTGCGTAGGTTATAGTTAGTTATAGTTAGTGTTTACTGCCGGCAACAACACCCTCGTTTTGCGAAGTTCTTTTAAGAACTCTGTTGTCCGGTTTTAAGTATCGCGGCGCATTTTACTAGTGCTTTCCACTACTTTTACTAGTGCTTTCAACTGTTTGAGTGTCAGGAAGTGATACACTTTTCCTTCACCTTTCACTATTACTACTTGTTATTGTGGAAATGCCGTTCTTTCAACGCGGTAGAAAACCCTCTCCCTCTTCGAAAACAGCTTCAAGTCCATCTGGTGGTGGTGTCACCTACTTCCAACAATTTCTCAAGAACTACTTACGTCCCTATGGCAGGGTCGAGGTTGCTCCTGACGAGGCAACGGTCATGCGCAGAATCAAACCCGATTCTTGCGAGCTGTTAAAACGACCCAACATCGGTATGTCTGAAATGAAATGGCAGAAACCCTGATCGAAAATGTCGATGTCTTGAGCAGCACTCAATGCGACTTACTCGAGCCAGTGGCCATTGCATCCTTCACCACCAAGATGCAACCACTGCTAGACAACCTTGCTGCTTCCAATTCCAAAGCCAACACCAGCAGTGGCAACACGGGCGCTACTTCATCCAATGTGAAACGCATGCTGAAGTTCTTCGTACAAGAAGATGACAGTATGGACAGCCTCGTAAATGAGGCTTTTGAAGCAGGTCAAGCTTTGTTTGCCATTGCCACGCATATGATCGTCGCACGTACGCTCTTCCGAAATCCCCAATTGTACTCTCGGTACATTGCCTGCAACCATGGTGAAGACAAAGATTTTCAAAAAAACGGGTCAATGAAATCCCTGCTCCATCTGCATGGTTGCAGCTTGTGTGCAATCGGACGAAACTGCTAGTACCTCCCGATTACCAGCAGCAGCAGCACGTCGTCATTTACTTGTCGACCTTGAGTCATCTGCAGATGAAAGCGATGATACTGCTGCTGCTGCTACTACTACTACTCACGAGGAAGTCGCTAATCTGCCAGACCAGTGCTTGATCAGTTCAGGCAGTGACGCAGACACACCGCAACCACCCACAACTACTAAGAAAGGAAAACAAAAACAAAAAAACACAACTGAGAAGAAAAAAAAGAAAAGAAAAGCTCAAGACACTGCTGGCGAAAAAGAGCAAAAAAAATAAGGCATAAGTTTCAGCAAATATTAAAAGGCGATTCAATTTCCAAAAAAAATACACAGAAATGTGCAACCAAAAACATTAACAAAACTATTTTAAAAAGGGAGAAATCTCCCAAAAAATATATTTAAAAATTAAAAAATTTCACAAAATGTGAAACCAAAAACATTTAAAAAATATGAAAAAAAGGGAGAAATCTCCAAAAAAAAATGAACAAATATAAAAACCGCACAGCAATTGAGCGACCAAAAAAAAAAAATCTGTTGTCTTGAGGCTGACTAAAATTCGTTTACAACCCTCAAACAAACATTAAAAAAAATTTTAAAAAACAACAAATCAAACTCAATAATTCATGAAGAAAAAACGTAACGTACTCAACCTGTTTCAAAAAGGGAGCAACTAAACTATTGTCAAAATCTAACTTCCCACTGTTAATTATTTTGGTTTTGGAAACAAATGTGTTTCTAAACACCTCTCCCTGGAAAAGCGATGTATATTTTGGATTTCCATTGATTCTCAGGAGATTTATTCTGAATTATGTTTCTTCATCAACATCCGTCAACAATTCAAACGTGTATTATTTCAATCGAATTTTAAACTTTCTACTCCTGTCTGTAAAACATCAAAACATGCATCAAAAAAAAAAGAAAAGAAAAGCTCAAGACACTGCTGGCGAAAAAGAGCAAAAAAAATAAGGCATAAGTTTCAGCAAATATTAAAAGGCGATTCAATTTCCAAAAAAAATACACAGAAATGTGCAACCAAAAACATTAACAAAACTATTTTAACTAGGTCCCAAGGACAGTGCAAAGTTTATTGTGTTAATAGAATTATTTAAATGGAATGATAAAACATAAACAGTAACATAGTGTGCAAGTGACAAGGCCAATGACATGCAGGATTTTATATTAATTGCGCAGTAAACATTCTTATTCTACACAGGTCTACACTGGGCAGGGATGGATCTAGGATATTTTGTGAGTAGTTTACGAGCGCTGAAGGCGCGAGAAATTCTAGGGGGTTTGATTCTAGAGTCTCTGAAATGCTATTTCCTGCATTTTGAGGGCAGTTTTAATAAGAAAATTTTAAGATCATTGACAATGATAAACCATAATTTTATGGTCTATTTTCTCATTGTGAATGACAATAGCTGACCTGGTTTCCAGAATTGTGAAAACCAAGTTACAGAAGATGTGAGGATGTGCAGTGTTTCAATTCTATTTCACAATCATCCTCCGAGAGAAACAGAGAAAATTATGAATATCAATGATGCTGTTCACCAATATAATTATTATATATATAATTTTAATATTTAAATTTTTCATAGAGATTGATTGGGTATTTATATTCAGGAATTCATTAGAAACCGGCAAACTCTGGTTGGCTACATTCCAAATCATCACCACCTACTGAACTTTTAGAATTTCATATAAATTATGAAGTTCATTATGTTGACTTGATGAGTTTACCTACTAGTGTACGGTACTGGGGATTTAATTTTCTTTGTGAATGGAACCTAGTCTAGTACATGTTGGCAGTTGCTAAGACTTATACATGCACAGTAAATCAAATATCATGTTTTAGAGGTGTAATCCATTAGAATTTCTACAAAGTGAGAACTTATTAACCTGCAAGGCATTATGAATTGAGTAAGACTTTACATATATACATGCATTAGAATTGGAATCTACTAAATACAATAGTCTAATCGTCACTGGGATGAAGAGCAGCAAACAAGTCAATAATTTGTTGAGCATGCATTTACATATACAATATTCATTTACATACATGTATTTCATTTACATATGGATTTACATATACATTTACATATACAGGACATCATTGTGGTTCTCATTACCTACTCCAAAACCAAAAAAAAACAATCGAAGATGCTACAGTATCTCTATAGATAGTACCTTACTTTAAGTTTAATACTAAATGCTGTTGTTGTTTAGGGGAAATATTAAAAAAATCAGAAATCTTTCTAACAGTCCCCATCATCACATGTATCAGCTACACAGAGATTATTAAGGCCGAGATTAAGGCGCTGGTTTGTATACAAAGCAATTACTAAACTGACCTTGTATTAGCGAGGAAGAACGTACTTGATTTCGAAAGTTGTTGAAGACCTTGTTTTGGCAATGGAATCAGAGGTTAATCGTACTAAAATATGGCTGCAAATCCACCCACGAAGCGTCGGTCCTATTTATAATGTTTGAGTAGTTCGATGCCTTACGCGAGGTTTCTTTTATTATACACTAATATATACGAAGTTCTCCTGAAAAATAGAAGCCATACGCAGTATGAAAAATCTCTAGATTCCGGTGATTGACTTCCGGTACACAACTGCCGGTATTGAAGTAGATCTGGAAAACTGATCACATGATGTGACATGATCGACTCACGTAGTACAAACATGGTACAAAGTGCATTATATTCTGTCTGATAAACAACTCCAAATTTGGGAATGCTATTGGGAGAATATCTTGTTTCGTCAAAGCATGAGTTCTTATTTTTCATTGTTAATACACAAAAATGTCGTTTTTTCACATTTTGATATTAGGATGGTACATATAATACTAGTATATACCTGCTACGTACCGGTTTTAGCTGAGAACAATAAAAGGTTTTGCCATATTTTATAGATCATATTTTATTCATTCTTAATACCACGTGATCGGATCAACGCTGTAAAACACAATGTAATAGTTTCAGTCATGCACTCATGTTTTAGCTTTTGTATGTTACCTGAGTTTGTTTCTAAAAAAGATCTATAAAGAAATGTCGAGCAACCGAGGTGGTGGAAAATCAACAAAGAAGGGAAAGACTAGCAGTGCGCCTGTCAGAACGACGACAAATCCTAATTCTACAAATTCTACGGCTGGTTTGTCGTCACCTCAACAATCGAGAGCTACTTGTTTTGCGGGCGCAAAACGTAGAACTATCGCGTATATCCAAAGCCTGTCTCCTGAGAAAAGAAACAAAAAAGACACGCTGAATTACTCTTCACTCATACTTCAAACAGCAGACGGTAATAAAGAAGCACTTTGTTTCAGTAAGGCGAAAAGAAATATGCTGTCAGAACGGTTTGAAAAGAAAACTGCAGTTGAAATCTACAACCACGCAGAATCTCCCGATGGTAAAATCTTCATCAACGACATGACGCAGGTTTCAAACGCACGACAAGGTGACTATCACTTCCAATACAAAGAGATCGTTGATGAGCGTCCTTTGCAAACGTTTGATGAAATAAGGAAGAAAGCTAAGTCGATGGACCTGGTTAACTTTTGCGCAAAAGTTGTTTGTATAGGAGATACAGAAATTGTTAGCGACAAAAAGCTGAAACTAGCCCATTGCATGGTAGCAGATCGTTCGTCTACCTTGATGAAATTGGTCCTCTGGCAAGAGCACATCGATTTGGTTAGTGTTGGCGGCGTGTACACGTTCCAGCAAATCCGTGTACGAGAAAAAGATGAAGGCCAAATATTAAATACTAGCAAGGACACCGCCATTTCAGAGACGGAAGACAAAGATCTCCAAAAGATCGAGATATCTCAAGAAGAGCTTAATCATGATAGCGGCAACACCTCCGTGTCGGTGGTTGCAATCCATTCTGTTGAAGAATGCTCATTTTATAAGCAGTGTGCCAATACAAAGTGCAACAAAAAAATATTACAGGACACGTCAGCGTTTATGATAAAGTGTGACCACTGTAAGCATAGGTATCGCAGTAGTGAAATTTCCAACAAAAATGTTATGGTTAATTTCATGGTTTGTAATCCTTCCGACAAAAGTTTAGTTCGGTTGACGGCCTTCAACCAAAGTGTAATTGCATTGATTGGATCAATTGAAAATTGTTCTGAAGATGAAGTGTGTGAAAAGTTGTTGAGTTTGGAACATCTACAAATCAGATTTAACGAACAGAAGGTAGTTGTCGAAATCAAGCCGCAAAACGATACAAACATTGCCTGAACTATTAGACGTAAAAGTATATTATTAAGAACGTGTGCGAGGACGCAAACATTGTTTTTTACAACTATAATCAATATAGTGTAAGATTGGTTTGTCTAAACTAGGATAATTTAATGAACATAGGGATAATTTAATAATCATACGTTGTTACACGACGGGATTGATCGAGCTCCTTGAGCGGCTAAATTATAGAATACCCTGGCACTTTTGAAGGTGCCACTATATAATCCTCACTATAAAACATTGACATATTGCCTAAAATTCATCGTCATTCTCTAAAAGTACTCTAGGATGACGAATTTGTTTGGTTTAATCTTTATATATTTGCCTTAAACTATTTTAAAGTGTTTGTCGTGCTTATTTTTACATGAAAATAGACGTTTAAAAGAACCAGGGTATTCTATAATCGCTCCCAATCTGATGTTCACATTTGTTTTATTTGAGTTAATGTTGTATATGATCAGACCAATTAATTTTTTTGCAAACTTATATTACCTATTCTGAACCATCTGCAATTGATGTTTACTCCCAATAAATGAAAAATTGGCGAGAAAAGGGTTTTGGAAGCGAGACTTCGTGCATTTAATCATCAACTATGATTTAATAGAAAGGTAAATCACGTAAATGCTAATTTACATTTGAAAATATCTGCGTTCTGGTTTAATATATAATCTTTACTGCAGTATTCATTTGCATATATTGATATGGCAGTGCATTTTTATTGCAATCGATCGGCTTCATGTATATTTACTATTTATATAAGAACTTGCTGAATAATAAAAGTTATTAGAGTTAAAAGTTAGAATGAAAGTAAAATGTTTCAGTATTAAAATATGATTATTCAGCGAGTTAGATAATGGCAACGATGAATACAATTTCACTGATAATTTCACAATATTTCATGTTTCAAAATTCTATAGTAATGTTTATAGTGAATGTAACATTATTGTCTTTGGGAATGTTTGTTATCTGCAGCTCTTGGATGATGGGTAAAATGTCCAATGCTCTAATTTGTCCAATGCTTTACTGAGTTCACATATTTGACCGATCTTGATGGTCATTGGCTCTTTTGAGGCATTGTAGTAGATGGAAATGATTCACATGACAAAATATCCACAAATTACTGCAGCCTAAACATGTATAATTCATTGTTTACTTTATAATAGCTGTGCACTGTAGTTCACTTGATGTAATATTCATAAATTGTTATAATTCTTGGTAACTTCTCCTCAAAAGAAGTACAAATGCACCGTAAGTCTGCAACACAACTCCAATTGTTCACTGACTCATTCTTCTCTTGAAGTTCCATTGTAGATTCATTGCCAACTGTGTCTCATTTTATTCATCTTTATCTGCAATGAAAAGGGAACAAAACGTATTAATTAATATATTTAATGAGAATTGTTTCTGATGTAAGGTTAGGGGAAGATGTGATGATCAGTGAAAACTGGAATTAGGTGGATAATTTAAAAACTTACCTATACAGCATGTTGTTAACCTAGCCAGAAGTGAAGTAGCTGGGACTAGGTAGTCCTGTCTGTGCCCCCTATCTAATAAGGGGTTCCTACCCTCAAATATAGAAGGTATGTAAATGTTAATTAAATACAGTACTTATATATTATACAGAATATTATTAACTGTTTCTTATTGTATGTATATTGCATACATACAATATAATACAATTTATTAATAATACAATTTATTGTATGTATTGCATTTATTTCTGTAAATGAGTTAATATTTATGTTAAAGATACAAAAATAGGTTTATGGTCACTAAAGTATGATTCTAGAACACCGCTTCTGTGAATCCGTTCAGGAATATTTGTGTAAATATGATCAATTTGTGTTTTATAGTCTGTTGTCTCCTGATTTATAAGTTGTACATAATGTTCTTGGTCACATAAATATTTAGAAAGAGTCTTTTTCTCAGATGAATTTTCCATTAGGTTCACATTGAAATCGCCAAGCATAATGACAGGAAAATTACCATAGTTTAAAACATTATCATGAACATATTTCAATGCATCGATTAACTTAGAAATTTTGACTTTGGATTTTGATCTATAAATTCCGACAATGTGTAAGTTTTGAACTGGCTGATCAACTTTAATTACTGTTATTTCCACATCATTATGATTACATCTCAAGGGTTCAGACATGTATTGTAGATTATTGTTTATGTAAACAGCAGTACCATATGGTGTTCTCGTACTTTGTGACAGAAAATCATTTCTGAAAAGCTGAAAACTAGGAATATTATACACCTCATTACTGTCATTGTTACACAAAGCAGTCTCTACAAAAATATTCACATTGGCTGCTTTAACACTGTAATCATTTGCAACATCAGCAATATGCAGGTGTAATGATCTCACATTTTGAAATAATATTTTAAAACTACTTGTCTCATTTGTGTCTAATTTGTAGAGGAAAGAAATATGGGTATTAAGTGAAGCGCTAGTTCTTAATCTTAACATTTCCTCTTGTACTTTCTTACTAACAGCTATTTTAGTTTCATTCAAATTAAGAATATGTAATCCAGATATGCTTCTTAATCTACTAAGAGCAACATAATGCATGTGTTCTCGTTTATTAGATGGCAGATCAACAACTGCTTCATTTAGAGTGTCACCTTGGCAACGATGAATGGTTTTGGCTGCAGCTGGTCTTAAGGGAAACTGTCTACGAAGAACTTGTATATGACTTTTTCTGAACTGTCTTGTGATTTCTAAGATAGGAACCCAAGTTTTATCAATGGTGTGATTGTAAAGGTGGCTGTATTCTTTACGGTACTCATTTCCAATATTATTCTCTTGAAATGATACCCAAATAATACTTGGTCTTAATGAGCCAGGTACTCTATAATCAATTTTTTCAATTATACACTCAGCACCATTAGTCATTCCATCAACAACAGACACATTTGTTGTAAGATCATACTTTGCCTGCTGGAGTATAGCACACACTGTGAATAAACCCATAGTTTTTGTGGGATCATTTGGAATTAGTTTTTTCATTCTTTCTTTCAATTCATCTGATAAGTCTCCAAGTACAATATCTATCGCTTTTACATTAACTTTTTTGTTTAATGATTTATTGATAATGTCTAGATTATGTTGGTTTACAGCCATATTTGTGCTAAACAAATGAGTGGCTGTAATAGGATAATCAGCATGAACTGGGTCTAATTTCAAAATTCTCTGCTTTAAAATATCAATGTCATTTTGAGTATGTTGTCCTTCCCTAATGCGATTCAAAATTTCTGCAAATTCTTTATCTTTTTGTCTCATAATCTGTGATAACTCAAACATCTGAAAATGTTGTTGCCAAGTGTTTGTTGCCAATGAATTATAACTATCTTTTGAATTCTCAAATATCCAGTGATCAAAGACTGGTTTTAACTGGAACAAGTCACCAACAGTTATAATACTGAGCCCACCAAATGGTTCTTTTGTACCCATTATCTGTTGTAATCTCAAATCAAGAAAATTAAACATTCCACTGCCGACCATTGAAACCTCATCAATAAATATCACTTTTAGCTTTCCTAGTTGAGATCTTATAGTATTTAACCTGTCTCTATCAAGAGTACAATAACTAAATCCTCTGTTAGCAGGAATTTTAAAAGCAGAATGAAGTGTATTTCCTCTTATATTAAATGCAGCCTTTCCTGTAGGTGCGACTTTCATAACACTGATATCATCTGGGTCATTTCCAGGCTGAGTATTTAAATATCTAACAAGGGCCTCGTACAGAGCATTTGTCACTGTGCTTTTGCCAACACCAGCACCTCCACTTAAAAACAATCTTAATGCATGGTCATTATTAGTTTTAATAGAATGTAGAACATGGTAAAAGAACTCTTTTTGCTCAATATTAAGTGACTGGACAAGTTTTCGAAAATCTTCATCATTTAATCGTTTGACAACAAGTTCTTCATTATCATTGGTTCTTGGATATATACCAATATCATCCATCAAGTCATATTCCTTATGTTGTTTATCTTTACCAGGATCAAAACATCCAAATAATTCACTAGCTTTTGAACCAATCTGTTCATCTTGTTCTTCTCTATGTTGTGTATTAGGAGCTACATTAGCATGTTCTTCATTTTCAATATCCTCAATAGCCTGATCAATTATTTCTGTATGATTCTCATATTGTTTTCTGTTCTCTTCTATGATATTTTTTAATAGTTCAAATCTTTCCTGGTAAGTTTTTTCATTTTGCAAGATGTCTTTGTTTTCATTTCTCCATGGAGTATAAAGCATTATTTGCTCTCTACAATAATTCTCTGGATCTTTGTTCTTATTAAATCTCACTGAACGTATAATTTTTGGTCTTCCTCTCTTAACAAGTATCATCCCTCCTTTCAATTCATAATGGTCATTTTCATCAAGTGTTTCATCATTTTCTGACAGATCATCATCAACATTATCATTAAAATCATTTTCTAAAAGATAATCATCTGATGACAAGTTTAGTCTGGATTTAGGTTTTTGTGTTTTTCTCTCGTTAACTTCTCTCTTGCAGTTATACCATGCAACAAAGTCTGCTAAGCATACATTTTCTAGCTGTTTTGGTCTTCTCTGGTACCTTTTGATCACATTATCTGATTCTATATCTGCAGAATTATCAGGGAGTTCTTTAATCTTCTCCATATCTTTTAGTAGAAATGTTCGCTCATCTGGATGGGAAGTATTAATAAATTGGAATTCACGAGATGATCTTCTTAATGGCATTTGCATAACTAAATATACAGCTTCCTGTGCACTTATCTCAACAGCATTTAGAAATTTATTGCCAATATGTCTGACTCTGTTCACAATATTTTTATTGCCCTCTTTCGCCTCATCACAAGCTTTACGTAGTAACTTGCTCATTCCTCTTTGACCTTTTGTAATATATGAAAGAATATACACAGCACAAGCATAAGGGTCCAAAATGTACTGAACGTCCATATTCGCTTTCCAAGCTTTTAACAGATTTGGATTGTAACAATTTATTCTAATTTCAGTTGGAGATCGTTTAAGTAAAAGAGTATCATGTTTAAGAGAGAGACGAATGGCTTCCAGATAACACTTTTCAGATAAACCCAACTTTTCAAGAAATTCAGTAAAAGTCATGTTGTCATCTGGTTTCAAGGAGTCTAACAAAGTGTGGATTTTTTCTAAATCTTTCTTTAATGCAACTAAAATGTCTTCTTCTAATTCACTGATAGACAAAGGTTGAAGAATCATTGTCCTAGGCATTGGAGGTAAAGGAAAATTAAATCTGCATATTTTATTGCCCTTTTTTTTGCAAGTTTTAGAATGTCTGTGTTTTTGTAAGTTTACTAGATCACCTAAATCATCTGACTCTGCTTTACATGTGGTGTACATGTCTACAAATTTAGTAATATCATCAAAAGTATCTATGCCATATTCAGGAGCATCTTTAATCCAGAATAAGCCATGTATATGTGGTGATCCACGTTGTTGGAATTCAACTCGGTAGAAAAAATCAACAACTTCTCCAATTGGATTAAGAGAGCTTTTAATAAAGTTATTAAGAAACAATTGTACCATGTGTTCAAAATTTCTTGCACATGTCACTGGGTCTTTCTGTATCAAATCTGACTTTTTTTGCCAAGTCATTTCTTTGATCTCATTATCAGTATATTCTTTCTTATCAACAAGGCGACCAAGTATTTTAAGCAAATGAATCCATCTAGTTTCAGCAGCTGAGAAAGAACAGAACCAAGTTGGTTTACCAAGTTGACGTATCATTGCGAATAAGTCTTTTTTACATCTTTCAAAGTAAGGAGGAGATCCTCGTAAATTTCTAAGAACTCTGAATCCTTCATCTAAATTAACAAGTTTATTAACTGAGCTTTCAGATTTTAAATCTCCTGCTGTGAATGTTTTACCTTTTGTTTTACATTTACGCAATGATAATGACGCACTTCCTTGAATTTGCTTTATCTGTAGTTTCTTTAATTTATAAAAAATGTTTGGCACACTTTGTGCAACTCTTCGATCTTTACTACGTAACTCCCATTTACAAACTGTACTATAGTGAACTGGAACGTGTCTTTCACTATTTTCAGATCGACGTTTACCACAGTATATGGAAGGAAATGAAAGAAATTCTGAATCTTTGTCAATAAATATACCCAGTGGTCTATTTCCCTCACCTGGAGCAAAACTTATTATCTTATCACCGTGTTGTGTCATGTCTGGTTCTTGTAATAAAGTATCCATAGCACCTGATGAACGTTCAGTTTCTTCACACCATTCATCATCAGTATCATTATCAATTGAATCATCAGTTATTTGGGAATGTTTTTCTCCTATAGTTTCTTTTTCTTGTGTTTCATGTACATTGTCTACATTTTCACTATTTGTTTTGTTTATAAACTCTGACCACTCTTCGTCATTGTTATTCAAGTTTGTTAGCCAACTATCAGATACTTGTACTCCTTCTTTTTTTAAACAACTCGCTTGTGCTCACTAAATATCGAATTGCTTCTAAAACTTTAGCTGGCCTAATATTCTGAAATTGATAATGATGTTTGTAACTAAGTCGCCTTTTAAGTTTGATCGGGATAGTTTGTGATTCATTTATTGGCCTTGGTAGGATGCTAACTGTTGAATTAACATCAGCTGGTACATTAACTACATTGCCATGAATACTTAACTGACCGCCACTTGGTAATTCTCGTAGTTGCATAAAGGGAATTCTTGGTGAAATAAGTCTTTCTTCAAGTGGTGTTAAATTTTGTAAAGCGCTCGGCTTGTTTGGGAAAGACATTTTATTTGCTTTTGCACAACTTGGTAGCTTGCCATTTTTTAAGTTAGAGTTGCATGTTGAACATATCCATTCTGTATTATCAATACTTTTAACACCAGTGACACATACATTAAGTATTTCTTTGGAACATAATTTGTACAAAGTAGGATTGCATTTTGTTACAGATGACTTGTACCATAGTTGATCACAACATGTACAAATATATTCTGGTCCAGTACAGATGTTGTTTTGAAACAAGTGTATGGCTTCAGGCATAGTCAATTGTGATTGTTTTTTGTCAGTATTGTGATTGTTTTCTTTAAACCTCTTAAACCCAACCACATTTCCATTCACATTCTCTGCTAACTTTCTTTTTGTGTACTTTTTTTTTCTAGATTTCTTGATTTTATCAGGATTTAATCGTCTATATGTTTCACTGGATTCCATGCAAGATTTCTTGATTTTATCAGGATTTAATTGTCTATATGTTTCACTGGATTCCATGCAAGATTTCTTGATTTTATCAGGATTTAATTGTCTATATGTTTCACTGGATTCCATGCAAGATTTCTTGATTTTATCAGGATTTAACCGTCTATATGTTTCACTGGATTTCATGCAAGATTTCTTGATTTTATCAGAATTTAATCGTCTATATGTTTCACTGGATTTCATGCAAGATTTCTTGATTTTATCAGGATTTAACCGTCTATATGTTTCACTGGATTTCATGCAAGATTTCTTGATTTTATCAGGATTTAATTGTCTATATGTTTCACTGGATTTCATGCAAGATTTCTTGATTTTATCAGGATTTAATTGTCTATATGTTTCACTTGCTTTCATATTAGATTTCTTGATTATATCAGGATTTATTAGTCTATATGTTTCACTAGATTCCCTGATTTTATCAGGATATAATTGTCTATATGTTTCACTTGCTTTCATATCAGATTTCTTGGTTCTACCAGGATGCAATTTTCTATATGTTTCACTAGATTTTCTAGAGGTTTCTTTAATTTTATCAAGATTTACCTTATCAGAATATAAAAGTTGAGATTTTTTATTATTATATGTCTTTTTTCTTATATTTTCCTTATTTTTACATTGATTGCCCAATCTCCTTTTCCTCATATATTCTCTCATGTAATCATTTCTGGTTTTATTAGATATAGGTTTATCATGATGGTGAACATTACAACTAGAAACAACAGATCCTTGACCATTTATTATGTTGTTATTTACCTGTGTTTGTTTCTCAATTTCAGTAACATTTTGTTGTTGTGGTTGTACAGGTAAACACTGGTTTATAGGGATTGTAGAAACATAATGCATTTCATCTAAATGCCCAACATTAATATGTCTTGTATTCAATGAAGAACATATAGGATGTACAATTGTAGACTCTGAAAAATTTAGGGCAGTCTCGGTTATATGAATTGCTAAATTTTGACAATTTGCAAGTGCTTGTATAATCATATGATCAGCCCATGTTCCTTCCCGAGACATACTTTGTAAATAATGTAACCATGACTGTTCAGTATTGCTTTCAATAAAATGTTCTGGATGCATTATTAAATGCTGGATTGTATGGGCTCGTATTTGCGAATGCCTAGCTTCCGTACCATAAAGTTGGTGGCTTACACTACGGAAAAAGCAGTTACCATCACCAATCACATCAACTGGTCTTAAACCTATTTGGGATAGTCTAGTTCTTAACAAACAGTTGGAACTTAATGTATTCAATACCTTTGGTGTTGGGTAAATAGGGCCTGGATTTAATTCAATGTCACCGCACATTATAAGAAAAAACCTGCTGGATGTTTTGATTCTTTGACAATCACATTTACTAGAAAAACTTATTATGGTTCTGTCTCGGTTGAGTAATTTGTGTTTTCTTGCTCTTATATACTTTTCCACATGTAATCGTCCTTGTTTTGCAGTTACATGTACTATATATTTTTTTAAATGGTGCTTGGCTATCTTCCACAATGGAAATGCATTATTTAAACGGTGATAAATATCTTTTCTGTATGTTGTAATGAGCAAGTTATGTAAGGTTGAAGATTTGGGGATAAAATGTTTTATTAATGATTTTATTTTATGTCTGTGTTGTTTATTCTTCATCATCATATTAACTATTTTTTTCATTGGTATTCTTGATGGTTCAAGTCTTCTGATATGTGATAGGTTTGCTTTTAATTGGTCTTGTCTGTAGCTAACATTACTAATTTGTTTGCTGATGATATCAGTAGAAGTATTGTTAATATTTGTGCTTCTAGTAAGATCTAGTTTGATTTGGGTTTCATTGATAGTTTCATAAGTAGTTTCATAAGTAGTTTCATCAATAGTTTCATTAGTAGTTTCATTGATAATTTCATTGAATTCACAATTATCCACCGTTGTGGCCGACCCGTGAATTAGGTCTGTGGCGATGTTCGCTGACATCTCCTCGCCTTTTGCATCTGAAATGCTAACCTGGCGAGTCAAGGTTGTATCGACAACACGTTGGCTGTCTATTCGTCTTTTGCTTCGATTGCGTATTAATAAAGCTCTCCGACGAGTTAAGAGATTGGCGACAACACGTTGGCTGTCTCCTCGCCTTTCGCTTCGACTTGAAGCGACCTGGCGAATCAAGGTAGTGTCACTGGTAAAAGTACTAGAGAAACGAGCCATTCTTGATCACTGGTAAACAACAACCCTCTCTTCTCAAAGCAAAAGCAAAACTAAAAAGATGCTACGATGCACACCATATATGGTAATGAAACTTAAAAGCATCGTGGGAGGGCACGATTTAATAATATTTTAATAATAAAGTAATAAACGCACTATCCAAGGAAATTCCAAAACCTTCGCGTATAAGAATACACAGGATGTACAATTGTAGACTCTGAAGGCCGTAAACCTCGCCAGCTATATATTAAATTTATATATAATTAAAATATAAAACCTTCACGTTTAATAGACTGCTGTTTATAGTGTTTAATAATATTAATAGCAGACTCATTTAATATAATACATATAATAAATCAACGTACGCTATAATTTATATTTGAGTTTAATAAGCCTTCACGTTTTAGACAGCTGTAAAAGACCCATTATATTGTATTCATTAATTTTAATAATAAATCAACGTACGCTTACCTTCACGGCTTGATTCAAAATATATCCGGCCAGAAAACGTCCTGATATTCAGCGCTTTATTTTCCACATCGTATAATAACACCCGACGAATCATATCGCCAACACCGTGTCCATGAAGTCATCGTTTCAGACGATTTACCCATAGTTTTAAGGCTCATCGTACTTGTATTATTGATCGCCATATTGTTGCCAAATATTTATCTTCCCGTTGGCTTCCCGCGCATGCTCAGTAGTGGGGGATCATATAAATCCGGGGGGAATTCCTTTCATTTGAGATAAATAAAACTTTCACGATATAGAGATTAAAATGCACTAGGATTCGACACGTAATAAAATACGCATCACTAATCCACTAAACCGTGTGCCACTAACTGCCTGGAACCTGATATGAACCTTTCCAATGATACTAGCCTCTTAAGTATTGAAGAACTACGAAATCGTTACATTGACAGAGACCCCCCGGAAATTGCCAAATGTTAACACCAAACTCGGTCACTGACTACTGACTGACTGACTGACTGACTGACTGACTGACGCAAATTTTACCCCAATCACAATAGTTGCAAAGAAAACTTTGCACTAAAAAGGGAGAAATCTCCCAAAAAATATATTTAAAAATTAAAAAATTTCACAAAATGTGAAACCAAAAACATTTAAAAAATATGAAAAAAAGGGAGAAATCTCCAAAAAAAAATGAACAAATATAAAAACCGCACAGCAATTGAGCGACCAAAAAAAAAAAATCTGTTGTCTTGAGGCTGACTAAAATTCGTTTACAACCCTCAAACAAACATTAAAAAAAATTTTAAAAAACAACAAATCAAACTCAATAATTCATGAAGAAAAAACGTAACGTACTCAACCTGTTTCAAAAAGGGAGCAACTAAACTATTGTCAAAATCTAACTTCCCACTGTTAATTATTTTGGTTTTGGAAACAAATGTGTTTCTAAACACCTCTCCCTGGAAAAGCGATGTATATTTTGGATTTCCATTGATTCTCAGGAGATTTATTCTGAATTATGTTTCTTCATCAACATCCGTCAACAATTCAAACGTGTATTATTTCAATCGAATTTTAAACTTTCTACTCCTGTCTGTAAAACATCAAAACATGGATCAATAACTCTGGCTCTTCCTCACTCTTTATTCTGGATGGACCTTACTGTCTGTATGGATATACAAAGTAATCCTGGTCCTGATACTCATTCAAACCTACCGCCTTCAAATCTTGTCAACGCCAACGGTCATCCAAGTTTAAACCTCCCTGCTGTTAAAGTTACATATTCAAGACAACAGCTTTTCAACTTACGTTCTAAATATGCCCTTCCACCTGACCTTTACATTTCCTTAAAAAGTGAAGGATTTCTCAAAACCCGTCGTACTCGTGCTGGAAAATCGGTGAATTCCTCCTCCAGATTTTTGAAAATTCAAACTGTTCATCGCTCGCAGCGGGCAAATCTAATTAGTATTGATTGTTTGCCTCAAATATCCGCGAACTGCCATAATAACTCTCTTAAATTTTGTCTAGTCAACAGTCGCTCAGTCAGGAATAAGACCGGAGATATCGCCGACTACATCGCGCATGATTGCATGCCCGATATTCTTGCAATTACGGAGACGTGGCTGGGTAGGGATGATGATGCGGTACGAGCTGAGTTATGTCCTGAAGGCTAAGAAATGGCTGATCACGTGCGGTGGAGGAACTGCTTTGTTGTATCGAGACTTAAAAAGTGGATGCAGGGAACAAGAAATCATTTGAGTTTTCTGAGTGGCTGGTTAACTCATCGTCTGCACATCAACTACGCATTCTTGTTGTCTACCGACCTCCTTATTCAAGTGAACACAGGGTACCTGTGAGTGTGTTCTTGGCTGAGTTCTTTAGTCATCTAGAACCGTTGTTACTGTGCAAGGAACCGCTATTGATTTGTGGCGACTTTAACATACACGTTGATTCCACTGAAGACCCTGATTCGGTTAAGTTTTGAGATTTACTTGAATCGGTTGGGTTGCGGCAGCATGTGAGTCAAGCTACCCATGTTAATGACCACACCCTTGACTTAGTAATTACACGTTTCTCGGATGATATTATAGATGGTAGACCGAGCATTGATCGGTTTATATCGGATCATGCCGCCGTTGTTTGTCGTCTTGCAGCTCCAACGTCATTGGCATCGTATCGCAAAATAACTTATAGGAAGTTGAAGTCTGTGGACCGTGATGTTCTCAGAAAGGATTTGGCAGCTACATCATGCAAAGATGACAAGATCTTAAAATAAACCGTAAACGTCCCAACAACTCGCGATCTAAACCGTTCTACAAACCCACAAACCAAAACAATCCGTCCGAAATAAACTTAAAAGCAGCAAAATATGTAATTTCCACGTAAGGTGAAAAGCACTTGTAAAAAGCTATGTGGTGTTATAACGTAGCACGTTAAGCATGGATCCACCACAGTCGCCTGTGATACCGAATCTGGCTGCTCAGATTGGCATAACAAAACTTTACGACCTTCGCCATAATAAGCAGTGACGTGCACAATTCGACATGTGGGATACAGCATTTCCATAAATGCGCATATCTAATACACCCCATTTTCGGCAAAACGGGATGCACTTTTGCTTCAAACGAACTGGTTTTGCCATAAGTGATCAAAAAGTAAATCATTCAAGTAACTGCCAATGATTTCCTTGTGCGCATGCACACAACGAAATTTAAAATTGAACTTAAAACGGGGCGTGAGAGGTCTGGGCACCAGTGATGGCCTGCTACAAGCTGTATTGTAAATAATGTTATGGATTGTTTGTACCAACGTGACGATTTCTACAGTATGACAGATGCCCAGTGTTTCACAGATCGTGGTTTTTAATGAAGGTCCGTTGGTGCAAACAATACTATCGATTGGCGTAAATTTTCACTTATCACTGGTAAATCGGATATGGGAAAATCCAAATTATTATTGGCAGCAATCCAGAAATGCATAGTTGAAGGACGTAGAGTACTTGTTTGCCATGCCAACTGGTTATTTGGCAAGCTATTATCGCGAGTTATTTCTGCATCCTATTAATTGGAACATTTCTAGCTTTTACATTATACTGGATGAAATTTCAATGATTCCAGAAGTAATTGGTCGGCATGACATGGAGACGATACGTCAAGTTACCATTCGTCCCTGATGTTGTTTTGTCGGGGACAACCAACAACAACCATTCGAAAATGTCTGTATGAAAGTGAGAGGTGAAGAGTGTATCTGCATGTGGAAAAGGCTAAGATCAGCACCGCCTACTTGTGGATGCGTTTGATCAATTTGGATATCCAACCGTTTTTGTTACTATAAGTCCATATGAATGGACATTTCCTGTTTACGGTTGGTTGTCGAAAGTTCGTGACAAAACTGGTCGAGGTCTGTGTGAAGTGCCTGGTTTTGAAAAAATTCACATTGCTCATGTTTTGGAGCAAGTTGTTTGTGGCTATTTATGTGGTAGCAATAATCTCCAAAATCTTTACTCAGTACCATGGGAAAAGGAATTTATTTCTGTAAACAATGCCTGGGAAGTCTCCACCGTCACCGAGCAAAGGTGTTTTATACTTAAAACAATTCCCTAAAAACCATTTGCGAATGCGTTTTTTACCAAATTTTATGTGAGTATGTGCACTGCACTAAATCGAAAAATTCATGCGCAGACAATCCTCAAACCACAAGAAGGTCATTAAAAACATTAGTGGAAGTGCACTAAACATTATAATGTTCAAAAGCATATCGAAATCAACCATATATGCGGATAACGTATTTTCTCCAATCCCACATTCAGGGTGTCAACGACTTTCACATACATAACTCTAGCCTGAACTTGTCATTGTCTTCACTTCGTCCTTCTACCAGTAATCATCCATCGACATTGCACTGTTTCTCCCAGAATGTTCGGAAGTATAAATTCCAAACTTAAAGACTTTCAAGACTCAATTCATGCTAATCAATTTGACATTGTCGCCATAACCGAATCATGGCTAACCAACGCCATTTCTGACTCTGAACTGCTGCCGTGGGGCTACGATATCCATCGCTGTGATCGTCGTGTTCCAACAAACCCTTCCTCCTCTTTGCCAGCTCGTGGCGGTGGGGTGTTCTTAGCGATTCAAAATGAACTCCGCTGTAAACCCGTTTCCTTGTGTGCCGATCACTGTGACATTGAATATGCCGCTGTTGAAGTACTTACAAATAACTGTGGGAAAGTATTATTCGCTGTGTTCTACAGACCGCCTAACGCGAGTATTGATTGGACCTCTCAATTTACTAGGATACTGGATAGTTGTACATATAATAAGGCTGTAATACTTGGCGACTTCAACTTCCCCTCAATCAATTGGATTGAAGGTTCTGGTTTCTGTGAGTCTGCTAACTCGGCTTTATTTCACTTTTGTCAATCGCTTAATGACAATAACTATTTCCAACTTGTTGACCGTGCCTACGCGTGGAGTCAATTGTCTTGACCTTATAATTACCTCTATTGTCGAGGGCGTCACTAACGTCGATGTTACTGATTGCGTGGGTGTCGCTGTTTCTTCCGATCACAAAGCGATAACATTTTACTTGCATTTTGCAATTCGTACGGGAAACAACAACAGAACTCCATCTTTTAATTTTAAAAAGGCTGACTTCGATGGATTAAGAGCCAAATTCTCGAACGACCGTCTTGAAGATCATTTATCGAAAGACAACACCATTGATTGCAACTGGTTTGCGTGGAAATCTAGTTTCTTTCAACATGTTAAAGCTTCCATTCCTAAACAAAAGCCGCATAAATTCTCTATTCCTCCTTGGATTGACGGCGAAGCTCTCTACGCAATCCGCAAGAAAGACAGCCCGTCACTCTGGGAGAAGTTTAGAATTCTTCGCAGGGAAAATAAATACCTCATACGTGATAAAAGGAACAACTACATCAAAGAAATCTCTGACTCCTGCTTTACTCAGCCCAATCGCTTCTGGAATTACTTTAAAAGGCTAAACAAGCAATCTGCTGTTCCCGACATCGTTGAACTCAATGGGTTTTCGTTTACCTCTGCCCTTGATAAAGCTGAAGCCTTTAATTCATACTTTTCATCAGTATTTAATAAAGATACCTCACTCCCTTGTGACCTGCCGTCAACATCATTTCCTGACTCCAGTATTTCATCTATTGTTCTTACTATCGACGACGTGTTATCTGCGTTAAAGTGTTTAAATCCTAACAAGACTCAAGGCCCTGATGACATTCATCCGAGGATAATAAAAGAATGCGCCAACGAACTAGCTCCATCCCTCCTTGAGCTGTTTAATCAGTCTCTATGCCTGGGCAAGTTGCCCTCCGATTGGAAATCCGCAAACATAACTCCAGTGTTTAAAAAAGGAGTCAAGTCACTTATCCCTAACTATCGCCAGATTTCCCTATTGTCTATTATAATTAAACTGTGTGTATTGAAGAAGACCATCCCTCAACTAATCAACCTGCTCTCCACCTTACAACACGGCTTTATTGAAGGAAAATCTTGTATAACTCAATTGCTAACTGTGCTTCACGAAATTGGCGCTGCCCTTGATGCCGGCAATGAGGTAGATACACTATCTACCTAGATTTTAGTAAGGCTTTTGACTCTGTCCCCCATCATAGGCTTCTTCACAAACTTTCTCTTTATGGCATTGAAGGCCCTCTCCACACATGGTTTGCTAATTACCTTACTTCCAGAATTCAGAGAGTCCACATCGATGGTACCTACTCCTCCTGGGTCCCCGTTGTGTCAGGTGTACCTCAAGGCAGCATCCTTGGTCCTTTACGTGAACGATCTCCCGGAAGTTGTGAGCAGTGACACCTCCATTGCCCTTTTTGCAGACGACGCCAAATGTTCCCGCGTGCTTCACTCTGCCGCTGACCAACCTATGTTCCAAAGAGATATTGACAACCTACTTGAATGGAGCAATCTGTGGGGACTTTCCTTTAACTTAACTAAGTGTGAGGTTTTAAGAATCTCGAGAAAGAAATCCAAAGCTCTATGCTCTCCTGAGGTCAGTGCCTATATTATTGGTAGTCATACCCTCAGTGTGGTTTCCTCCCAAAAAGACCTCGGGGTCATGGTCACCAGCAAACTAACATGGAGTGTTCATGTATCTTTTGCTGCGGCCAAAGCCAACAGGATGCTTGGCTTTTTGCGCAGACACTGTAGTGCTAATATGGGTACTGACTGCTGGAGACTATCATACCTCACGTTTGTAAGGTCTCACCTAGGGTATGGTAGTGAAGTCTGGGCTCCCCAATCTAATATTGGTAACCTCAGACTTTTGGAAGCAGTTCAACGGCGTGCTACCAGATTCATTCTTTCTTGTCACCCTCGCCACGACTCCCGTCCTAACTACAAATCGCGCTTATTATCACACCATCTGTTACCTATTTTCTACTGGCTTGAAATCCGTGACATTTGTTTTTTTTTCAAATGTATTACAGGTCTTTATAATTTGTCTATTGACAAGTTTGTCACTTTTGCCAGTAATCGTACAAGGAGTTCCTCTAGCGGTCTGCAGCTTATTCCTAAGAAGTTCCGTACTTCGACCTTCAGAGATTCTTTTTTCAACCGTATTGTCCCTCTATGGAATTATATTCCTGTATCCTTCAGGCAAGCCTCTACATATGAATCATTTAAGAACTTGGTTACTAAACTATATTTAAAAAAACTTGACACTTTCTTCGATTCCGAACGTACGAGGACCTGGGAGACCGTCTGTCCCCGATGCCGATCAGTAGTAAATTTACTCTGCTGTTTGTAATAACTTATTAATTATTGTTCACGTGTTGCTTTATTCGTATGTACGCACATAATGTTTTAGTTGTACTATTTGTAATTTTTATTTATGTTTGGGGCTAACCCAGTTGGGACCAAGAGTCCGTTCGTTAAGCCCCTCATCATTTCTCGTACTCTTGTTTTATGTATTAGTTTATTATGTACTTGTTTTGTATCTCGTGTACGTTTTGATGGAATTTTCTAATAATAATAATACATAACTTCTGAACATTTTCATCAATTTAGCATGTTTACCAGAGGTTTACCAAAGCTTTACATGGTGGTGACTTGGACAGATCCATGCTACTCTATAACGCTCAATAACCTGTATATAGTGCATATTTAGTTAGTGTTTACTGCTGACAACAAGACCCAGGTCTTGCGAAGTTCTTTTCAGAACTCTGTTGTCTGGCTTTATCCAACGTCATTTTTGTAAAGCCTGTTCTAATTATAAACATGGCAACAAGGGCATGCTCGCAGCAATCAGCCGACCTATTCTGCAGCGAAAGGGAATGCCATCTGATCACAGGACACATCGACATTGCCACCAAGCGAGAAGAGCTTCAGTTGCAACGGATGTCTAGAGTAGACGTGGAAGTTGCAGAAAAAAATGATTTTGTTCAACGTAACATCAATAAAATCCAACATATTATGCCGAAAAGTTCTATCTCAAACCCAAAAGATATCTAGTGATATGGAATTTTGGGTAAAAAAATAGTTCCTGGACATACTGCACTTTCTGTTCCTCTTTACATAAACGCAAGTTATTTCAAGGTCATACTAATCATCCCATCAATAGACACGAAACAGCATGTTATTGCTTGCAAAACCGATACATCATCCCTTTGTTTTACCTAATTCCTGATTGTCTCAAAACTCTTACTTTTGCTGAAATTTGTGTTCTTTGTCCGTTAAATTTCCATTACGGTGATTATAAACTAATGCAGCTCGGTTATCAACAGAAAAATGGCATGTGTCACATAACTTGGAAAGACAGATATGTTGAGGCAGGAATTCACACATTAGAAGACGATATTCCTTGCCAGCTTGCATACAAATGAAGTTCCTACAAACGTTTCGTTGCCAAGTGCCAAGGTATCCTTCATTAATAAGCTATTCAGTAATATTGTGGATTATGGCATGATTTATTACAATTTCATTACGACTCGTGGATTTTTAAGACAGTGTATCTGGTCCAATCATCCACAAGACGTATGAAATGTTCTCCCGCAAGATCGCTAAATGCGAAAACATTTTCTGCTGGGTATTGGAAAACCCAACACACAGGCATTTGATTGATGCTGTTATGCAATTTGGGTATCCCAGTGTGTTTGTAACCATCAATACATATACCAATGGATTGAATATGCGCAACGACTAACCGGTCGTGGACCAACTGAATTTGCTGGTTTTGAAACCATCCATATTGCCCACATGCTTGAGCAAATAGTGTGGGGTTATGTGGATCCATGCCATACGATGTTGCGTACTTAGTTCAAAAACTTCAGCCTTCTAACCGCGATAGCTTACCATTAAACAAAATAATCATTCTTTTAAATCTACGAATGGTGTTAAGAGTTTTTCTCTTTTTCATTTGGACGAGGCTTTTGCTACAAATTTAAGAGCCTACATCTACAAATTGATACCAACGTTACGATGTCGCATTGATGATGTCCAAACGACAAATGGAAACATGGTTTTAAAATATGTTACTTCATGTTTCCAAGTGGAAAGACACTTACAAAAACGATGCCTTGTATTCACTACATAGAACGCGCTACCAAGCGGCATATAAGAGAGATGGAACCTTGTGAACCAGAGATATGTTCTTGGACGAACAGCTGAACAAAAGAGGAGTATGTTGTTCCCATCGGCAAGCATTAGACACAAACAAAGTTCATGAGAAATACACGAAAAGACCCAATGCTATGGAACATATGTCGTTCCTACAATGGCTAAGGCATGTCCATCACACCAAAGCCGATCCCGTTCCGTACAAAGCAGGAAATACGTTAGTTTCGGTAAAAATGGTATCGTCTCTTAAAGACCAGTATTTTTTCCAATATTTACTAATGCATTTCCCCATCGACAATCTTCCGAACAACAAACGGACGTTCCTCCACTAACTTTTTTTTTCTGCTGCTATTACAAAAATGCCAGATTTTTGGAGAGATGATGAACGTGTTAGGGCTTATTTTGAGATGCAGGGTAATAAGGAGTACAATGTAAATACTTGAAATGAAAGGCTATATCGCTAATCTGTGGGATACATTTTCGTTGTGGCAAAGGGAAGTTATAACAAACAACCAATTGTTTAACAATTAATTATGTCCTGTAGGTCCATTTTCGAGCAAGTGATAGATAATGCCATGCATACTCGTGATGTTATATTACAATAATAATGATAATTACTTTGCAATGTCTGAGGATGACGACGACGATGATACTGCTGAACATGACGTTCCCATAATAGAACAAGAAGAATTGGACATTGGTGTAAATAACGATTGGAGAAAATTTATATTGCGGAAAATCGAACAATTGAAAAGTGCATTGAACAAAGTCGCAATATTTTAGTTGCAGCACCGACTGGAATATTGGCGGCCCGTTTCAAAAAATTATTCAGAGAACACATACATACAGATACTGTACAGCGCTTTTACATACCCTGTTGGCAAGGAACGACCAAAAGTAAATTGGATGATAAGTACATATGATATAGTTATTATCGACGAAATATCTATGATATGTAAAACAATATTTGAATGCAACCCTAACCCTTGCTGGAGAGTTCAAAGTATACTAGATGATACAAGCATTTCAAACTAAACCGTCAACACAGAATCGTTGACCCTGTCTATGAACAATTTCTCAAACATATACGCCACTGGGCGCCATCTCAAACGCTAATTGATACAATACAACAAGGCCAAATTGTGTGTCCAAATTCGGAACCGTCAGATGACGATATTCGGGAAGTTATTTTAAATAATACCGAGGCTACAGTATTAACAGTTTCAAGACGAGCTTCAGGACGCATTAATAGTGTAGTTGTCGCAGCTATGTTTTAACAACAGGAACCACTAGCAGTTACACAATTGTTGGTGCAAATGTCTATAAAAATATGAGGGTCATCACAAAATAAAAATAAATAATTTTCTATAGTTAAACGGTCAGGAAGCGTTAGTCTATTTAATGGAAATGTTACTATTTTATTTCATCTTCCTGACCAAAAAATAATGAATGTTTACCCTGTAACCTACATGAAAAACGATATCAATTTTACCTGCTATCCATTCATGCCATCTTACTCACCATGCTAATGTCTCAACGACAAACATTAAATAAAGTTATTCTTTGGTTTGATGGCGATAAAATTTCAGAAGGACTAGGTTATGTTGCACTGTCAAGAATAAGACGTCGCTCAGACCTCATTGTCGTCATGCCAATAAAAGAGGTGCGCGTAAATCCAGTGATCAGAAGATTTTGAATATTATACATCAGCGCTTGTTTTGAAATGCAGGGCAATAACTAGTATTAGGTAAATACATTAGGTGTTGTAAAAGGCAATATTTATTAATACTTCATTAATACTTCACAGTGTAACCTCACATTCCGGTAACCTAGGCTTACTTCACATCCATCGAAACTTGGCTAAACATGAAATTTTCGCATATATATGACTTTCACACTCATCTCTTTATATAGTTATTATAACTTTTCTGAACTTTTTTAAATCAAACCGCCACTACTTACATTATGATTACGACCACTCAGGGAGTACTCTCTTTAATTTTAACGTCAAACGACCGTATTCTTCCATACTTATGCGACCTCAAACATCACCCCACACACGCCAAGCCAAACTCCCATATTTAAATGGACCTATCTTCCACGACATTCACATCTGCCAATGAATTGTTATATTTCTCCATACACCAACTTACTGTTCACTTTCCACCAGATAAATTTTGTGCTCATCAGCAATAAAACGGAAATGACGTATAACCAAAATGTCGTCACACACCCAAAATCAAAATCAGCTGCAATTTATTCGAAAATTAAAAATCATTAAAATATTCCCATTTCACTATCAACAAAAAGCCGTTCTTTTGTGCATACCTAACCTACTCACCTATCCTCAACTATAATTTCACAAAAATACATTAAAAATTCCAAAAGTTAAAGTGCTTCAAAGTACCACCCACAATGAAAAAAAATGCATATTTTAACGCACCTATCTCTCATAATATTCACACATGCCAATAAATTGTTATGTTTTCACACACACCAGCTCTGTCTTCACATGCTACCATAAAAAAATGTTTTCATCACCAATATAACGGATATGACGTTTAACCAAAATGCACGTCAAAACACAAAATTAAAATTTCAATTTTTTTCCAAAATTGAAATGCATAAAAAATATTACCATTTCTCCCTCCACAAAAACCCTTTCTGGCGTCCATACCTCACCTAGTCTCCTATCATAACCCAACATTTCACACCAATACATTAAAAATGTAAAAAGTTAAAGTACTTCAAAATATCAGCCAAAATGAAAAAAGGGGCGTTCCCCTCCATCCTCATAATCAAATAAGCGAATGAATGCTTCTTTCCCGCATTCTCACAAAACTTCACCTTATTCACTATTACCACATGCTCTTCAATTCAAGTTCTCGTGAAATCCCACGACAAATACATCCAATTTTTGTTTTTTGTACATTAACGTTATTTTCAACCACACGGGCGCCCGCACGTTCCCACGCAAACGCACTTTCCCAAATTTTACCAAAAACCTACTACAAACGTATAGCACAAAAATGCAAACACTATCCTCAAAATAACTTCTACATTAACCATACTAACATGCACAACATTGTCGCACAATAACCCAAATACACGGAATTCTCCATGTCTATGGAATCCCACAATATGTCCAACGCCACCAATCGCATATATTGCCAAACTGATATCCTACAGTAAAACTTACTTTCATTGGACGTTCAGTTTAATCGTATATGTTGTGTACAGCAATGTTGTGACGCATATATTGCCAAACTGATATCCTACAGTAAAACTTAGTTTCATTCGACGTTCAGTTTGATCGTAATATATGTTGTGTACAGCAATGTTGTGACGCATATATTGCCAAACTGATATCCTACAGTAAAACTTACTTCATTCGACGTTCAGTTTGATCGTAATATATGTTGTGTACAGCAATGTTGTGACAACGTTAATTATGTGTTCCGTTAGCTGCCTTCTATATACGCATTGTAATGAGGTTGTGCCACAACCTTGCCACAACATTAAAATACCTTGTAATAATATATTGCCTAGCGATTCGCTAACGTGCAAAATGCAAACCGAATCCACCTTGAAATGTCGACGTTGCTAGAAGTGAATTCGAGAATTCACATATTTTCTGTCGAAACCTCTCCGGTAGCTGTTAACCGCTACTAATAGTTCTTTTCAGAGCTTAGAAGCTATTGCTATTTATTTCGTGCATTATATTTGCGTACCTATTAATTTGGCGTAGCCGTAGTTGGCGAGTCACTAGTTATTCTGCAAACTTTTTACGGTTTGTTTTTCAGTAGCTATTAATTTGGCGTAGCCATAGTTGGCGAGTCACTAGTTATTTTAATATCTTTTTTCGCGTAGCTATTAATTTGGCGTAGCCATAGTTGGCGAGTCACTAGTTATTTTAATATCTTTTTTCACGTAGCTATTAATTTGGCGTAGCCATAGTTGGCGAGTCACTAGTTATTTTAATATCTTTTTTCGCGTAGCTATTAATTTGGCGTAGCCATAGTTGGCGAGTCACTAGTTATTATACTATCTTTATAGTTAGTCTACAAACCTTTTACGGTTCCACAAACGTTTTAATATATACTTATTCCACAAACGTTTTATAAACTGAGATATGAGTTTCCACGCAAAAAAACAATTATTTTCACCGGCGAACAATTCCCCATCAAAAGGGGTCAAATATTTTGACCACTTTCCTAAAAAATTTTTAAAGCCGTATGGAGGCACGAGTGAAACCTTAACAGGAGAGACCATCTTGAAAAGGCTGCAGCCCTTCTCTTGCGAATTTCTCAGGCGTCCAAATGTGGCTTTCTCTGAGCTGTCTGAGACAACTGAACAAACGCTCCAGTGTCTCCAGAATATGAACAATCAGTTGTTAGAACCTGAAAAGATGCAAAAGCTCATTGACTTACTGGCTCCGCTAAACCAGGCACTTGCCCCATTAAATACCAAAAGTGAGAAACGCACTGCCACAAAACTGGAAATGAAGAACGCTGTCAAATGCTTTTTGCAACCTAATGCAAAGTTAGATAAACTAATGGACAGTGCCTATATTACAGGTTCCAATTTGTTCACTTTGGCCACACAATACAATGTGACGAAAACGCTGCTGCAAAACCCAGAGCGTTATGCGGCGTTAGTGCAGGCGACCGAAACATCGGACGCAGACTTCAAAAAAGAAAAATCCATGAAGCAAATGAAGTCATTTCTTCTTAATAGTTGTTGTGGGAGGAAAGAATCGCCGTCTCTTAAAGAACATCATAAGCGCAGTTTAGTTGAGGCGTTCGATAGTTCTGACGAAGAACAAACGAAAGCGAAGTCACCACGACGTCTCCACACAAAATCTGTTGCGAAATTAAATAAGCCGGTTGCGAAACGCAGTACAGTCCCCTTATCAGACTCCGATGACAGTACTCAATCGAGTGAAAGCAAATCCTCTGAAGCCACTATAAATACATCTAACAGCAGTTCTGACACTACACAATCAGACAATGATACTGTGCAGACGAAGCCAAAAAAAGGCCTTGCCTTGATAGCGGAAGACGAGGACACCGACACTATCAATGACACTAAGTCAAAGAAACCCCAAAAAAATAAAAATGAATCTGCCAAAACTAATGGGGAGGAACAAAACCCTTCTTCCCAACGAGATAGCTTCGAACAATAAACACGGAAAAGGAAAGCCAAAAAATAAAAATAAGACTTAAAACTTTCTTGGTTTTTCGGTTACTTCTAGTCTTCTTAGCTTTTTACGACCACACACTATATATATACATATTCCACAAACGTTTTACGGGTCCTTTTATAAACAGCGATATGAGTTTGCACGCCATGCGCGGATTTCGGATTTTCGCGCATGCGCACAAAAAAAAATGCGATCAAGGTATGCCAGAACAATGGAAACAGTCTATGCCAAAAATAACTTAAACATTAGCCTACATTAACCATACTAACATGGACAAATTGTCGCACAATAACCAAAACACACGGAATTGTCCATGTCTATTCAATCCCACAATATGTGCAACGCGACCAACCGCATATATTCCCAAACTGATATCCTCCAAGTATGCTGACTGTTCGAAGCAGTTAACATCGGTGACTCTTGTGGATCCATGCTGAGACGTGCTACGCTCTAACACAAGATAACTATCTACAAGTGAATTCGAGAATTCACATATTTTCCTTCGAAACCTCTCCGCTAGCTGTTAACCCTTTAATAGTTCTTTTCAGAGCTTAGCAGCTATTCCAATTTATTTCGTGCATTTTTTCCGCTTAGCTTTTAATTCGGCGTAGCCATAGTTGGCGAGTCACTAGTTTTTTTAATATCTTTATAGTTAGTCTGCAAACCTTTTACGGTTTGTTTTTCGGTAGCTATTAATTTGGCGTAGCCCATAGTTGGCGAGTCACTAGTTCTTTTACTATCTTTATAGTTAGTCTACAAACCTTTTACGGTTTGTTTTTCGGTTACTGCTAATACGCTTACGCGTTCTTTGCACAACTTACGAGCTTGTTTTTGGTATTTATTTGGTGTCATTATACTATTTCCATAACATCATGCCGACACGTTGGAGTGAAAGTGCAGCTGAGAAATTTTGGAAAGACAGGCAATGTCACGTTGTCACAGTAGATGACACACGACCAGAAAGGAAACGAAAACTAGCTTTAGAACAAACAAAACGAGTGGAAATTGAAGCTAGCGAAAAACAACAATTTGTTGAGCAGAATGAAAATGTACTTCAGCCAACCAGACATGCAACAATTGAACATGCATTGACCACGGATAATTTGCAATTTTGGTCGCACTACTCTTCTTGGAGTTATTGCGACAAATGTTCCAGTGTGCAGAGAGAAAAACTGTTACCAAAGTATATAAATAACCCCCTAACAAAAATATTAATACATGTCCTTGCTCTAAAGAACGGTATATCGTCCCTTCATTTGCGCTAATACCTGATTCGCTAAAAAATCTCACGTTTCTTGATATCTGCTGTTTGCGTCCTTGTAATCTGCACTATGGCGATTACAAAAAAATGGAACATGGATACCAACAAAAAAATGGCATGTCCCACGCAACGTGGAAATCGATGTCTGTGGAGGACGCTATCGATGCGTTAAACAATGACAATGCGAGATGTCGTTGCAGGAAAGCATATGACTATTTGATAAATTCCGAAAACACTTCATACAAAATATTTATTACAAAACACTTACACCATCTCTCTAATAATAATAATAACAAACCTTTAAACATTTATGATTATAGTCAAAGAGAAGGCATAGAGTGTTGTCTTTGGCCGAACCTGTATCCTTACACTACCTGGTGCGAATCGACTCTGAAAGGAAACGAGAGCCGGTTAAGTGCAAAGATCGCTTTCCTCACGAAAGTATTTTCGGACATCGTTGATTATGCTTTGTATTACGAATTAATACAATTTCACTATGACATGTGGATATTTAGAACTATCACTGGAGCTATAAGTTCCGCAAGACGAATGCGATGCTCGCCAGCGCGTGCTCTTGATGCCAAGACATTTTCAACCGGTTATTGGAAGACTAAACATAGATTACTGATTGATGCGATAGACCAGTTTGGTTACCCAAGCGTCTTCGTCACCATCAATCCGTATGAATGGACTTTTCCTTTTCCACAGTGGCTTAACAACATTCGAAGTATGACTGGAAATGGCCCAACTCGTTTACCAGCATATGAAACAATCCATATTGCGCACGTTCTTGAACAAATCGTTCGTGGATATCTGTGTGGGTCAAATACGGCTAGTTGGACGCATCATGTTTTCAGCTATGAAAATAGGAAAGGGCAATGTAATATCAATACTTATTATTATCGCTTCGAATTTCAGCAGAGAGGTACTGTCCATTTGCACCTGCTTGTTTGGCTGAAAAATATTACCAAAATACAACATACACTTGTCCGCGCAGACATACCATACGAAGACGCCACAATGTAGCTTTTCTTGTTAAAAAACTCCAACCATCTGACCGCGATAGTTTACCTTTAAATAATAATCCTACATGCTTTGATACCACACACCAACCAACGACTTTATCTCTTTATCATCCGAACGAAGCATTTGCTCTCAACTTGCGAGCTTACATTTATACTCTTTTGCCAACGTTAGCATGCAGGATGGATTTCCAGGTAACCGATGGAAAGGCCATGATTTTAAGATATGTCACATCATATGTGTCCAAATGAAAAGATGCATATTCAAATGATGCTCTCTATTCCACACACAACGCCATATCAAGCGGCATACAGACATTTGAGAGACATGCAACCTTGTGAACCTGAAATGTGGTTTCAAATGACAGCCATGAAATGTTGTTTGTCTAACAGTCGCACAAAAGAATTTGTTGTGCCACTTTCAACAACGATACTTCAGAACAAAGTGCATCACAAGTATATAACAAGGCCCAAAACAATGGAACTAATGTCATTCCTCGATTGGTTGCGCCATGTTGATCATGAAAAATCGACCCCAAGCCTTACAAACAAGGCAATACTCTTGTTTTGGTGAAAATGATATCACCATTCAGAAATGAATTCTTTTTACAACATCTACTCATGAACTCGCCACACCGTGCTGTCTCAGACCTTTATCATTATCAACATAGTGAACTACCTGAATCAATTCGATTTTTTGCCTCTGCTATTGAACTTATTCCATCTTTGTGGAAAGATAACGATGCTATTCGCTGTTACTTTGAAAGGCAAGGCAATAAAGACTTTTATGTAACTACTTTATGTTCGTACATCAATAGTTTGCACGATGTGATAAAACTGTGGAAACTACAAGTGCTATCTACTCAACAATTACAAGGAGATGGTTTAACATCTACACACACATTTACTTTAGATCATTTCCAAAATGCTATATTTGAGCAAATTATGACATCTGTTGATGCTCGTGATGCTCATTACAACACCTTAAATTATTACGCGAATTCCGATGACGAGGACGACGATACTAGCTACGAACAGGAACAAACGCACAACACAGAGTTCTCTGACCATGCAAATTGTGATTGGCGTAAATTTATTTTAATAATAACTGGGCGACATGGCACAGGAAAATCGCAAATTTTCAATCGGACTATACAACAGTGTTGTGAACAACAGCGCAATATTCTGGTCGCTGCGCCAACTGGGATCTTGGCGTCTCGTTACAAAAATCTTTTTCATCCCGACATTGCCACAGACACCGTGCACAGTGCTTTTAGTTTTCCAGTCGATGCTGATGAGACCGACCATAAACTGGAACATTGGGACGTTTGACGTTATCATCATCGACGAAATTTCAATGATCCCCAAAAAAAATTTTCAGCATATTATCCGCACCATACAAGAGCTTGCCATTCGACCAATTGTTGTCGTAGCAGCCGACCCGGAACAACAACAACCAATTGAAAGCATTGAAGGACGTACCAAGGAAGTTGAAAGCATACTTAATGAACGCCACTTTCTGTCACTTGCCAACCACTTTAATTTAACTGAACAGTATAGAATTGTAGATGACCAATATGAAGCGTTCATTAACCATATACGTTTCTGGAAGCCAACTCAAATGTTGCTTGACACAATTCAAGATGGTCAGGTTATTTGTAAGGATACACACCTCCAACAAACGATGACATCAGTAACGTAGTGCTACAACATCCTGATGCCACAGTACTGACTGTCTCGAGACGTGGTTGTGTTACCGTTAACAATGCAGTGGTTTCGCGCATCTTCGAAAATGAAGAGCCGCTTGCAGTTGTACAATGTGACTACGACATAGAGCCAATGAACATATATAAAAATATGCGTGTAATGATCACGCAAAACAGGGATAAAAATAACTGCATAGTCAATGGCCAGGAAGCCATAATACACTGCATAGACAATAAAAGCGTGTTTTTGCGAATGACAAAATTGTTAATGTTTACCCTGTGACTTATCTAAATAATTTAAATAACAAATTTACATGTTATCCCTTCGTTCCATTGTATGCACTGACAATGTGCAAATCGCAAGGACAAAGAAAGCATTTCATTTGAATGCCGAGATTTTAGGAACGAAATACTGACGTTTCGAGCGTAGACGTTCGTCAGAGTAAGACTTCTACATTTCGACGTGCACCATAATAAGCAGTCACGCGTACAATTCGACCAACGAAGTCGTTTTGCCGTAACAGTGACCATAAGTAAAGCGTTTAAGTAATTGCGAATGATTTGCTTCTGCGCATGCGCATAACCACAAATTTAAAATTGATACATATTCACCTTATATCTCAAATATAAGGTTTAATTAAAGTTTGCCACATAATACATCTTGTAATAATTATCAATAATAATAATTAATAATTCAGTGGCGAGAAGTCTGCCGTCAAATATGGACTATGTACGTCACTCAAATCTTTACTTAGTGACATATTAAGACCGGGCAGTCCAACATAACATATTCTTGGAATTTGTTTTTTTTCGTATTTCTTCTTTTTCATTTCCCCCGTAATTTCATACGAAATGCGCTTAATAAAGAAGGCCAAAAGCACTTTCAACAGTTCCCGTCGCGCCGGCTTAGCAGTTTACGAAGTCGACAAAGAAGATGGGCAGCAAGCATTCTGCAACATTTCCTTTAGTGCCTTCATATCTCTAGCTTTCTTAAAACTAGCATCAGAACCATCGCAAGCCTCTATCATATTCACGTACTTTTCCGCATTGCGAAAAAGGTTCGCGCATCCGTCATGTGAGCAGCCGTTACGAATAAATCTGCCCCCATCTCCAATGCCTCATCGATAAGCGCGAGTCAGTATCGCCATCCGCCCCCAAGAAAAACTTCAACACTTTCCGCACATTGTGCTGCGTACCCCTAGCCTCCGCTTTGTTGTTCAATAATGCAAAATTTTGGATCAACGGTTCAAGTGTAGTTTGCAAATTACGAATTCCCTGCTTTGAAATCAATGAAGTGTTCGATTTGCTCCAGATAAAACTTCATATTCTAGAGAGGTACTGTCCATTTGCACCTGCTTGTTTGGCTGAAAAATATTACCAAAATACAACATACACTTATCCGCGCAGACATACCATACGAAGACGCCAATGTAGCTTTTCTTGTTAAAAAACTCGAACCATCTGACCGCGATAGTTTACCTTTAAATAATAAGCCTACATGCTTTGATACCACACACCAACCAACGACTTTATCTCTTTATCATCCGAACGAAGCATTTGCTCTCAACTTGCGAGCTTACATTTATACTCTTTTGCCAACGTTAGCATGCAGGATGGATTTCCAGGTAACCGATGGAAAGGCCATGATTTTAAGATATGTCACATCATATGTGTCCAAATGAAAAGATGCATATTCAAATGATGCTCTCTATTCCACACACACAACGCCATATCAAGCGGCATACAGACATTTGAGAGACATGCAACCTTGTGAACCTGAAATGTGGTTTCAAATGACAGCCATGAAATGTTGTTGGTCTAACAGTCGCACAAAAGAATTTGTTGTGCCACTTTCAACAACGATACTTCAGAACAAAGTGCATCACAAGTATATAACAAGGCCCAAAACAATGGAACTAATGTCATTCCTCGATTGGTTGCGCCATGTTGATCATGAAAAATCGACCCCAAGCCTTACAAACAAGGCAATACTCTTGTTTTGGTGAAAATGATATCACCATTCAGAAATGAATTCTTTTTACAACATCTACTCATGAACTCGCCACACCGTGCTGTCTCAGACCTTTATCATTATCAACATAGTGAACTACCTGAATCAATTCGATTTTTTGCCTCTGCTATTGAACTTATTCCATCTTTGTGGAAAGATAACGATGCTATTCGCTGTTATTTTGAAAGGCAAGGCAATAAAGACTTTTATGTAACTACTTTATGTTCGTACATCAGTTTGCACGATGTGATAAAACTGTGGAAACTACAAGTGCTATCTACTCAACAATTACAAGGAGATGGTTTAACATCTACACACACATTTACTTTAGATCATTTCCAAAATGCTATATTTGAGCAAATTATGACATCTGTTGATGCTCGTGATGCTCATTACAACACCTTAAATTATTACGCGAATTCCGATGACGAGGACGACGATACTAGCTACGAACAGGAACAAACGCACAACACAGAGTTCTCTGACCATGCAAATTGTGATTGGCGTAAATTTATTTTAATAACTGGGCGACATGGCACAGGAAAATCGCAAATTTTCAATCTTGACTATACAACAGTGTTGTGAACAACAGCGCAATATTCTGGTCGCTGCGCCAACTGGGATCTTGGCGTCTCGTTACAAAAATCTTTTTCATCCCGACATTGCCACAGACACCGTGCACAGTGCTTTTAGTTTTCCAGTCGATGCTGATGAGAGACCGACCGTAAACTGGAACATTGGGACGTTTGACGTTATCATCATCGACGAAATTTCAATGATCCCCAAAAAAATTTTTCAGCATATTATCCGCACCATACAAGAGCTTGCCATTCGACCAATTGTTGTCGTAGCAGGCGACCCGCAACAACAACAACCAATTGAAAGCATTGACGGACATACCAAGGAAGTTGAAAGCATACTTAATGAACGCCACTTCCTGTCACTTGCCAACCACTTTAATTTAACTAAACAGTATAGAATTGTACATGAACAATATGAAGCGTTCATTAACCATATACGTTTCTGGAAGCCAACTCAAATGCTGCTTGACACAATTCAAGATGGTCAGGTTATTTGTAAGGATACACCTCCAACAAACGATGACATCAGTAACGTAGTGCTACAACATCCCGATGCCACAGTACTGACTGTCTCGAGACGTGGTTGTGTTACCGTTAACAATGCAGTGGTTTCGCGCATCTTCGAAAATGAAGAGCCGCTTGCAGTTGTACAATGTGACTACGACATAGAGCCAATGAACATATATAAAAATATGCGTGTAATGATCACGCAAAACAGGGATAAAAATAACGGCATAGTCAATGGCCAGGAAGCCATAATACACTGCGTAGACAATAAAAGCGTGTTTTTGAGATTGCCGAATGACAAAATTGTTAATGTTTACCCTGTGACTTATCTAAATAATTTAAATAACAAATTTACATGTTATCCCTTCGTTCCATCGTATGCACTGACAATGTGCAAATCGCAAGGACAAAACTTGAAAAAAGTTATTATTTGGTTTGACACCAATACTGTGGGTCCTGGAACAGGATATGTTGCTCTATCTCGTATATCGCGTCGCACTAATCTGATCCTCCTATCACCAATGTTAGAGCAACACATCAAACCAGTCATTTGCAATTCTGCGAACTAGGTAACACTATATTTATACTCTACATTTCAATGCTCGCAAGTTTACAGCAAATGCTTCGTTGCTATGATACATAGATAAAGTGGTTGGTTTCACAAAATCATATATGGCAACATAGTGTTGTCTTTCGTTTGTTTCTGCGAAGTAACAATGTAACCAAGTTCCACTTGTCAATATAAAGCATATAAAAGAAAGGAAACAAAATCACGTGACTGCTCTCCATATTTATATTTCATGTTGCGTTTTCATGTTTCTGTTTTCCTGCAACAAATTGCTCTGTTATAGAGGTGACCGACTCAAATTTACATGGCAGAATTACAAATGACTAATTATGTGGCATCGGTATGTTGTAGCACTGCATCATTATATGTCATTGTTTGTTGGAGGTGTATCGTAACGCATGGCTGCGCTTGGCAACATCAATTGTTATTCCACACTATGCAATGTCGCTCCTTCGGTGAAGGAATCTCGGTCCAATTTCTCGTGTCAGGCAAGAAATAATCGGTCTATTTCTGCAACATCTCTCACAAATTAATAATTAATATTGACAACTAAAACTTGGTTACATTGTTACTTCGCAGAAACAAACCAAAGACAACATTATGTTGCCATATATGATTTTGTGAAACCAACCACTTTATCTATCTATCATGCAAACGAAGCATTTGATGTAAATAATCGGTCTATTTGTGTCACATATATCACAAATTAATAATTAAAAAATACTTGCTTTATATTGACAACTGAAACTTGGTTACATTGTTACTTCGCACAAACAAACCAAACATAACATTATGTTGGCATGCATATATGATTTTGTCTCTTTCTTTCTCATGGAAATACCCATGGCTGTGCTTGCCAACATCAATTCTTATTCCACACTATGCAAAGTCGCTCCTTCGGTGAAAGCATTCACCATTTCCTCATGCAATCTGTCGCCCACAATGTGCAATGTCGCTCCTTTGGTGAACGAATCTCGTCGAATTTCTCGTCTCAGCCAAGAAATAGCTCTATTTCTGTCATATCTACCACAAATGAACAATTAAAAATTACTTGCTTTATATTGACTACTAAAACTTGGTTACATTGTTACTTTGCACAAACAAACAAACGAAAGACAACACTTTTATCTAATGCATGTTCCATAGAAGACTGTGTGATAGCTCTCAGAGGCCAATTATCACTTGGCACAATTAAACTCCCTTTCCTTAAGGGTTCAAGCATCTGGAAAATATATCTTCGCTTCCACATGTTTCTGTCGGTCCATATGGCTTCAGAAAACCTTGTGAAATGGTGAACAAAATTCACTCCTTGCCGTTTGTCCACCTCCAACTACTCTTGTATTGTGTCACATTTTGCAACGATTTGTCAAATAGTGATTTTATCTAATGCATGTTCCATAGAAGACTGTGTGATAGCTCTCAGAGGCCAATTATCACTTTGCCACAATTAAACTCCCTTTCCTTAACGGTTAAAGCATGTGAAAAATATCTCGTCTGTTCCACATTTTTGTGTCGGTCCATACGGCTTCACAAAACCTCTTGTAAAATGATGGGAAAAATGGACAGGGAAATGGTAAATATTTCGTTTAACAAAACAGTACAGAATTTTAAATGAGCAATAGGAAGCATTCATTAATCATATACGTTTGTAGAAGCCTGCTCAAATGGTGGTTGACACAATTCAACATGTTTCATTGCTAGTTCGATGAAATTTTTAATAAAATAAACAAATAACATTAGTTGGCATATTGTGTTGATAAAGGAGGATTATTGACATTATGCAATAACAGACATCAAGGCATTATAAACAGTTTCAAACAACCAATCGGTTACAAACACAAAAGTGAGCAGGGTGGGGTCGGGAAAAACATTTAAATTGTACAAGCCGTGTGTTATCCCTATGGTAACTTTTCTGACACCCCTAGCTTAAGACAGTGATAATATTTAAGTAAACCCTTCAAGTAACTGCCAAAATCAGGGCGTGAGATGTCTGGGCACCAGTTTTTCCTGCACGGCTTTACAACAACCGGTGCTACTACATACAAGCTGTATTGTAAATAATGTTATGGATTGTTTGTACCAACGTGACGATTTCTACAGAATGACAGATGGCCAGTGTTTCACAGATGATGGTGGTGGTTTTTAATGAAGAAAGGCCCGTTCATACAAACAATAATATGGATTGGCGTAAATTTTCACTTATCACTGGTACATCGGGTACGGGAAAATCCCAATTATTATTGGCAGTAATCCAGAAATGCATAGTTGAAGGACGTAGAATACTTGTACAAACCCACAAACCAAAACAATCTGTCCGAAATAAACTTGAAAGCAGCCAAATATGTAAATTCCACGTAAGGTGAAAAGCACTTGTAAAAAGCGATGTTCCACCACAGTCGCCTGCGTTACCAAATCTGAAATTTCCACGATTCCAGAAGGAATTGCTCGACATGTCATGGAGACGACATGTCCAGTTACCATTCGTCCTGTTGTGGTTTTGTCGGGGACAACCAATAGAAAATGTCTGCATGGAAGTGAGAGGAGAAGAGTGTATTTGCAGATAAAACGTTTTATTCGCTAGTTCATCATTACAAACTGAGTATGTAGTATTGTTGTATGGACCCCGAATATGAGACGTTTTTAAACCACATAAGATATTGGCCTGCAAGTCAAAGTCTCTTAGATAAAATACAGGAAGGAAAAGTGGTGTGTTGTACAGGACAACCTTCTGATGATCAGATTGTAAATACAATCCTATATAAGTGTGATGCAACTGTTTTAATGGTTTCTAAACAGGGAGCAAATCGTGTAAATCATTTGGTTATTAGTTCAATTTTTTCGGAGTGTAATGCCCTTCAGATGATACAGTGGGACTGTGAAATGGAAAGTATTCCTATTTGAATGATCACACACAATCGAGATAACGAAAATGGGCAGACAAAGATTTTCTGTGTGGAAAAGGCTACAATCTTTTTACAACTGGGAAATGGGAAAGTTGTTAATACATATCCTCTTCTGAC
Source organism: Chrysogorgia sp. JL179-B06 (assembly GCA_035772405.1). Taxonomy (NCBI): domain Eukaryota; kingdom Metazoa; phylum Cnidaria; class Anthozoa; order Scleralcyonacea; family Chrysogorgiidae; genus Chrysogorgia; species Chrysogorgia sp. JL179-B06. The sequence continues at coordinate 1,185,946 of JAYKKM010000082.1, forward strand.
ATATGAAAGCGAGAACGACAGCCGTACGTGTTACCAAAGGACTTATTTGGTTCGATTGTCCCCCGTGGTTCAGCGTATGTAGCGCTGTCTAGGATTAAGCAACAGACTGATTTAATACTATCAACAAAAATTCTTAGCTGATACTGCAAACCGGTTTTAAATAACTGAAGTTGCGTAGTAAACGGAATCGTAAATGAAAAATGTAGTAATGTTCAATGTGCATGGGTTGCACGTATTCGGTGCGATTGAAAAAAGGAAAATATACTTGAAAAAATTATAAAAAATCGAAACGTAAAAAATGATTTAAATTGCTGTTGGTAAAGGCTACAATAATTTTAGAACTTCAGTCACTAGTTAAGAACTTTATAGTATTTAAGGTTATGTCACTGGCAATTTGCTGCTTTAACGTTATGTGCCGCATTATAGTACTTGCATAACATCATGCCGACACAGTGTGAAAAGGCAGGTCACGAATTTTGGAAAGACAGGCAATGTCGTCTTGTCACATTAGATGACACATGAGCACAAAGGAAACAACTAGCTGTAGAATAAACAACACAAGTGCAAACTGAAGCTACTGAAAAAGAACAATTTGAAGAATGAAACTCTACTTCAGCCAACAACACATGCAACAATTCAACATGCATTAACAGCAGATAATTTGAAACTTTGGTCGCAGTATTCATCTTGGAGTTATTGTGACAAATGTTCGACTGTGCAGAAAGAAAGGCTGTTTCCAAAGTATGTAAATAGACCGCCTACCAAAAATACTAAAACATGCCCTTGCTCTAAACAACGGTATACATACCGTGCCTTCATTTGCACTAATACCAGATTCGCTCAGAAATCTTACGTTTGTAAGGACGCTATCAGTATCCTATCGAGGATGCTATCAATGCGTTAGACAATGAAAATGCGAGATGTCGTTGCAGGGAAGCATAGGATTATTTGATAAATTCACAAAAAACTTACACCATCTATCTAACAATAACAACAAGCCTTTGAACATTTATGACTATAGTGAAAGAGAAGGCATAGAGTGTTGTCTTTGGCCAAACCTTTGGTGCGAATCCACTCTGAAAGGAAACGAGAGCTGCTTAAGTGCAAAGATCGCTTTCCTCACCAAAGTATTTTCCGAGATCGTAGATTATGCGTTATATTACGAAACAATTCCACTATGACATGTGGATATTTCGAACCATTACTTAAGCTTTAAGTTCGGCAAGACGAATGCGATACTCCCCAGCACGTGCTCTTGATGACAAAACCTTTTCAACAAGTTATTGGAAAACACAGATTGCTAATTGATGCTATAGACCAGTTTGGTTACCCAAGCTTATTCATTACCATCAATTTGTATGAATGGATTTCTCCTTTCTTGCAGTAAACCCGTTTACCAGCATATAAAACTATCCATATTGCGCACATGCTCGAACAAATAGTTCATGGATATCTGTGTGGCTCAAATACTGCTAGTTGGAGCCATCATGTTTTCAGCTATGAAAATAGGAAAGGGCAATCTAATATTAACACGTATTATCGCTTCGAATTTCAGCAGAGAGGTACTGCCCATTTGGACCTGCTTCTTTGGCTGAAAAATATTACGAAAATACAACAGACTTATCCATGCCGATGTCTTGTTAAAAAAACTTCAACCATCAAATAACAATGCTACATCCTTTGATAGCACACACCAACCAATTTATCTATCTATCTATCATCCAAAGGAAGCATTTGCTCTCAACTTGCAAGCATACATTTATACTCTTTTGCCAAGTTTAGCATGGATTTTCAGGTAAACACACAACACCATATCAAGCGATATGGTTATACATCGATAAAGATCTTAAAATGAACGATAGCGTCCAAACAACTCGCTTCACCCTTTATTTGAAAATCTGTCCGCATTGCACAGCAAAGGTGTGGCGAAGGGCACGCCGAACAATGTGCGAAAAGTGATTAAGTTTTTGGTGGGGGCTGATTCAAATACTGACTCGGTTATTAACCAGCCATCTCACAATAATACAAAGACGACAAGATCTTAAAATAAACCGTAAACGTCCCAACAACTCGCGATCTAAACCGTTCTACAAACCAAAACAATCCGTCCGAAATAAACTTAAAAGCAGCAAAATATGTAATTTCCACGTAAGGTGAAAAGCACTTGCAAAAAGCTATGTAGTGTTATAACGTAGCACGTTAAGCATGGATCCACCACAGTCGCCTGTGATACCGAATCTGGCTGCTCAGATTGGCATAACAAAACTTTACGACCTTCGCCATAATAAGCAGTGACGTGCACAATTCGACATGTGGGATACCGCATTTCCATAAATGCGCATGCGCATATCTAATACACCCCATTTTCGGCAAAACGGGATGCACTTTTGCTTCAAACGAACTGGTTTTGCCATAAGTGATCAAAAAGTAAATCATTCAAGTAACTGCCAATTATTTCCTTGTGTGCATGCACACAACCAAATTTAAAATTTAACTTAAAACGGGGCGTGAGAGGTCTGGGCACCAGTGATGGCCTGCTACAAGCTGTATTGTAAATAATGTTATGGATTGTTTGTACCAACGTGACGATTTCTACAGTATGACAGATGCCCAGTGTTTCACAGATGGGTTTTTAATGAAGGTCCGTTCGTACAAACAATACTATCGATTGGCGTAAATTTTCACTTATCACTGGTAAATCGGATATGGGAAAATCCAAATTATTATTGGTAGCAATCCAGAAATGCATAGTTGAAGGACGTAGAATACTTGTTGCCATGCCAACTGGTTATTTGGCAAGCTATTATCGCGAGTTATTTCAGGGTAATATAACTAGTGACACTGTCCACAGTGCATCCTATTAATTGGAACATTTCTAGCTTTTACATTATTATACTGGATGAAATTTCAATGATTCCAGAAGGAAGTGGTCGGCATGACATGGAGACGATACGTCAAGTTACCATTCGTCCTGATGTTGTTTTGTCGGGGACAACCAACAACAACCAATCGAAAATGTCTGTATGAAAGTGAGAGGTGAAGAGTGTATCTGCATGTGGAAAAGGCTAAGATCAGCACCGCCTACTTGTGGATGCGTTTCGATCAATTTGGATATCCAACCGTTTTTGTTACAATAAGTCCATATGAATGGACATTTCCTGTTTATGGTTGGTTGTCGAAAGTTCGTGACAAAACTGGTCGAGGTCTGTGTGAAGTGCCTGGTTTTGAAAAAATTCACATTGCTCATGTTTTGGAGCAAGTTGTTTGTGGCTATTTATGTGGTAGCAATAATCTCCGAAATCTTTACTCAGTAACATGGGAAAAGGAATTTATTTCTGCAAACAATGCCTGCGAAGTCGTCACCGAGCAAAGGTGTTTTATACTTAAAACAATTCCCTAAAAATTCCCTGAAAACCATTTGCGAATGCGTTTTTTACCAAATTTTAGTGAGTATGTGCACTGCACTAAATCGAAAAATTCATGCGCAGACAATCCTCAAACCACAAGAAGGTCATTAAAAACATTAGTGGAAGTGCACTAAACATTATGTTTAAAAGCATATCGAAACAACCATATATGCGGATAACATATTTTCTCCAATACCACATTCAGGGTGTCAACGAGTTCACATACATAACTTCTGAACATTTTCATCAATTTAGCATGTTTAGCAGAGGTTTACCAAAGCTTTACATGGTGGTGACTTGGACAGATCCATGCTACTCTATAACGCTCAATAACCTGTATATTGTGCATATTTAGTTAGTGTTTACTGCTGACAACAAGACCCAGGTCTTGCGAAGTTCTTTTCAGAACTCTGTTGTCTGGCTTTATCCAACGTCATTTTTGTAAAGCCTGTTCTAATTATAAACATGGCAACAAGGGCATGCTCGCAGCAATCAGCCGACCTATTCTGCAGCGAAAGGGAATGCCATCTGATCACAGGACACATCGACATTGCCACCAAGCGAGAAGAGCTTCAGTTGCAACGGATGTCTAGAGTAGACGTGGAAGTTGCAGAAAAAAATGATTTTGTTCAACGTAACATCAATAAAATCCAACATATGCCGAAAAGTTCTATCTCAAACCCAAAAAATATCTAGTGATATGGAATTTTGGATAAAAAAATAGTTCCTGGACATACTGCGCTTTCTGTTCCTCTTTACATAAACGCAAGTTATTTCAAGGTCATACTAATCATCCCATCAATAGACACGAAACAGCGTGTTATTGCTTGCAAAACCGATACATCATCCCTTTGTTTTACCTAATTCCTGATTGTCTCAAAACTCTTACTTTTGCTGAAATTTGTGTTATTTGTCCGTTAAATTTCCATTACGGTGATTATAAACTAATGCAGCTCGGTTATCAACAGAAAAATGGCATGTGTCACATAACTTGGAAAGACAGATATGTTGAGGCAGGAATTCACACATTAGAAGACGATATTCCTTGCCAGCTTGCATACAAATGAAGTTCCTACAAACGTTTCGTTGCCAAGTGCCAAGGTATCCTTCATTAATAAGCTATTCAGTAATATTGTGGATTATGGCATGATTTATTACAATTTCATTACGACTCGTGGATTTTTAAGACAGTGTATCTGGTCCAATCATCCACAAGACGTATGAAATGTTCTCCCGCAAGATCGCTAAATGCGAAAACATTTTCTGCTGGATTGGAAAACCCAACACACAGGCATTTGATTGATGCTGTTATGCAATTTGGGTATCCCAGTGTGTTTGTAACCATCAATACATATACCAATGGATTGAATATGTGCAACGACTAACCGGTCGTGGACCAACTGAACTTGCCGGTTTTGAAACCATCCATATTGCCCACATGCTTGAGCAAATAGTGTGGGGTTATGTGGATCCATGCCATACGATGTTGCGTACTTGGTTAAAAACTTCAGCCTTCTGACCGCTATAGCTTACCATTAAACAAAATAATCATTCTTTTAAATCTACGAATGGTGTTAAGAGTTTTTCTCTTTTTCATTTGGACGAGGCTTTTGCTACAAATTTAAGAGCCTACATCTACAAATTGATACCAACGTTACGATGTCGCATGGATGTCCAAACGACAAATGGAAACATGGTTTTAAAATATGTTACTTCATATGTTTCCAAGTGGAAAGACACTTACAACAACGATGCCTTGTATTCACCACATAGAACGCGCTACCAAGCGGCATATAAGAGAGATGGAACCTTGTGAACCAGAGATATGTTCTTGGACGAACAGCTGAACAAAAGAGTATGTTGTTCCCATCAGCAAGCATTAGACACAAACAAAGTTCATGAGAAATACACGCAAAGACCCAATGCTATGGAACATATGTCGTTCCTACAATGGCTAAGGCATGTCCATCACACCAAAGCCGATCCCGTTCCTTAGAAAGCAGGAAATACGTTAGTTTCGGTAAAAATGGTATCGTCTCTTAAAGACCAGTATTTTTTCCAATATTTACTAATGCATTTTCCCCATCGACAATCTTCCGAACAACAAACGGACGTTCCTCCACTAACTTTTTTTTTCTGCTGCTATTACAAAAATGCCAGATTTTTGGAGAGATGATGAACGTGTTAGGGCTTATTTTGAGATGAAGGGTAATAAGGATTACAACGTAAATACTTGAAATGAAAAGCTATATCGCTAATCTGTGGGATACATTTTCGTTGTGGCAAAGGGAAGTTATAACAAACAACCAATTGTTTAACAATTAATTATGTCCAGTAGGTCCATTTTCGAGCAAGTGATAGATAATGCCATGCATACTCGTGATGTTATTACAATAATAATGATAACAATTACTTTGCAATGTCTGAGGATGACGACGACGATGATACTGCTGAACATGACGTTCCCATAATAGAACAAGAAGAATTGGACATTGGTGGTAAATAACGATTGGAGAAAAATTTATATTGCGGAAAATCGCAAATAATGAACGAACAATTGAAAAGTGCATTGAACAAAGTCGCAATATTTTAGTTGCAGCACCAACTGGAATATTGGCGACCCGTTTAAAAAAATTATTCAGAGAACACATAACAGTTTCAGTTTCAAGACGAGTTTCAGGACGCATTAATAGTGTAGTTGTCGCAGCTATGTTTTAACAGCAGGAACCACTAGCAGTTACACAATTTGACAATGACAAGGTTGGTGCAAATGTCTATAAAAATATGAGGGTCATCACAAAATAAAAATAAATAATTTTCTATAGTTAAATGGTCAGGAAGTGTTAGTCTATTTAATGGAAAATGTTACTATTTTTCTTCATCTTCCTGACCAAAAAATAATGAATGTTCACCCTGTAACCTACATGAAAAACGATATCAATTTTACCTGCTATCCATTCATGCCATCTTACTCACCATGCTAAAGTCTCAAGGACAAACATTAAATAAAGTTATTATTTGGTTTAATAGCGATAAAATTTCAGAAGGACTAGGTTATGTTGCACTGTCAAGAATAAGACGTTGCTCAGACCTCATTGTCGTCATGCCAATAAGAGGTGCGCGTAAATCCAGTTATCAGAAGATTTTAATATTATACATCAGCGCTTGTTTTGAAATGCAGGGCAATAACTAGTAGGTAAATACATTAGGTGTTGTAAAAAGGCAATATTTATTAATAAATAACGTTTACGTTAATATTCCTCTACAGGAGCAGACTGATCGTACATCTAGATATGCTACACTTAGTATAGACGTATATACTGAAGGTATAAAGCGTCCCTTAGTATACATATGAATATATATATATATATTATAACTTTTCTGAAACATTTTACTTCCGAATTCAACATCGTGCATTTGATAGTACTGCTGAAGTATACTTCAGTCCTAAATTTTGGCCTCTGACAAGGCCCTCCCCCGGACGGGGGGGGTATACCCAAACATGCCTACAGAAATAAACGCACAAAATGCTAATTTCAAAATCAGATACCTCTTTAACGAATGTCACACGGTAGCTGGCTTCAATGTCCAGAAATTTCGTTTGATACCGATCTATATTAAGGAAACAGTGGACTGTTCAATTTGCTACAAAAATCGTAAAATTACCGGGAATAAATTGAAAAAAAAAAAATCATAAAATATTCTATTTAAAACGAAACAATCAACGCTTAGGGGGGGGGGGAGGGGTTAGTCCTATAGTTAATTTGTACACTATACGCCAGTTTTGTATGATTTAGATTATTAGCAAAAAAGATAGACGTCTTCAAACTAAGTCCCAGAATTGAGGTTTGCCCGATTTTCAACCCCCCCTGACTCTTTATTGAATGTCACAAATTATCAAGGACACACTCCATAACACCCATGGTAGCTGGCTTCACTGTCCACAAATTTCGTTTGATACCCATCTATATTCAGGAAACAGTGGACTGTCCAATTTGCTACAAAAATGAAACTAAGTCCCATAATTGAGTTTTCGCCGATTTTCAACGCAGTCCTGACAGGCAACGTTAATCTTGCACAAACCAAACCACACTCCGATAACACCCACGGTAGCTGGCTTCATTGTCCAGAAATTTCGTTTGATACGCATCTATATTAACGAAACAGTGCACATTTTATTTTTCGGTACAGGATGTTGACGAAAAAGTCGTTGTGTTCAATGATCTCGTGTTGGACATGCTGAACTCAGCAATGCCAGAAAAGAACGGTAAGATTTCACCCTTCTGATAAACCTTGGATGACCTGTTACATAAAAAGTCAACTTAAGGACAGACAACGTGCCTTCTGCCGTGGTGACCAACCTACCTACGAACGTCTACCTACGTCTTTCCGTCTCCTCCTTAGTGTCAAAAGCCAAAGCTGTCTATTACCAAAACACAGCTAAAAATTATCGTAATTCGAATCCCGAGAAGTGGTTTAAGTCTGTTACCGCACTTGCTGGCGCCAACGTTACATCTGCCTCTTTGACAAGCACTCCTAATGGCAATCTTTCCGACTTAGCAGAGAAATTACAAGCAGCCTTTATTAAACCTTGGAAGAACCTCGATACTGACATCGCGCAGCAATTACAATTAAACGATATTCAACATCTACTTAAGGATGTAATTGCTCCTTTACCATCTATTGGACAAGTTAAAATGGTCCTTAAGCAGCTTAAGACCAAAAAAGCGACTGGAGTAGACGGCATTCCAGCTTGGCTTCTTAAAAACTATTGTGAAGATCTTGCACCCGTGGTACATAACATTGTGGTTTGTAGTATAATCCAATGTAAATACCCTACAGGTTATAAACATGCTTTGATCACTCCAATCGCAAAAGTCCACCCGCCGCCCATCGACATCGAAAATGACTTTCGTCAAATCTCCGTTCTTCCACAACTGGCTAAGGTTCTGGAAAAGATCCAGTTGCGGTTAAATATTGAAGATCTAAAATTAAAAGATAACCAACACGCGTTCCTCCATCAGCGCTCTACTGTCTCTGCGCTAATCTCAACCTCTCAGAAATGGTTTAATGCGACGGACAACTCGAAATCTGGAAAGAAAGGTATTCATGCTGTATTCATCGATTTTCGAAAAGCGTTTGACTTAGTAGACCACAAAATCCTTCTCCACAAACTTGCCCTCATGAAAGTTTCAAAGCCTTTTTGGACATGGATTCAAAGCTTCCTTTCTGGGAGGACTCAGCAAGTTAAATTATTTAATCATCTATCAACTAGTGCTATGTGCCCTGCTGGTGTTCCTCAGGGCTCGGTGATTTCGCCTATGCTTTTCAATGTACACATCGATGACTTAGAGGACGCCATCCCAAATCCCATGAACATAAATACCTGTAAATACGCAGATGACTGCACAATAGATCAAGCAGTTGGAGCTGTCGACACTAATTACATTCAAGACGCTGTTGATGCTATCCTGACCTGGGCCGCGTTAAATAAAATGGTTATCAATGTTAGGAAAACTAAAGACATGTGGATATGTTTTACCGACTCAATACCAGAACCACCGCCTGTTTTAATCAACGATGAAGTTGTCGAAAGAGTTGACGCCTTCAAGTTACTCGGGGTGTGGTTCCAAAACAATCTTAAATGGAACACTCACACTGAAGTGATTACACGAAAAGCTAATCGTTTGCTCTTTCTTTTAAGAGAATGTAGAAAATCCCATTTACCTTGTGAGGTTGGTCTTACTTTATTCTTGTCAAAAATTAGACCTATTGTAGAGTATGCTTCTCCTGTTTGGGGAGGCCTTCCAAGCTTCCTTGATAACGAAATTGCGAGGATACAGAAAGAAGTCTGCGTATTCTTGGTTTGGATGGGGATATTCTTCCTGATTTAAGCACCAGGAGAGTGGCCAGTACCAAACGCGAAGCTGAAAAATTAATGAATGACCTAAGTCATCCTTGTCGCAGTCTACTTCCTGAGCCTAATCACCATGAATATAACTTAAGAGGAAATAAACGCAACGGACGGATTTCTATATTTTCGGGAACCGAAAGACATAAACGTTCCTTTCTTGCTCGTGCTTGTGAACTTTTATAACCATTACTTCCGTCTTCTTAGTTAGTTTTTTTAATAACATTCTTCTAAATTATCTATTCGAAAATTTTATAACCTTATCAAATTGTAAATCCATTGTATTTTTAACCAAAGATGGATCAATAAAAGATTTATTTATTTATTTGAAATTCGTAGTTGTGCGCATGTGCATAACGACAACCCAGTCCTGACACGAACTTTAATCTTACACAAACCAAATCACATAATCGATACGATTTCACGAATTACAATTACAATCTCGTCTCTGGAGACAATCAACAACAACAGCCAATTGAAACGGTCGATCAAAAGACGAAGCAGGTTAACAGTATTCTGCACGACAAACGCTTTTATTCCTTGGTGAACCACTATACACTCACCAGGCAATACAGGTGTGAAGATGAAGAATACGAAAAGTTCTTGAACCATATTCGTTATTGGCAACCTTCTCAAACTCTTTTGGACGAAATACAAGAAGGAAAAGTAGTTTGTCAAAACTCCCAACCATCTGACGATGAATTACTAAACGTCTTGTTAAAGCATGCAGATGCCACTGTCCTCACAGTAACCAACCGTGCTTCAAATCGCATTAACGATCTAGTCATTTCAGCCATTTTTAAAGACATTGAACCGCTTTGTGAAATACAATATGATTCTGAAATGCCAGCCATTCCCTTGTATAAGAATATGCGCGTCATCATTACGCAAAACAGAGACAAGGCTAAACGTGTGGTGAACGGTCAACAAGCTGTTATTCATTCTGTGCAAAATGCCACAGTATTCCTAAAACTTTCACCTCGTGGTCAGATAGTAGCTACTTACCCTGTGACGTATTTTACCACAGAAAAGGAACAACGAAAATGCTATCCGTTTAAGCCGTCGTACTCGCTAACCATGTCGAAATCACAAGGACAAACTTTAGACAAAGTTATTATTTGGTTCGATACTGATCATGTATCTAACGGTTTAGGCTATGTAGCTCTATCGCGCATAAAGAAACAAACTGACCTTATTCTCATAACACCAATGCGGAAAATCCATGTGAAACCTGTTCCAAATTCATAACTGCCGCAATTTCAAAATACAAAGTTAACTTTACTTCATCTTTTCATGCCATCTGTTAAGAAACTATATTCATTTACACTCTTAAAAAAAACTTTAAATAACCAAATGTCATGAACGTTACAGGCATGCGCAAATGAGCTGTTATTTGTCTCCCTTAAACTACAAATGAAACAACGGACGGCGCATGCGCACAACAATTCACCATAAAATTTGCGTTCGTTTGATACGCATCTATATTAAGGAAACAGTAGACATTTGAAATTTGTAGTTGTGCGCATGCGCATAACGACAACCCAGTCCTGACAGGAACTTTAATCTTACACAAACCAAAACACACTTCGAAAACACCCATGGTAGCGGGCTTCATTGTGCACAAATTTTGTTTGATATGCATGTATATTAAGGAAACAGTGGACATTTGAAATTTGTGGTTGTGCGCATGCGCATAACGTAATTCTTCGCAATTACTTGAATTACTTAAATATTATCACTTACGGCAAAGGGACTTCGTTTGAAACATCTTCATTGTGCAGAAATTTCGTTTGATACGCATCTATATTAAGGAAACAGTGGACATTTGAAATTTGTGGTTGTGCGCATGCGCATAACGAAATTCTTAGCAATACTTGAATTACTTAAATATTATCACTTACGGCAAAGGGACTTCGTTTGAAACAAAAGTGTTATCCTGCTTTCCCGAAAATGGGCTGTATTAGTTATACACATGCATATTTATGCGAATTAGCAATCCCACATGTCGAATCGTACGCGTCACTGCTTATTATGCCGAACGTGAAAATGTTTTGTTGTGCGAATCTGAGCAGCCACATTCGCTTTCTACAAGTGCTTTTCACCTTACGTGGAAGTTACATTTTGTTGCGTAGGTTATAGTTAGTTATAGTTAGTGTTTACTGCCGGCAACAACACCCTCGTTTTGCGAAGTTCTTTTAAGAACTCTGTTGTCCGGTTTTAAGTATCGCGGCGCATTTTACTAGTGCTTTCCACTACTTTTACTAGTGCTTTCAACTGTTTGAGTGTCAGGAAGTGATACACTTTTCCTTCACCTTTCACTATTACTACTTGTTATTGTGGAAATGCCGTTCTTTCAACGCGGTAGAAAACCCTCTCCCTCTTCGAAAACAGCTTCAAGTCCATCTGGTGGTGGTGTCACCTACTTCCAACAATTTCTCAAGAACTTCTTACGTCCCTATGGCAGGGTCGAGGCTGCTCCTGACGAGGCAACGGTCATGCGCAGAATCAAACCCGATTCTTGCGAGTTGTTAAAACGACCCAACATCGGTATGTCTGAAATGGCAGAAACCCTGATCGAAAATGTCGATGTCTTGAGCAGCACTCAATGCGACTTACTCGAGCCAGTGGCCATTGCATCCTTCACCACCAAGATGCAACCACTGCTAGACAACCTTGCTGCTTCCAATTCCAAAGCCAACACCAGCAGTGGCAACACGGGCGCTACTTCATCCAATGTGAAACGCATGCTGAAGTTCTTCGTACAAGAAGATGACAGTATGGACAGCCTCGTAAATGAGGCTTTTGAAGCAGGTCAAGCTTTGTTTGCCATTGCCACGCATATGATCGTCGCACGTACGCTCTTCCGAAATCCCCAATTGTACTCTCGGTACATTGCCTGCAACCATGGTGAAGACAAAGATTTTCAAAAAAACGGGTCAATGAAATCCCTGCTCCATCTCATGGTTGCAGCTTGTGTGCAATCGGACGAAACTGCTAGTACCTCCCGATTACCACCAGCACGTCGTCATTTACTTGTCGACCTTGAGTCATCTGCAGATGAAAGCGATGATACTGCTGCTGCTACTACTACTACTCACGAGGTCACTAATCTGCCAGACCAGTGCTTGATCAGTTCAGACAGTGACGCAGACACACCGCAACCACCCACAATTACTAAGAAAGGAAAAGAAAAACAAAAAAAGACAACTGAGAAGAAAAAAAAGAAAAGAAAAGCTCAAGACACTACTGAAGCAAAAGCAGCTGAACCAATGGCGAAAAAGAGCCTGGACATACTGCGCTTTCTGTTCCTCTTTACATAAACGCAAGTTATTTCAAGGTCATACTAATCATCCCATCAATAGACACGAAACAGCATGTTATTGCTTGCAAAACCGATACATCATCCCTTTGTTTTACCTAATTCCTGATTGTCTCAAAACTCACTCTTACTTTTGCTGAAATTTGTGTTCTTTGTCCGTTAAATTTCCATTACAACTTGGAAAGACAGATATGTTGAGGCAGGAATTCACACATTAGAAGACGATATTCGTTGCCAGCTTGCATACAAATGAAGTTCCTACAAACGTTTCGTTGCCAAGTGCCAAGGTATCCTTCATTAATAAGCTATTCAGTAATATTGAGGATTATGGCATGATTTATTACAATTTCATTACGACTCGTGGATTTTTAAGACAGTGTATCTGGTCCAATCATCCACAAGACGTATGAAATGTTCTCGCACAAGATCGCTAAATGCGAAAACATTTTCTGCTGTATTGGAAAACCCAACACACAGGCATTTGATTGATGCTGTTATGCAATTTGGGTATCCCAGTGTGTTTGTAACCATCAATCCATATACCAATGGATTGAATATGCGCAACGACTAACCGGTCCTGGACCAACTGAACTTGCCGGTTTTGAAACCATCCATATTGCCCACATGCTTGAGCAAATAGTGTTGGGTTATGTGGATCCATGCCATACGATGTTGCGTACTTAGTTCAAATAATGAAACGAACAATTGAAAAGTGCATTGAACAAAGTCGCAATATTTTAGTTGCAGCACCGACTGGAATATTGGCGGCCCGTTTCAAAAAATTATTCAGAGAACACATACATACAGATACTGTACAGCGCGCTTTTACATACCCTGTTGGCAACGAACGACCAAAAGTAAATTGGATGATAAGTACATACGATATAGTTATTATAGACGAAATATCTATGATATGTAAAACAATATTTTAATGAAACCCTAACCCTTGCTGGATAGTTCAAAGTATACTAGATGATACAAGCATTTCAAACTAAACCGTCAACACAGAATCGTTGACCCTGTCGTCTATGAACAATTTCTCAAACATATACGCCACTGGGCGCCATCTCAAACGCTAATTGATACAATACAACAAGGCCAAATTGTGTGTCCAAATTCGGAACCGTCAGATGACGATATTCGGGAAGTTATTTTAAATAATACCGAGGCTACTGTATTAACAGTTTCAAGACGAGCTTCAGGACGCATTAATAGTGTAGTTGTCGCAGCTATGTTTTAACAACAGGAACCACTAGCAGTTACACAATTTGACAAGGTTGGTGCAAATGTCTAAAAATATGAGGGTCATCACAAAATAAAAATAAAGAATTTTCTATAGTTAAACGGTCAGGAAGCGTTAGTCTATTTAATGGAAAATGTTACTATTTTTCTTCATCTTCCTGACCAAAAAATAATGAATGTTTACCCTGTAACCTACATGAAAAACGATATCAATTTTACCTGCTATCCATTCATGCCATCTTACTCACCATGCTAAAGTCTCAAGGACAAACATTAAATAAAGTTATTCTTTGGTTTGATAGCGATAAAATTTCAGAAGGACTAGGTTATGTTGCACTGTCAGGAATAAGACGTCGCTCAGACCTCATTGTCGTCATCCCAATAAAAGAGGTGCGCGTAAATCCAGTGATCAGAAGATTTTGAATATTATACATCGCGCTTGTTTTGAAATGCAGGGCAATAACTAGTGTTAGGTAAATACATTAGGTGTTGTAAAAAGGCAATATTTATCCCTATGGTAACTTTTCTGACACCCCTAGCTTAAGACAGTGATAATATTTAGGTAAACCCTTCAAGTAACTGCCAATATCAGGGCGTGAGATGTCTGGGCACCAGTGATGGCCAACAATCCTGCACGGCCATACAACAACCGGTGCTACTACATACAAGCTGTATTGTAAATAATGTTATGGATTGTTTGTACCAACGTGACAATTTCCACAGAATGACAGATGGCCAGTGTTTCACAGATGATGGTGGTGGTTTTCAATGAAGAAAGGTCCGTTCATACAAACAATAATATGGATTGGCTTAAATTTTCACTTATCACTGGAACATCGGGTACGGGAAAATCCCAATTATTATTGGCAGTAAACCAGAAATGCATAGTTGAACGACGTAGAATACTTGTACAAACCCACAAACCAAAACAATCTGTCCGAAATAAACTTGAAAGCAGCCAAATATGTAAATTCCACGTAAGGTGAAAAGCACTTGTAAAAAGCGATGTTCCACCACAGTCGCCTGCATTACCAAATCTGAAATTTCCACGATACCAGAAGGAATTGCTCGACATGTCATGGAGACGATATGTCCAGTTACCATTCGTCCTGTTGTTGTTTTGTCGGGGACAACCAATAGAAAATGTCTGCATGGAAGTGAGAGGAGAAGAGTGTATTTGCGGATAAAACGTTTTATTCGCTAGTTTATTCGCTAGTGAAAGAGAACGCATAGAGTGTTATCTTTGGCCAAACCTTTGGTGCGAATCCAGTCTGAAAGGAAACGAGAGCTGCTTAAGTGCAAAGATCGCTTTCCTCGCCAAAGTATTTTCCGAGATCGTAGATTATGCGTTGTATTACGAAACAATTCCACTATGACATGTGGATATTTCGAACTATTACTTAAGCTTTAAGTTCGGCAAGACGAATGCGATACTCCCCAGCACAGATTGCTAATTGATGCTATAGACCAGTTTGGTTACCCAAGCTTGTTCATTACCATCAATTTGTAGGAATGGATTTCTCCTTTCCTGCAGTAAACTCGTTTACCAGCATATAAAACTATCCATATTGCGCACATGCTCGAACAAATCGTTCATGGATATCTGTGTGGCTCAAATACTGCTAGTTGGAGCCATCATGTTTTCAGCTATGAAAATAGGAAAGGGCAATCTAATATTAACACGTATTATTATCGCTTCGAATTTCAGCAGAGAGGTACTGCCCATTTGGACCTGCTTCTTTGGCTTAAAAATATTACGAAAATACAACAGACTTATCCACGCCGATGTCTTGTTAAAAAACTTCAACCATCTGACCACGATAGCTTACCATTAAATAACAATGCTACATCCTTTCATAGCACACACCAACCAACCACTTTATCTATCTATCTATATTTGCTCTCAACTTGTAAGCATACATTTATACTCTTTTGCCAAGTTTAGCATGGATTTTCAGGTAAACACACAACACCATATCAAGCGATATGGTTATACATCGATAAAGATCTTAAAATGAACGATAACGTCCAAACAACTCGCTTCACCCTTTATTTGAAAATCTGTCCGCATTGCACAGCAAAGGTGTGGCGAAGGGCACGCCGAACAATGTGCGAAAAGTGATTAAGTTTTTGGTGGGGGCTGATTCAAATACTGACTCGGTTATTAACCACCATCTCACAATAACAATGCAAAGACGACAAGATCTTAAAATAAACCGTAAACGTCCCAACAACTCGCGATCTAAACCGTTCCACAAACCCACAAACCAAAACAATCCGTCCGAAATAAACTTAAAAGCAGCAAAATATGTAATTTCCACGTAAGGTGAAAAGCACTTGTAAAAAGCTATGTGGTGTTATAACGTGGCACGTTAAGCATGGATCCACCACAGTCGCCTGTGATACCGAATCTGGCTGCTCAGATTGGCATAACAAAACTTGACGACCTTCGCCATAATAAGCAGTGACGCGCACAATTCGACATGTGGGATACCGCATTTCCATAAATGCGCATGCGCATATCTAATACACCCCATTTTCGGCAAAACGGCATGCACTTTTGCTTCAAACGAACTGGTTTTGCCATAAGTGATCAAAAAGTAAATCATTCAAGTAACTGCCAATTATTTCCTTGTGTGCATGCACACAACCAAATTTAAAATTCAACTTAAAACGGGGCGTGAGAGGTCTGGGCACCAGTGATGGCCTGCTACAAGCTGTATTGTAAATAATGTTATGGATTGTTTGTACCGTGACGATTTCTACAGTATGACAGATGCCCAGTGTTTCACAGATGGTGGTTTTTAATGAAGGTCCATTCGTACAAACAATACTATCGATTGGCGTAAATTTTCACTTATCACTGGTAAATCGGATATGGGAAAATCCAAATTATTATTGGCAGCAATCCAGAAATGCATAGTTGAAGGACGTAGAATACTTGTTGCCATGCCAACTGGTTATTTGGCAAGCTATTATCGCGAGTTATTTCAGGGTGATATAACTAGTGACACTGTCCACAGTGCATCCTATTAATTGGAACATTTCTAGCTTTTACATTATACTGGATGAAATTTCAATGATTCCAGAAGGAATTGGTCGGCATGACATGGAGACGATACGTCAAGTTACCATTCGTCCTGATGTTGTTTTGTCGGGGACAACCAACAACAACCAATCGAAAATGTCTGTATGAAAGTGAGAGGTGAAGAGTGTATCTGCATGTGGAAAAGGCTTAGATCAGCACCGCCTACTTGTGGATGCGTTTGATCAATTTGGATATCCAACCGTTTTTGTTACAATAAGTCCATATGAATGGACATTTCCTGTTTACGGTTGGTTGTCGAAAGTTCGTGACAAAACTGGTCGAGGTCTGTGTGAAGTGCCTGGTTTTGAAAAAATTCACATTGCTCATGTTTTGGAGCAAGTTGTTTGTGGCTATTTATGTGGTAGCAATAATCTCCAAAATCTTTACTCAGTAACATGGGAAAAGGAATTTATTTCTGCAAACAATGCCTGGGAAGTCTCCACCGTCACCAAGCAAAGGTGTTTTATACTTAAAACAATTCCCTAAAAATTCCCTGAAAACCATTTGCGAATGCGTTTTTTACCAAATTTTATGTGAGTATGTGCACTGCACTAAATCGAAAAATTCATGCGCAGACAATCCTCAAACCACAAGAACGTCATTAAAAACATTAGTGGAAGTGCACTAAACATTAGAATGTTCAAAAGCATATCGAAATCAACCATATATGCGGATAACGTATTTTCTCCAATCCCACATTCAGGGTGTCAACGACTTTCACATACATAACTCTAGCCTGAACTTGTCATTGTCTTCACTTCGTCCTTCTACCAGTAATCATCCATCGACATTGCACTGTTTCTCCCAGAATGTTCGAAGTATAAATTCCAAACTTAAAGACTTTCAAGACTCAATCTATGCTAATTAATTTGACATTGTCGCCATAACAGAATCATGGCTAACCAACGCCATTTCTGACTCTGAACTGCTGCCGTGGGGCTACGATATCCATCGCTGTGATCGTCGTGTTCCAACAAACCCTTCCTCCTCTTTGCCAGCTCGTGGCGGTGGGGTGTTCTTAGCGATTCGAAATGAACTCCGCTGTAAACCCGTTTCCTTGTGTGCCGATCACTGTGACATTGAATATGCAGCTGTTGAAGTACTTACAAATAACTGCGGGAAAGTATTATTCGCTGTGTTCTACAGACCGCCTAACGCGAGTATTGATTGGACCTCTCAATTTACTAGTATACTGGATAGTTGTACATATAATAAGGCTGTAATACTTGGCGACTTCAACTTCCCCTCAATCAATTGGATTGAAGGTTCTGGTTTCTGTGAGTCTGCTAACTCGGCTTTATTTAACTTTTGTCAATCTTGACCTTATAATTACCTCTATTGTCGAGGGCGTCACTAACGTCGATGTTACCGATTGCGTGGGTGTCGCTGTTTCTTCCGATCACAAAGCGATAACATTTGACTTGCATTTTGCAATTCGTACGGGAAACAACAACAGAACTCCGTCTTTTAATTTTAAGAAGGCCGACTTCGATGGATTAAGAGCCAAATTCTCGAACGACCGTCTTGAAGATCATTTATCGAAAGACAACACCATTGATTGCAACTGGTTTGCGTGGAAATCTAGTTTCTTTCAACATGTTAAAGCTTCCATTCCTAAGCAAAAGCCGCGTAAATTCTCTATTCCTCCTTGGATTGACGGCTAAGCTCTCTACGCAATCCGTAAGAAAAACACTGTAAAAAAGAAAGCATTACGGAAAGACAGCCCGTCACTCTGGGAGAAGTTTAGAATTATTCGCAGGGAAAGTAAATACCTCATACGTGATAAAAGGAACAACTACATCAAATAAATCTGACTCCTGCTTTACTCAGCCCAATCGCTTCTGGAATTACTTTAAAAGGCTAAACAAGCAATCTGCTGTTCCCGACATCGTTGAACTCAATGGCTTTTCGTTTACCTCTCCCCTTGATAAAGCTGAAGCCTTTAATTCATACTTTTCATCAGTATTTAATAAAGATACCTCACTCCCTTGTGACCTGCCGTCAACATCATTTACTGACTCCAGTATTTCATCTATTGTTCTTACTATCGACGACGTGTTATCTGCGTTAAAGTGTTTAAATCCTAACAAGACTCAAGGCCCTGATGACATTCATCCGAGGATAATAAAAGAATGCGCCAACGAACTTGCTCCATCCCTCCTTGAGCTGTTTAATCAGTCTCTATGCCTGGGCAAGTTGCCCTCCGATTGGAAATCCGCAAACATAACTCCAGTGTTTAAAAGAGGAGTGAAGTCACTTATCCCTAACTATCGCCAGATTTCCCTATTGTCTATTATAATTAAACTGTGTGAACGGTGTGTATTGAAGAAGACCATCCCTCAACTAATCAACCTGCTCTCCACCTTACAACACGGCTTTATTGAAGGAAAATCTTGTATAACTCAATTGCTAACTGTGCTTCACGAAATTGGCGCTGCCCTTGATGCCGGCAATGAGGTAGATACACTATCTACCTAGATTTTAGTAAGGCTTTTGACTCTGTCCCCCATCATAGGCTTCTTCACAAACTTTCTCTTTATGGCATTGAAGGCCCTCTCCACACATGGTTTGCTAATTACCTTACTTCCAGAATTCAGAGAGTCCACATCGATGGTACCTACTCCTCCTGGGTCCCCGTTGTGTCAGGTGTACCTCAAGGCAGCATCCTTGGTCCTTTCCTCTTCCTCCTTTACGTGAACGATCTCCCGGAAGTTGTGAGCAGTGACACCTCCATTGCCCTTTTTGCAGACGACGCCAAATGTTCCCGCGTGCTTCACTCTGCCGCTGACCAACATATGTTCCAAAGAGATATTGACAACCTACTTGAATGGAGCAATCTGTGGGGACTTTCCTTTAACTTAACTAAGTGTGAGGTTTTTAAGAATCTCGAGAAAGAAATCCAAAGCTCTATGCTCCCCTGAGGTCAGTGCCTATATTATTGGTAGTCATACCCTCAGTGTGGTTTCCTCCCAAAAAGACCTCGGGGTCATGGTCACCAGCAAACTAACATATTTTTCGACACATTTTTATTAAAAAATGAACGTGTGTAATAGAAATCACATATATCTTATATAAAGTGTCTAATTAACCGCAAATGAAAACCAAACTTTTTTTATTGTTTATTAACAGTGCGAAGCAAAATCTGAGCGATTCTTCCAAATGAAACATTGAAAACGCAGTTAGTATCATTTTCTACGGCCTATTTCTTAACAATAGAACCAGTCACTTATAATTCGATAGCGTGGGACGGCCATTTTGTTTCTTCGTCTCTCTGTTGTCTTTCTTTCCGAAGGTGTGTTTTGACAGTGATTGACGTGTGTTTTCCTCGAGCGAGTTTTTGAACGTTTTTTTCTCTTCCATTGGGAATTTATATTAACAAAGTATTGACAAGGATAGCTCAGGTCCAAATATAATTGTGTGTTTACAAATAACGCGAGGTAAGTGGGCAAAGTTCCGTTGTATTTTTATTTCGGTAATTTTCACAATTTCCCACCTTTATTGACAGAACAAAGGAATTCAGTCAATATTGATATTCGTTCGTATTCCTACGTGACTGTTCATTGTTGAATATAAATTGTGGGTTCTACAATACTTTCAATAGCAATATCCATCTGTATCTTACAACGAGCCGCCGAAAGTGGGTAATTTCTTTAGTTCGTATCTGTACATTTTTTTTTTTGAACGCAACCAACTTACTGTGATTGACACTGTTGTCTATTTATGTGAAAATCTTTATACTTGAATAGCAATTGCAGTTTTTACAATACATTTGATTGTGACATTCATTTCTATATTGCAAACAGCAGCGATGATGGGCCGTCGACGAGCAGAACGAAAGCGGAAAAAAAACCAGAAAAGTTAAGCAGCAGCAGCAGCTCTGACTGTGCCATGGAGCATGAAGAAATAAAGAAGACCACCACTTTTGACCAAAAAGAAATCACAGAGAAAAAACACCGCGACAAAGGGAAAAAAAGGGAAGCAACAAGTGAAGAAAATATCGAGCGTAGTCCCAGAGAGCGAAGCTGCAGAAAAAAAGAAGAAAATTGTAAATTGACATCAAAATTATAAATATTGGTTATATATATATTGCTGTCTAATATATATATATTCGTGTCTAATATATATATTTGTGTGGAATATTATTTACTTCATAAAAATTAGACAAAAAAAACAAAAAAATTAAGTTTTACAATGTTGCGTTATTCGTTTGTAATATATATATATATATATATATATATATATATATACGTTTCTAATATTAGTTACTTCATAAAAGTAGACAAAAAAACAAAAAAAATTAATTACGATAATAGTTTTACAGTGTGGCGTTATTCGTTTCTAATATATTTGTCTATCTTTTCTTTGTCATGGAAATACGCTTGGAGGATGTTCCATCTTGAAGGAGGATGTTCATCGAAATGCAACGAAAGCGTTAGAAAACTTTCTCAACACAACCACTCATGCTAGTACAAAGAGGCAGGGAGGGACGGGTTGGGTATAAAAACAAAGGCTTTAAATAAAGGATTGGGTAATCCCTATGGTAACTTTTCTGACACCCCTAGCTTAAGACAGTGATAATATTTAAGTAAACCCTTCAAGTAACTGCCAAAATCAGGGCATGAGATGTCTGGGCACCAGTGATGGCCAACAATCCTGCACGGCCATACAACAACCGGTGCTACTACATACAAGCTGTATTGTAAATAATGTTATGGATTGTTTGTACCAACGTGACGATTTCTACAGAATGACAGATGGCCAGTGTTTCACAGATGATGGTGGTGGTTTTTAATGAAGAAAGGTCCGTTCATACAAACAATAATATGGATTCGCGTAAATTTTTACTTATCACTGGTACATCGGGTGCGGGAAAATCGCAATTTTGGGAAATGCATAGTTGAAGGACGTAGAATACTTGTACAAACCCACAAACCAAAACAATCTGTCCGAAATAAACTTGAAAGCAGCCAAATATGTAAATTCCACGTAAGATGAAAAGCACTTGTAAAAAGCAATGTTCCACCACAGTCGCCTGCGTTACCAAATCTGAAATTTCCACGATTCCAGAAGGAATTGCTCGACATGTCATGGAGACGATATTTCCAGTTACCATTCGTCCTGTTGTTGTTTTGTCGGGGACAACCAATAGAAAATGTCTGCATGGAGGTGAGAGGAGAAGAGTGTATTTGCGGATAAAACGTTTTATTCGCTAGTTCATCATTACAAACTGAGTATGTAGTATTGTTGTATGGACCCCGAATACGAGACGTTTTTAAACCACATAAGATATTGGCCTGCAAGTCAAAGTCTCTTAGATAAGATACAGGAAGGAAAAGTGGTGTGTTGTACAGGACAACCTTCTGATGATCAGATTGTAAATACAATCCTATCTAAGTGTGATGCAACTGTTTTAATGGTTTCTAAACAGGGAGCAAATCGTGTAAATCATTTGGTTATTAGTTCAATTTTTTCGGAGTGTAATGCCCTTCAGATGATACAGTGGGACTGTGAAATGGAAAGTATTCCTATTTGAATGATCACACACAATCGAGATAACGAAAATGGGGTTGTAAATGGGCAGACAAAGATTTTCTGTGTGGAAAAGGCTACAATCTTTTTACAACTGGGAAATGGGAAAGTTGTTAATACATATCCTCTTCTGACATATGAAAGCGAGAACGGCAGCCGTACGTGTTACCAAAGGACTTATTTGGTTCGATTGTCCCCCGTGGTTCAGCGTGTGTAGCGCTGTCTAGGATTAAGCAACAGACTGATTTAATACTATCAACAAAAATTCTTAGCTGACACTGCAAACCGGTTTTAAATAACTGAAGTTGCGTAGTAAACGGAATCGTAAATGAAAAATGTAGTAATGTTCAATGTGCATGGGTTGCACGTATTCGGTGCGATTGAAAAAAGGAAAATATACTTGAAAAAATTATAAAAAATCAAAACGTAAAAAAAATTTAAATCGCTGTTGGTAAAGGCTACAATAATTTTAGAACTTCAGTCACTAGTTCTTTTAAAGTGCCTATGAAACGAAAATTAAGTTTGTTTTATTGGAAAGAACTTTTAAAATAATGAAGAATATAAATTTACAGTTATTTCATATTTCACTTTGTTCTTGAGATATTTAGACTTATGTGATATTCAAATGAGATAGCTATGACGTCAAGGGGTTTGCAATACATTTTAACATATTGGAAAATCGTGTATATCTTTAAGATTATCAAACGAAATCACCTGAAACTTTGCATGTGGATACAAACCACTAAACTGGAGAACATCGTTCTAGTTTTAATGTTGCAATAGTAATAATATAGTTCCCAGACCTCTAAGTCTCTTTGTCAAAAATCTTTGTTTTCTGACATAGCTATGTGTTGCACCAAAGTTAAACTTCAGTTTAGAATTGGTTAAGTCAGTGAAAATATGCTAAACCAGTAGCGACCCGCAAATGTTTGGGACGGAAGAGAAAACAAATAATTTTATTTTAGAAATCAAGATGTCTGAAAACTAATTTGTTACCATGGCGACCATAAAACTAGAACGATGTTCTCCAGTTTAGGTGTCTGTATCCACATGCAATGTTTCAAGTGATTTCGTTTAATAATCTTAAAGATATACACGATTTTCCAATATGTTAAAATGTATTGCAAACCCCTTGACGTCATAGCTATCTCATTTGAATATCACATAAGTCTAAATATCTCAAGAACCAAGTGAAATATGAGAAAGCTGTAAATTAATATTCTTCATTATTTTAAAAGTTCTTTCAAATAAAACGAACTTAATTTTCGTTTCATAGGCACTTTAAGAACTTTATAGTATTTAAGGTTATGTCACTGGCCAATTTGCTGCTTTATCATTACGTGCCGCATTATAGTACTTGCATAACATCATGCCGACACAGTGTGAAAAGGCAGGTCACGCATTTTGGAAAGACAGGCAATGTCATCTTGTCACATTAGATGACACATGAGCACAAAGGAAACAACACAAGTGCAAACTGAAGCTACTGAAAAAGAACAATTTGAAGAATGAAACTCTACTTCAGCCAACAACACATGCAACAATTCAACATGCATTAACAGCAGATAATTTGAAACTTTGGTCGCAGTATTCATCTTGGAGTTATTGTGACAAATGTTCGACTGTGCAGAAAGAAAGGCTGTTTCCAAAGTATGTAAATAGACCGCCTACCAAAAAATACTAAAACATGCCCTTGCTCTAAAGAACGGTATACATACCGTGCCTTCATTTGCACTAATACCGGATTCGCTCAGAAATCTTACGTTTGTAAGGACGCTATCAGTATCCTATCGAGGATGCTATCAATGCGTTAGACAATGAAAATGCGAGATGTCGTTGCAGGGAAGCATAGGATTATTTGATAAATTCACAAAAAAATTACACCATCTATCTAACAATAACAACAAGCCTTTGAACATTTATGACAAAAGTGAAATAAGGCATAGAGTGTTGTCTTTGGCCAAACCTTTGGTGCGAATCCAGTCAGAAAGGAAACGAGAGCTGCTTAAGTGCAAAGATCGCTTTCCTCACCAAAGTATTTTCCGAGATCGTAGATTATGCGTTGTATTACGAAACAATTCCACTATGACATGTGGATATTTCGAACTATTACTTAGCTTTAAGTTCGGCAAGACGAATGCGATACTCCCCAGCACGTGCTCTTGATGACAAAACCTTTTCAACAAGTTATTGGAAGACTCAACACAGATTGCTAATTGATGCTATAGACCAGTTTGGTTACCCAAGCTTGTTCATTACCATCAATTTGTATGAATGGATTTCTCCTTTCCTGCAGTAAACTCGTTTACCAGCATATAAAACTATCCATATTGCGCACATGCTCGAACAAATCGTTCATGGATATCTGTGTGGCTCAAATACTGCTAGTTGGAGCCATCATGTTTTCAGCTATGAAAATAGGAAAGGGCAATCTAATATTAACACGTATTATCGCTTCGAATTTCAGCAGAGAGGTACTGCCCATTTGGACCTGCTTCTTTGGCTGAAAAATATTACGAAAATACTACAGACTTATCCACACCAATGTCTTGTTAAAAAACTTCAACCATCTGACCATGATAGCTTACCATTAAATAACAATGCTACATCCTTTGATAGCACACACCAACCAACCACTTTATCTATCTATCTATCATCCAAACGAAGCATTTGCTCTCAACTTGTAAGCATACATTTATACTCTTTTGCCAAGTTTAGCATGGATTTTCAGGTAAACACACAACACCATATCAAGCGATATGGTTATACATCGATAAAGATCTTAAAATGAACGATAACGTCCAAACAACTCGCTTCACCCTTTATTTGAAAATCTGTCTGCATTGCACAGCAAAGGTGTGGCGAAGGGCACGCCGAACAATGTGCGAAAAGTTATGAAGTTTTTGGTGGGGGCTGATTCAAATACCGACTCGGTTATTAACCAGCCATCTCACAATAACAATGCAAAGACGACAAGATCTTAAAATAAACCGTAAACGTCCCAACAACTCGCGATCTAAACCGTTCCACAAACCCACAAACCAAAACAATCCGTCCGAAATAAACTTAAAAGCAGCAAAATATGTAATTTCCACGTAAGGTGAAAAGCACTTGTAAAAAGCTATGTGGTGTTATAACGTAGCACGTTAAGCATGGATCCACCACAGTCGCCTGTGATACCGAATCTGGCTGCTCAGATTGGCATAACAAAACTTTACGACCTTCGCCATAATAAGCAGTGACGCGCACAATTCGACATGTGGGATACCGCATTTCCATAAATGCGCATGCGCATATCTAATACACCCCATTTTCGGCAAAACGGCATGCACTTTTGCTTCAAACGAACTGGTTTTGCCATAAGTGATCAAAAAGTAAATCATTCAAGTAACTGCCAATTATTTCCTTGTGCGCATGCACACAACTAAATTTAAAATTGAACTTAAAACGGGGCGTGAGAGGTCTGGGCACCAGTGATGGCTTGCTACAAGCTGTATTGTAAATAATGTTATGGATTGTTTGTAGCAACGTGACGATTTCTACAGTATGACAGGTGCCCAGTGTTTCACAGATGGTGGTTTTTAATGAAGGTCCGTTCGTACAAACAATACTATCGATTGGCGTAAATTTTCACTTATCACTGGTAAATCGGATATGGGAAAATCCAGATTATTATTGGCAGCAATCCAGAAATGCATAGTTGAAGGACGTAGAACACTTGTCGCCATGCCAACTGGTTATTTGGCAAGCTATTATCGCGAGTTATTTCAGGGTGATATAACTAGTGACACTGTCCACAGTGCATCCTATTAATTGGAACATTTCTAGCTCTTACATTATACTGGATGAAATTTCAATGATTCCAGAAGGAATTGGTCGGCATGACATGGAGACGATACGTCAAGTTACCATTCGTCCTGATGTGGTTTTGTCGGGGACAACCAACAGAAAATGTCTGTATGAAAGTGAGAGGTGAAGAGTGTATCTGCATGTGGAAAAGGCTAAGATCAGCACCGCCTACTTGTGGATGCGTTTGATCAATTTGGATATCCAACCGTTTTTGTTACAATAAGTCCATATGAATGGACATTTCCTGTTTACGGTTGGTTGTCGAAAGTTCGTGACAAAACTGGTCGAGGTCTGTGTGAAGTGCCTGGTTTTGAAAAAATTCACATTGCTCATATTTTGGAGCAAGTTGTTTGTGGCTATTTATGTGATAGCAATAATCTACAAAATCTTTACTCAGTAACATGGGAAAAGGAATTTATTTCTGCAAACAATGCCTGGGAAGTCTCCACCGTCACCGAGCAAAGGTGTTTTATACTTAAAACAATTCCCTAAAAATTCCCTGAAAACCATTTGCGAATGCGTTTTTTACCAAATTTTATGTGAGTATGTGCACTGCACTAAATCGAAAAATTCATGCGCAGACAATCCTCAAACCACAAGAACGTCATTAAAAACATTAGTGGAAGTGCACTAAACATTATAATGTTCAAAAGCATATCGAAATCAACCATATATGCAGATAACGTATTTTCTCCAATCCCACATTCAGGGTGTCAACGACATTCACATACATAACTCTAGCCTGAACTTGTCATTGTCTTCACTTCGTCCTTCTACCAGTAATCATCCATCGACATTGCACTGTTTCTCCCAGAATGTTCGAAGTATAAATTCCAAACTTACAGACTTTCAAGACTCAATATATGCTAATCAATTTGACATTGTCGCCATAACAGAATCATGGCTAACCAACGCCATTTCTGACTCTGAACTGCTGCCGTGGGGCTACGATATCCATCGCTGTGATCGTCGTGTTCCAACAAACCCTTCCTCCTCTTTGCCAGCTCGTGGCGGTGGGGTGTTCTTAGCGATTCGAAATGAACTCCGCTGTAAACCCGTTTCCTTGTGTGCCGATCACTGTGACATTGAATATGCCGCTGTTGAAGTACTTACAAATAACTGCGGGAGAAGTATTATTCGCTCTGTTCTACAGACCGCCTAACGCGAGTATTGATTGGACCTCTACACTTTGCCGTGATGACGCCGCCATTCTTATTGCTGCCCCAACAGGGTTTTTAGCATCTGTGTTTAGAGTGCAAGTCCCAGAAGAGGTAGTATGCGACACTGTTCATGCAGCCTTTCATTATCCCGTAGAGGCAAATGATACACCATCCATAAACTGGGCACTCGCGAAATATGACCTTATAATTATTGACGAATTGTCTATGATTCCTCAAAATATCTTTAACCACATTTTTAAAACGTTGCAGATCCTCGTGTTCCGACCGGTCATAATGCTATGTGGGGATGGTGCACAACAACAACCTTTTTGTAGAGAAAACGGGAGGATTATGCAATTACCTAATGCATTAGATAATGTGACATTTATTACCAGCACCTATCACTACAACTTGCACGGACAACATCGAGTAGGAGATGCCGAATATTTATCATTTTTGGATTATATCCGCCAATGGATTCCAACACAAATGTTACTTGACAACATACAAGTTGGCCGTGTGATAACTAAAGGAGAACATGTCTCAGATGACGATATCGTACAAGCATATCATATTAACCCTGAAAACACAATTTTAACTTTCACTAAAAAAGCCACGAATCATGTAAACCAATTGATGACGAACAATCTTTTCCAAAACGTACAACCTTTGACAACAGTTCAACTTGATTGTGATCTTCCCCCAACCAACATTTACGCTGGCATGCGCGTGGTCATTACGCAAAATCGGGACAAACCCAATAATATTGTAACGGACAACTGGCAACTGTCCAGGGTGTTCACAATCAAACTATTCTCTTGAAACTCCCAAGCGAACAAATAGCGCCAATATATCCAATAACAATGACACGAAATGAACAACGCACAACACTTTATCCTTTCTGTCCTGCATATGCCACTACCATGTGTAAAGCACAAGGACAAACTTTAGCAAAAGTAGTGTTGTGGTTCGATATTGATAAAATACCTGCCGGAACTGCATATGTGGCTTTATCGAGAGTCAGATCCCTAAGTGACATTTATTTCTTAAATAGTCTCCAAACACGTTACTTCACACCGGTTACACGACTTGCCGAACTACTCTAAATGTATTTCTTACCCAAATTTAGAACTAACAGACACTTCTCTTTTAGTGAACTAAATGACACCATAAAACTATTTAATGAGGCTCCATAGTTTAAATCATGAGAAATTGAAAATATTTTTTATTTTGGTTCATTGCATATCTCTAGATCTGAAAATGCTATTGGACCATTGTAACTACTTATGTCAAAAATATGACTATATAAAATTTCTAGTATGATAAACAGTTTGGAAATTCATTACTCTCACCCTTATAACTCAATCTATCCAAAATATTATTAAACAATTTCGCACGTCCAAATACCATGCATGAAAAATTTCCCTTTGCACAATAGAATTAACATTATTCGTTCCTCCTTTAGATGTACAAAAACAAATATACAGCTCAAAGCCCAGAAAGTCCGAAAGGAGTGCAATTCTTTGGGCACTTTCCCACGAATTTCATACGTCCTTATGGTGAAGCCGATGACCGTCCTGACGAGGGGACCATTTTCAGACGGGTAAACTCGAAAAACTGAATGGCTAACCAGGCCGAAAATCGGTGTCAGTGAATTCGCGGCCACCATGTGCCAAAACATGACGTTCCTTTCAAATGCCAAATCAGCGTATGTAAATTCAGAGAAAAGCGCGCAAATGGAAGAACACCTGGCACCATTTCTTCACTCGCTACAGAAACTCAATTCCAGGACGTCAGAACAACCAACCACAAGCGACATCAAAACAATGATGACAACAATGTTGTCAGACGACGACAATACCGATAACTTCTTAGTGAAAGTTGGGGGTGCTATGTATCTCCTTGGCATACATTATGCCATTGTGAAAACCCTCATTTCAAACCCTGACAAGTTTGCCGAGAGAACGGTGGGGACTTCCAAGGAAGTTGCAGATCTAAAATCAGCACCAACAGTCCAAGGTATCAAACAATATCTAACAAGGCTGTGTACAGCTGAAACGTTCACAACAACTCCGGTACCCTTTGCACGGGTTAAGAAAAACCTGGCCCAATTGTTGGAATCGGACGATGATGACGAGCAACGAACAAACGACATTCCTTCCACCTCTACAATACCAAAAACATCGATATCAACGCCATCCCAACCCAAAATAAAAAATGTGAAAGAACATGAAGCAGGTACAGCCAAAGAAGACCAACCAACAGTGGACAACGATAAGCAGGTACAGCCAAAGAAGATCAACCCACAGTGGACAACGAGGAAAACACACATGAAGCAGGTACAGCCAAAGAAGACCAACCAACAGTGGACAACGAGGAAAACACACATGAAGCAGGTACAGCCAAAGAAGACGTTGCCACAGTGGACAACAAGGAAAACACTACTACCAACATAGAAATTCCAACCCCAAAGAAAAATAAATTGAAAAAAGTCCAAAAAACAAACACGTCAGATGAGCCACCAAAAAAGGAATCACATAAGCAAAAACCACCAAAAATAACAACATGTTATGCACGCTATCGTCAAGACAAAAACAAAACAAAAATTATAATGCCAAAAAAAATGTACATATATCGTTCCTGTTCAAATAATAAATAATTCCTAAAAAATGTGAAAACAAAAATATTGTAAATAGTGTTACTGTTACTGTTGTTGTTCTTATGGCAACAACAGCAATTACCTAAAAACAAAAGCGAAAAACACTCTATTTGTGTAGCCAAAAAAATGTAAATATATTTGTGTTCCTGTTTCAATGATAAATTCCAGTTAGGAAAATAAACGTGCTGTTTCATTACTATATTGTCTTCTAGAACATTTCACACACTCAAGCGAATGGAGGAGAAGGGCCTCAAACAATTTTCAAACACAAAAAAAAACTACAAAAAAGAACGATATGCCACATCTAATGTCATGAAAAGTGCATTTTTATTAACACAAATGTAGGGTGGGCAGGGTTGGCAGGGTGGGGGTGAAAGCGTCAGCCAGATGTTAAGCCGTGTGTTATTTACACTTCACCGTTCGATTTAGTACATTAACTATGCTTAACAATTTTGGAATCATGGCTAACCATTACTTACCATTATATGAAGCATGACCTTCTATGTCATAAGTTATTGTAACTTTCCTGACCTTTTTTAACACACATTTTCAGTAATGCACATGATAGAACCATTCCTAAGGACTTATCCATGTAAATATTACAAAATTGCAAGAGGCAGATTTCGAGATATTGACGATTAAAGTTACGATTTTAACAGTAATACTATGGTGAATAGAAACATAAAATTCACGATTTCGATCTCGGAAGATACTGCCTCGATGAAACTTGGCTTGAATGAACAACTGAGAACAACAACTGAATCCTGAAATTTTCAAAAACATTCATTGAAACGTACGCTTGCAAATACTACTTTCATCAGCCGATTCTATTCAAAATGGCCGCCACGATCGCGATCTCGGAAGTTACTTTGTGGAACAAACTGAAATTTTCAGGAACGAACATCTATGAACAACAAAAATAAGACTTGAAGTTTGGAGAGACGTTAATTAAAACGAACGCTTACAAATGCTTGAAGAAATTTCTTTAATTTTAATTTATTCAAAATGGCCGCCATTTCTCATTTTGGCATAAAATCTTTAAATCCACTTGACAAACATAAAAAAATTTGAAAACGCAATTGCAACGATAGTTATGGACAATAGAGAAAGGAACAATGTTCATCTTATCTTAAAATCAACAATTATGACATTTTGGACAATGGTTTTCAGGCAAAACCTGTGGTTAACTGCATATAAAAATACTGATACATTTTTACAACCTTTCTCTACCCTTTAGCTACATGCTTTGAAAATTTCAAGTGCATCCACAAAAAACTGACAGTTTTGGCTTGTGATTTGTGACATATATTGCAGTAAGGTCAAAATGGCCAATTATGACATTTTGGACAATGGTTTTTAGGCAAAACCTGTGGTTAACTGCATACAAAAATACTGATATCTTTTTTCAACCTTTCTCTACCATTTAGCTACATGATTTGAAAATTTCAAGTCCACCCACTAAAAACTGACAGTTTTGGTTTGTGATTTGTGACATATATTGCAGTAAAGTCAAAATTGCAAATTATGACATTATGACATTTCCTGACGAATTTCCTAACGCCATATGGTTTGGCAAAAGAAGCACCAGATAGCGAGACACTCACAAGGAGACTAAACAGTAGCTGTCGCGAGTGGTACAACCGGCCAGGTGTGGCGATAAGCGAAATGGCAAAAGTCCTTCATGAAGGCGTTGGGTCGCCTGAATACCCAAACCGAGGACAAGCCACCAGAGAAAGATGTTAAAACCGTTTTGAAAGGGTTATATGAAGAGGAGTCAACCCTGAACAACTTAATGGAAGAGATATTCAAAGTTGGCAGAGCAATGTTTACCACTGCCATACAATTTATGGTTGTGATCCCGAAAGCTATGCTGCCAAGCTCACGTGCAGCGACGCCAATACGGCCCAATTTAAATGCAATGCAGATGTGAAAGGTTTAAAGACCTACCTGCGCTCAATTGTCTTCAGGTCTTCTGGCAGATCTGGAGAGCTCGGAACAAGAGCCGGTGGCCGAGTCTACGGAACCACAGAAAAAAAAGAGAAGAAAGCCACAACAGCCCAAACAGATATCAAACAATTCTATTCCCACAATATCGAAATAACAGTTCTTATATGTATTTACTATTTACTTATAAACTGCAAAAATGTAAACTAGGAAATAGAAATAGTCACATTCCACTGGGGTCATTTATTAGACTTCTGGTTTACGCTTTTACAATACACACACCGAAATCCTAGCCAAAAATAATTTTAAAAACATTCGCGATATATCATACTACGTCAATGGACGCCATTTTCTCTCTTCGCCCCTTGTTGTCAACAAACCGCTGTTTTAATCGAGCAATCCTTTCGCGAATATCCGAACAAATCCCGTACAGAAACTTCCAGAAATCGTTGTGGACATTACTGGTGGAATTATCTTCCTTTCCAAACACTTTTGTAAAGTTGAACGAGCGAATTAAGGTATAATTTTATCTTCATATTATTTGCCTTAGAAAGGCCATTAAAATCGCTATCTCGCAAGCGATTTCTTTCGCGAATTCAAAGAAAAATAACGCTAATAAACAGCGTCAAATCTTTGTAGCAATTACTTATACAATTGTCTTCCTCTCTTAAGACTTCATATACATTCTTGCTTCGTATTATTTGCTTTTTCCACGCAATAGCGAGTCCCTATTGGCACATCTAAAAATTTACATATCACGCAGCGTTTCGAATATAATTAGGAGACCAACAACAACAACATTAATTGAACACAACAGTATTCTTTTACAATCAACCTTACCAATTATTATTTTATAATAATGGTTACAATTTAATATATCGCATTTTATACATCTCATAATTAGAGTATACGTACAGTGACAATGTCACAACAGTGGTCATCCGAAAACGCAAATGTATACTAGCAAAATAGGCAAACCTATTTCGTCTTCCATTACCCTACGCTGGCGCAAAAGGTTTCCGATTACCAACGTGATTTTCAGCAGGGAATTCGTAAGCAACAGGCTGAGAAAACCATGTTTTCGGCAGAACGAGATTTCATGCCTAGCCCACAGGACATTACGGGCAGTAACGCTATAACGACCGTATCGTCAGATATCTGTTTTTGGGCAAAAAATTACTCGTGGACTTACTGCCAAACAGGCAATAGCATTTCGACCAAAATCTTGCCACAATTTTTCAAGCAGAACTCCAAATTCCAAGAGCAAAACTTGCCAATGTACAAAGGAACGTTATATCGTACCACGATATAATAACATACCACTGGCTCTTCTTTGTTTGACTACCGATGATGTCAACATACTAAGACCATTTTATTTCTACTGTGGTGAATACCATCGACACCGTAAAGGCTATCGCATAAAAACCTCCATGATTAAATTGAGAATATCCCAGCAGTCGGTGGAACAAAAAATTACAAACATAACTGACCCAACTCAAAAATAACGTTGTGAAAACGCATATAAATACCTGTTCACCTGTAATGACTCACGTTATCTTCATTTTGTACAATTGAGAGAAAATCTAATTGCACAAAACATCAGTTTAAATTTGTTCAACTTCCAACAAACTGAAGGTATTGAATGTGCACTATGGCCTAACTTATACCCACATGTAGACTACTGTGAAAGTATTATGTGTGGCAAGACTTCCAGAATTAGTACGATGGTGGCCTTTACGATCAAATTACACTGTCAAATTATGGATTACGCTTTACATTATGATCTTCTTCAATTCCAGTATGACAGATGGTTATTCAAAACTGTAACTGGCGCAATAAACACGGCAAGAATTCTTAAATGTTCACCTGTTCGTTCTCTTGACACCAAAACATTTTCTGCTACATACTGGCAATGGCAACATCGTTACGTATTAGATGCAGTGGAGCAATTCGGATTGCCAGATGTGTTCATCACATTAAGTCCTTTCGAGTGGTCATTTCCCTTTCCATCATGGCTAGATAACATTAGGAATAAAACGGGAAAAGGACCAACCGAACTAGCCGGTTATGAAACAACGCATCTAGCTCATGTACTTGCACAAACAGTTAGGGGATATTTCTGTGGCAGTAACAGCCAAAAATGGTCGAAACAGCTATTCAGTTACAACCGCATCGCAACACAGACAAATGTGAAAACATTCTTTTACAGATTTGAATTCCAACAACGAGGTACACTACATTTGCATTTGTTGGTTTGGCTAAAAGATATAACAAAAATCCAACACCAATACATCCGAGCAGACATACCTAACAATTATGCAGACCTCAGTTATTATGTAAAAAAATTTCAGCCATCTGACAAACCATCCAACTGTTTAAACTTGCAAAACAGAGACACCTACTTTGAGACAAGAAATAACACACAAATAATGCATTTGAAACATCCTGCTGAAGAGTTTGCACTCAATCTTCGCGCGTACATTTTCACTTTACTGCCAGCCCTACAATGTTCAATGGACTTCCAAACGACTGATGGGAGGGCAATGCTACTTCGTTATGTGACGTCTTACGTCACAAAATGGAAAGATGGCATAACACCTGATGCATTGTATTCTTATCACATCACTGGCGGTCAGGCTGCAATTCGATATGTCATGGACATGAAACCTGCAGAACCAAGAGAGTATTTTAAAAATACTCTCTTTTTTTAACAAAGATTACTTCTTCCAATATCTTATAATGCACCTACCACACAAACAACTCTCTCAACTTAACCATCCCAATCATTAATGTCCCACCATATTTGCAGTGGTACGCAGCTGTTATTCATCATTGCAGCGAACTATGGCAAAATATGGAAAGTGTAAAAACGTATTTACAACATATTAACACTTTGGCAGACATGTTCTTCTTATGGCAAATGCAAGTAATTAGACACACCACAAAGAACTGAACTACCATCTTGCAATTTGGACCCACAACAGCTAACCGTCCAAAATCATGTTGTAATGTCAGTCCAACAAAGAGACACAAAGATGAATTGCACACTTTTGATTCCCAACCAAACACAGTATCCCAACAGTCACATAGCATGACCAACTCATGGACCCGACCGATATTAGTAACTGGTAAACCTTGGGTGTGGGAAATCCCATACTGTTACTTCAATTGTATATACACTTTGCCGTGATGACGCCGCCATTCTTATTGCTGCCCCAACAGGGTTTTTAGCATCTGTGTTTAGAGTGCAAGTCCCAGAAGAGGTAGTATGCGACACTGTTCATGCAGCCTTTCATTATCACGTAGAGGCAAATGATACACCATCCATAAACTGGGCACTCGCGAAATATGACCTTATAATTATTGACGAATTGTCTATGATTCCTCAAAATATCTTTAACCACATTTTAAAAACGTTGCAGATCCTCGTGTTTCGACCGGTCATAATGCTATGTGGGGATGGTGCACAACAACAACCTTTTTGTAGAGAAAACGGGAGGATTATGCAATTACCTAGTGCATTAGATAATGTGACATTTATTACCAGCACCTATCACTACAACTTGCACGGACAACATCGAGTAGGAGATGCCGAATATTTATCATTTTTGGATTATATCCGCCAATGGTTTCCAACACAAACGTTACTTGACAACATACAAGTTGGCCGTGTGATAACTAAAGGAGAACATGTCTCAGATGACGATATCGTACAAGCATATCATATTAACCCTGAAAACACAATTTTAACTTTCACTAAAAAAGCCACGAATCATGTAAACCAATTGATGACGAACAATCTTTTCCAAAACGTACAACCTTTGACAACAGTTCAACTTGATTGTGATCTTCCCCCAACCAACATTTACGCTGGCATGCGCGTGGTCATTACGCAAAATCGGGACAAACCCAATAATATTGTAACGGACAACTGGCAACTGTCCAGGGTGTTCACAATCAAACTATTCTCTTGAAACTCCCAAGCGAACAAATAGCGCCAATATATCCAATAACAATGACACGAAATGAACAACGCACAACACTTTATCCTTTCTGTCCTGCATATGCCACTACCATGTGTAAAGCACAAGGACAAACTTTAGCAAAAGTACTGTTGTGGTTCGATATTGATAAAATACCTGCCGGAACTGCATATGTGGCTTTATCGAGAGTCAGATCCCTAAGTGACATTTATTTCTTAAATAGTCTCCAAACACGTTACTTCACACCGGTTACACGACTTGCCGAACTACTCTAAATGTATTTCTTACCCAAATTTAGAACTAACAGACACTTCTCTTTTAGTGAACTAAATGACACCATAAAACTATTTAATGAGGCTCCATAGTTTAAATCATGAGAAATTGAAAATATTTTTTATTTTGGTTCATTGCATATCTCTAGATCTGAAAATGCTATTGGACCATTGTAACTACTTATGTCAAAAATATGACTATATAAAATTTCTAGTATGATAAACAGTTTGGAAATTCATTACTCTCACCCTTATAACTCAATCTATCCAAAATATTATTAAACAATTTCGCACGTCCAAATACCATGCATGAAAAATTTCCCTTTGCACAATAGAATTAACATTATTCGTTCCTCCTTTAGATGTACAAAAACAAATATACAGCTCAAAGCCCAGAAAGTCCGAAAGGAGTGCAATTCTTTGGGCACTTTCCCACGAATTTCATACGTCCTTATGGTGAAGTCGATGACCATCCTGATGAGGGGACCATTTTCAGACGGGTAAACCCCAAAAACTGAATGGCTAACCAGGCCGAAAATCGGTGTCAGCGAATTCGCGGCCACCATGTGCCAAAACATGACATTCCTTTCAAATGCCAAATCAGTGTATGTAAATTCAGAGAAAAGCGCGCAAATGGAAGAACACCTGGCACCATTTCTTCACTCGCTACAGAAACTCAATTCCAGGACGTCAGAACAACCAACCACAAGCGACATCAAAACAATGATGACAACAATGTTGTCAGACGACGACAATACCGATAACTTCTTAGTGAAAGTTGGGGGTGCTATGTATCTCCTTGGCATACATTATGCCATTGTGAAAACCCTCATTTCAAACCCTGACAAGTTTGCCGAGAGAACGGTGGGGACTTCCAAGGAAGTTGCAGATCTAAAATCAGCACCAACAGTCCAAGGTATCAAACAATATCTAACAAGGCTGTGTACAGCTGAAACGTTCACAACAACTCCGGTACCCTTTGCACGGGTTAAGAAAAACCTGGCCCAATTGTTGGAATCGGACGATGATGACGAGCAACGCACAAACGACATTCCTTCCACCTCTACAATACCAAAAACATCGATATCAACGCCATCCCAACCCAAAATAAAAAATGTGAAAGAACATGAAGCAGGTACAGCCAAAGAAGACCAACCAACAGTGGACAACGAGGAAAACACACATGAAGCAGGTACAGCCAAAGAAGATCAACCCACAGTGGACAACGAGGAAAACACACATGAAGCAGGTACAGCCAAAGAAGACCAACCAACAGTGGACAACGAGGAAAACACACATGAAGCAGGTACAGCCAAAGAAGATGTTGCCACAGTGGACAACAAGGAAAACACTACTACCAACATAGAAATTCCAACCCCAAAGAAAAATAAACAAGACGCCCGCTAGGCGTTAACTTGGGCCCTACTTTTAGGGACATAGCGCGCATATTGCCTGTGGAGATGGTATGCATTGGTGGCATGTTATACAGTTGGAATTAGAAAAACTTGTCTTATAGAACAAAGGGTAGTTTTTAATGCATTGATATAGGTTTCTATAATCAGGCACTGAAGGCATTGTGCAGCGCTCGTTTAGAGTGGGAAACTTTTAGAAGCAAGTTGGGCTAGAAATGAGGACGGAAAAAATCAGGCGTCTATACGCAGGCTATACCCCCGCAGAACGCCTGCACGCAGACGAAATTTAATGTAAACAACACCGCCACGGCAAATACTATTTTTTTCTAATATCTGTTCGATTGAAGGTCTTCGTGTGTCAAAATTTATATAAAAATCGTCGGCAAGGTATACGAAACATATCTGTTACGAAATTACATCGGTTTAATGGACATAAAAGCATTAAATCATCGAGTAAACGACGAATAGATCTTGAAGCCATGTTCCAAATCAAGACAAGTCTCGCTTTAATCGCTTACGTATTTTCTCATATATAAACATCTGATCTTCATTCGCCAGATTCAAGTGATCATTTCGATGTAGAATTGATTTAAATCGGACAAACACACCGTTTCATAATGATAAATATTACGGGGTTTCACGGGATAAATGTGAACATGACAGCATTATAAACAAGACGCCTGCTCAGGCGTTCACAGTTCACTTGGGGACTAATAGTGATGTCTGGAATTGGCAAGTAATTTTATGTAAGTGTATTTCAAATAGTGGAATTTTGCGATGTAGGGACTGTTTGCACGGGTTGTTCACGTGAAAAGCCTTTTATCTAAATCGAAATTTCATTGGTTGAAGTACTTTCGCACGGAACGCGTGATGTATTTTACGAATCTTATACGCCGAATTCATAATGGCGGCGAGTCTAAATATTGTTTTATATGCATGCAAATTAGCCTTTCTGGCCTCGTTACAAAGCAAAGATTCTTTGGAATTACAGACACACGAACGAGGTCAGAAAGGCTAATTGAAATGCATATAAAAGAATATTTAGACTCGCCGTTATTATGAATTCGGCGTATTATTCTTTTTGATAACCAGCAAGCTTTTTGACTGCATTTTACGTGCGAAGAAACATCTTTATGTTGAGATATTTAGTAATATATATATATATATATATATATACACACACAATTAATTAAATACAAAAGAAATGAAGCGCGCGAGCAAGTGGCTGACTGAGTGTTGGAGGAACTTTTTGAAATTTTGCCAAGCGCACTGCATTGTGGTTGTGCGCAATCTCGTTGTTGGGGTCTGGGTACGAGATTGATGTTATATTATATGCAGTGGAAATCAGTGTTGCCTTCCTTTCACGTGTTTTACTCGTCTGTGCTACTCGTCTGTGCTCTGCGGTTTGGATGTGCCTGTGATTTGCTTCGAACAAGATCAATATCGTTTCCTTTTTTGAGGTGAGTATTTAATAAATGGTTCTGTATGTGTGAGTTGTTGTCAATTTAAGTTGTGTCTTCATTCAGGGAAACGTTTTACGTTTGGAGCGTCATATGCGAGTTGTCATTTAATTATCATAATCATAATCATCATCATGTCTTAATTATTCAGTGTGTAAGGTGTGTTCAGGGAAACGTTTGGAGCAAATTGGAGCGTTAAATATAAGACCGATCTACACGATACGATTATCATCTTGGCGTATGTGATCAAACTGGCCCCGCGTGTGAACATTCAACATTAGCCATCGGCATCGAGTCATAAACAAGAATTTAGTCGATCGTAATACAACAACACGCCAGAATGACAATATGGGCCTTTTATATGTGTATGTTGATGGTGTAAATTTTCTATTTGATCAACTGATTTTGACTGTCAAACGAAGTTGTTGAAACCGTGATTGTTGAAACGCGAAACCGTTTGCTTTTAAGAGTCATTTGTAAATGCTTAAATATCCCAATTGTCATTCCCGCTTTCGTATGGGAGTCGAGCTTGCGATAAATATATATTCTATCTTCGTCGTATGCTAATTATTTTACATTGTTTTGGAAAGTAGACCGTGATTCCGTGAACTATTAGTAAGGTTTCGTTTATTTGTCACAAAAGTGAAAAGGATCTGTTCCAAGACAAACGTCACAATGAGTGTTGTTGTGTCGCTTGACAGTGACTCGTTGTTCATGCCCAGTTGTATGCTTACAATTATACACAATTAAACTTTTTAGGTCTTTTTACTTGAAATAGAAACCTGATTGAAAACACTAAAAGGTATTTAAGATCTGTTGATCAAGTCTGTTAACACTTTTTCGTTATCGGTGTGTATTTTTCTTTATTCGTGTGTTTAGCTCGTATTTCAGCACACCTCGTGGTCACTCACGGCTCGTATCTATGTATGTCTATGTGGTCTATATCTACAGTATTATTATTTTAAAATGTTTTGACAGTGAATTGTTGTTTTTAGCAAAGTATACATGCCTTGTATGCTTACAATTATCCACAATTAAACTTTTTAGGTCTTTTTACTTGAAATAGAAATCTGTTTAAAAACATCAAAAAGGTAAGCTTTGTTCATCAAGTCTGTTCTCAATTTTCCTTTATTGGTGTGTATTTTAGGACACCTTGTGGTCACTCATGCCTCGTATAATGTTTGTATAATATTATATATAATATAATGTTATTATATATAATATAATATATTACTAGAAAGATGTGGCCACAGGTTTGGCTTGCTGTTGCTCTCCCATACGTTTTGTCCAGTTAGAGTATATGACTTCATTTGTTATGTTATTTCCAAGTGTTTAAATAGTGAATTTGTGATTTTTATAGTGTTGAGAGGCGATTAGAGATGGATCAACTAAAAGGTATGTACAGGGGAAGATTGCCTGAGGAATTTTACAAATGTTCCTGAGGCAGAGGACATTTAATCGCTAATTTCCCTCAAGTCATTTTGTAATCTATGATCGCTGAGGATAACTTTGAGAACCTTATCCAGCCCATGGTTGGAAGCAGAGTACTTTCTGTTCTAAGATTCCCACCTGGATATGATATTCAAGCAGGTATTTAGTGGAAAAGAAAGGATTTTTTGTCTACTAATTTTCCCGTGCATTTGAATGAGGGAAAATTAGAAGAGAAAGAAATCCTTTGTGTTCTACTAAATTTACCACATGCATGTCATACTGTAGGAATAAGGGAAATTTAGAAGACAATGGAAAAATTTCCCTCTTGCATGAGCAATGAGGGAAATACGAGGTTTACATTCCCTCAGAAAACAAAAGAATCAGAGGCAAATCATGGTCTTACCAGGGCTTCAAATTGGAATTTTTCAGCAGTATCCCTCGGGATACTAGCAACTTAAAATCTGGTATCCCCCCAGAAAATCTAGTATCTCACATTTGGATAGTAAATTCTTTTTGTATTGTGACCAGTATACAAACAATGCAGCTCGGTGATTGATTTTAATTTTTAAATAATTGAAACCATTTACTAAATATTATATTTACAATTAAATGTATCTCACTCAAGTATGTTTACATAACAATAACATTAACATTCCTCCTGTGTGCCATGCAATGAATGGACAACAACAAGGGCTGGTTTCTTTGCAATCTGGCACCAATTCCGTTATGGCGCCCCATGTGTACACTTGCCCCGTCAGCTCCAAATACTTAACCTCCCCATGTGAATTGATCAAGATTGGTCAAAGCTCATGCAGAAGACCGCTGAGGAAACGAAAACAGCTCGCATTTGTGCGAGAAGGGTGTGGGCGGGAAAGATGCGGGTGGGAGAGCCTGTACGTACTGTCAGTGCCGATGAATTATGAATAAAATTACGAATGATTATGAAACAACTGGACCTTGTTGTAATTGTGCAATTTTTACAACAACTGCTGAAGATCGGAATTTTTTATGCTACCAAAAAATTACATCAGTCACATGACCGGTTTGACCTACCCTAAATCTGCCCCTGCATATAACAACAGTCTACTTTAACTAATTCTAACACAAATAGTATAATCATACATAGGTGTTCAAATATGAGTTTGGAACAGGGTACTGTAAACACAATTAATGTCATTTTTTCTTGTTGATCTATCACTAAGGTGAACAAAAGGATATTGGTAAAAGTGAAAGCCCAAGTGCCAGTCAAAGTAAGAAGTACACATATTTTTGAAATCATTGTGTAGCTAACATCAAAATGTAAATTTTTTTTACTAATCTGTTGTATAGGACTCAGGCTATTGGCTACAGCCCAAAAACATTTTCCTTAATCACCTTTGGATTTGCAGTGCTGTAGCAGGCATTTCCCCCATGAAAATCTGCCCCTTTTTTGGGCAACTGATGAACTGAATCAAACCTGATTTTTTCAAAAATAAACACTGCTTGAAGACTAATGCTTGCACACCCATTGATTGCAATAATTAAGTTTTGATTCTTCTCCCCTATAACATTATCCATCAAACTAATAAAACTTTTTGATGCTTTTTCAGGCAAACCTTTAATAGCTTATCTACACAATTTGTCTCCCATAAAGACAAGCCAGCGAGATAACCTATATTTCGATATGAATTTACAAACCAAAGAGCGGACATACAGAACTGTGTGCTTCTCTCCCGAGAAACATACCCAATTCTTAGCAAAATATGAGTCGTCGTGCCCAATCAAACTGACCAACTTCCAATTAAAGAGAAATGGCAGATCAGACCAAGACGAAATTCTCATCAACAAAAGAACGAAGTTAGAAGAACCAAGTGAATCAGACGTGAACTTTGATATCGAACAGTACCAACAAAAAGAAGAGGTAAAAGCTGGGCTAACAACTGTCTCATCTCTTCTTGATGGAGAAACAAATGTTGTTAATGTTTGTGGTCGAATATCATTTAATGGTCCCAAAGAAACCATTTTGACTAAAGGCAAAACCCTTCAAAAGCAAGAGGCCATATTTACGGACAACACAGCAACTGTACGGCTTGTGTTGTGGGAAAATGACATTGAGAAAACCACCTCTGGATCTTCTTATCAATTATCTAGCATAGTTGTGCGAAAATATGAGGACACCAAGTACCTCACCCTAAATAAGAAATCGAAGATTCAGTTATCTGACAGCATCATTGAAAGAAAAGATGATAAAAGTGTTGATAACAATGTCAAAACAGTTGATTGCCCTGCTGAAGGAGTGCTGTCCTTAAAACGATTCCTAACGTGCAACAAGTGCCAAACCAAAATAGTTGCCCTGCCATCCAAAAAAATTGTGAAGTGCAGTGAATGTGGATTAACCCAACTTAAGAGTAAATGCAAAGAACGATGTTTTGCCAGTGCCATATTCGAAAATGAAGGAACAAGTGTTACGCTGTTGCTATTTGACGACAAGCTACAAAAACTACATGAGTTACACAAGGAGCAGACCAAGATAGAAGAAGATTTTTCAAGTCTAGACGACGATGACTTGATGGAACTCCTGCTGACTGTCGAAGCTACAATCTCGTACAATAGCAAGAAAAATGTTGTATCCATCACAGAAAATAAGAATTCCTGAACTGTGCATTCTATTTTTGCATTTTGTGTGGCTTTCGTATTAAACTTTGTTGAACGAGATATTTTTTAATAATCAAACATTGTCAACTGTAACCTAATATTATGTTTCCATGTTCTGTTACTTATTAATCTAAAAATTCGATTTTTTACATCAAACTTTGCAATGAACTATATGACCCATAATCTTCTATGTTCTGTTCAATAATAAATTTCACCTTTTGCATTCAAACTTTCACAATGCAGAAAAAATATTTTTACACATTTTCTATTTGTCTGCCTGTTGATTTGTCTCCAATTGAATGCTAGCCTGCGTGCAGTCTCTACAGGCGCGCAACCCGCTTCCTGTATAGCTTCCAGGAAGCGGGATGAGCAGAGCTTCAGTGCCACAATTCAAAGCTAAAGAATTGTGTAATACCCTGTGTGCATGCTCTAAGGTGCAGACAGGGGATGGGGTCACCAACTTGACATGATTCACTGTCTGCACCTATCACACCAAGTTATATTGGCAGAAAATTCAAAGGACTGGAGTGGTATATTAAACACTAACAGGAATATTACACAATAATATATCGCAAATATTTCTGAAATTCGTAACACCCAGATCACAACTCGAGTAGCACGAGTAAATAAAATGTCGAATAGCATCGACTTTATTTTGTATGACATCGCAATCAAAATACAAGCAATACCCGCCGACAAAAAAGGGCCCGCTCAGGATTTTTTAAAAATTTATGTTTAAAAAAAAACAACTTTTATTGCCCATAAAAACCGTAGAAAACCAGGAGCACCTTGCATGCGACTTAGTCCCGTTTGTGCTTTGCCAATTTTTGGCATATTACATTACATTTACC
Source organism: Chrysogorgia sp. JL179-B06 (assembly GCA_035772405.1). Lineage (NCBI taxonomy): Eukaryota > Metazoa > Cnidaria > Anthozoa > Scleralcyonacea > Chrysogorgiidae > Chrysogorgia > Chrysogorgia sp. JL179-B06. Next base: position 1,230,097 of record JAYKKM010000082.1, read on the forward strand.
GTTTATTATGAGTTTTTCGTCACGCGCGCCTCGTTAATCTGCTAGAAGTATGGAGAGGCAATGTTTTGCCGTAGCGCATGCGCTATGCATATCTGCTCACGCCAAATAAAATTTATGAAAGCCATAATACAGTATGTAACTCGAGAGGACAATGATGTACTTTTAGCAGACTTCTACGACGAATTTTTGAATGGAACGTTCGAACATGCTAGAAAATTGACGGTATGAATCATATTTTGAAATATATATAAAAAAAGTTCAAGAAATATCTGTGCTGCGCAAGTAAATCCAATTTCTTCGGACCTAAAACCACAGCTAAAACCAAGGCGTTAAAAAATAGTATCAATTAAAAAAACCGCCCGCCCACTTTTTGGCAAAAGCTAAGGACGCTTAACCAACCATTTTTTTGTGTGGCCAAACGTAACGCCTACCCGCAAGTGCAATTCGAAGGCACATTTCTCTTTATCCGCGGTATATCTCCCACGCATGGGAAATGAGTTGCACAACGGCAGAGACTAGAGAAGGAAAAGCAATTAGCAACAAAACCAAATCCCTCAATGATAATCAGTTACAAATGTTATTAACTTGTATTCAAATGTTTAGAACAATTGAAGACAGGACCTTTTTGCACAAATGACAAGATCATTTTTGCCCGGGGGGACAGCGCATACTGTATACTTCATGTTAGAAAACCTGCTCATTTGTCTTTTATTACAAAGGATAATTTTTCAATTTCTTTATTTATTAATATTATACATGTATGGAGAACAATAGATTAGGACAACATATTATGATTCATTTACTATACATTAACTGAAGTACATGACACAGTAGATTGTGACATTTTGTGTACAGAACATATTATCTGGTTATTTCAGTTGCAGTTGATACTATAGTGTGTAATTGATAGTGTTCATAGTTTTCATTTCATATTTGGATCAGGATAATGATTTATATTATTATATGACATTCATCAGATGATTCAGCACCAGTTGATAGTCTTCTTTAATAGAATTTGTCGTTAAAAACTCCACATGAAAATTCTTTATAAAAGATGTATGAATGGTGAAAGATATGCTTTGAATCAAGTTCAGGGCTTTGACCTTTGTTGACAGTCGCTTGCTTTGATAATGGGCAATGTTATAATGACATTGCATCGATTCAAGCATTAATTAGGTTAAAGATAAGTTATTTTAGTGGACATTGGAATAACAGTAATTTCTTTGGCTGCATGAATGGTGAATTGAAATTCCACTAAGTTTCCACAGCAATCATGATGATCTTTGCAATGGCCATGATAAAGCTAGTAGTGTTGGGGATTATGACAGTGAATTTCTGTCTCTGTTGACTTTGTGGACTGCATTGATGATTAAATTCCTTTAGCACTTTACTCCACACTCCACTAGTGTTAATTTGTCGGACTCTCACTAATACAGTACCAGTTATGTCAAAGTATTTAATAGCAGAGTAGTAAATTGGTGGTTTAACCATTCAAGAGCATCTAATATGTACAGTCCCAATGCAGGCAATGATGTCTCATGAATATTGTCGAGCTTTTCATAATTCTACCAGATCTTTTGTTCAGTCTATAAATATGAAATAGAGAGAAGAGGACTAATCTGGTTATTTCAGTTGCAGTTTATGATATACGACATTCATCAGATGATTTGTAGTTGCCATACTGTATGACATCAGCACCAGTTGATAGTCTTCTTTAATAGAATATGTCGTTGAAAACTCCACATGAAAATTATTTATAAAAGATGTATGAATGGTCAAACATATGCTTTGAATCAAGTTCAGGGTTTCAACATCAGTTCCCCACATTGTTTCATTATACCATTCCACTCTGGACAAGATACATTTCTAAGGACATATTCATATGTGGATATAACATATTTTCAATTTCTCTCATGTTATACGATGATAAATTTGTCGACCAGTTATTGCAAAAGACAGAGCACGAAATAAACAGTTACCGTCACCACTTATATTGTGTATTTTGGCTGGTTGTGCATTTTTAAGCATTTTTGGATGTTGAATTTTGTGCTTGGAAATCAAGGGCAAACCTAGCAGAGAACACATAAAGTTTTGAGAATTTTCATTGAGTGGAATGGAAATAGAAGTGATTAAATGGCATTATTGAACAAAACTTTTCAAAACGACGTAGTTAAAAAAGCTTGAAACAAACGAGCGGTAATGAACCACAGGAAACGAGACGTAGATATAAAATCACACCAAATCTAACTGCAAATGTAAGGCAAGATAAACTAATAATATAATAATTATGAAACTCACCACTAGCAAAGTCTATTCAGTGACCAGACAACCACCAGGAAGCAGCGATATCCAACTTTAAAGCGTTACTGTAAATAGAACTATATCTGTTAAAGACTACTGTAAATAGAACTATATCTGTTAAAGAATGACAAGCTATAAATATAAACACAAATTAAAACTGTCAAAACTACATATATTTTATAGTACTCACGTGTAATTCTTCTCTGTGCAGTAACAACTATATGAAATGCTGTTGACCTAACATAGACATGGTCTAATAAGCTTCCAGAAGAAATAAATGTAGGTTTTGTTACAATCTGAGTGTAATTGAAAGAAACAGAACATACATAATAAGGACCTTCTTTTATTTTATTTTGAAACGTCGATATATAATCCAAATCATGCAACATGGGATTGTTCTTTGCAGCTCTAGCTTTTCGATTCAAAAGACCGGCCAAACTTCGGCAAGCTGTAACATTTTAATACTATTTCTATTTTCGCGGGTAAAACACGCACAGAGTTTTTTACCATGTTAATTGAAAGACAACCTTTTACAAAGTACTTTTTATTGATTATATAATATTTAACATGTAAATTGAAGACAACATAAGTAGGTTGGGACAACAACAAAAATAATGGACATATTGAGCTTGATGCAGTCAATACTGTATTTACTATTACAGTGAAGAATCGAATTGATGTTCTTCTTTTAATGGTAACAGTGTTGATTGCCATTGGATACACATAGTGATACAGTACTGTGACAAATTATATCAATATTTGACTTTTTAGACAGTGCATAATTGTTAACTTGCACTTGCACAACTCCAACTTTGTGGTTGTAGACTGTAGAGGCTTGCCTACACTTCAGATAGCAGTGTTATTAGAGTTCGGTCTTTCATAAATATCAGATACGTTGACGTTATTGAAGTCATTATTTTGAGAGGAACACATCATTGGTGGTTGACGGTTTAATAGACCAACTTGTACAACTCCAACAATGTGGTTATAGACTGTAGAGGCTCACCTTCACTTCAGATACCAGTGTTATTAGAGTTCAGTCTTTCATAACTTAATATCAGCAACATGTTGATGTTATGAAGTCATTTGAGACCAGAGGAAATTGGTGGTTGATGGTTTAATAGACCAACTTGTACAACTCCAACAATGCTGTTGTGGACTGATACCAGTGTTATTAGAGTTTGGTTTTTCAGAAATCTCAGATATGTCGATGTCATGAAGTCAATTCAGACTAGAGAAACATTATTGCTGGTTGATGGTTTAATACGACCAGCTTGCACAACTCCAACTATATGTGGTTACAGTAGAGCCTCATCTTCACTTCAAACAGCAATGTTATTAGAGTTTGGTCCTTCAGAAATATCAGAAATGTTGATGTTATGAAGTCATTTATGACCAGAGTAATAAATATCACAATCCATTTCATGGCCATGACGATTAAATTGAGTATTGCTACTGGATTTTCATTATTGTACCAGATCTTTAAGTTTGTCTAAAACATGAAACAGAGAGTCTGAAGATAAGTACGTTAAAAAGCAATTAGTTACATGCATGTCAGCTTAATGTACTGTATGCCTACTGTAGGAACTTTGAAGGATAGTTAGATTCAATATATATTTTTACTTACATTATGTGCTGTCCCTTGCATGGCTTGGGTTGTCCAAGTGTCCCAGTAATCCCTCCCCCCTTGCATGGTTGAACTACATGCCGTCTCAGGCATGGCACAATATTTTTCATTGTTCATACTAACTAATATTATACAGGTTTACAATTGATAATAATTTACAATATGAATTTAAAATAATTCATTCTTTTAATTAATGAGACAGAGATATTTTCTAGTTACAATATTTTACCGTGATTTTAATAGCATCATGATCAGAGTAATACACATTTAGAATGTAATTGTCTATTATTTCGAATACTGTCGGTCTAACATACACATGATCTAATAAGCTGCCAGAAGAAATAAATGTAGGTTTTGTTACAATCTGAGTATAATTAAAAGATTCCATTAAATATTTTAGTGGGTGTACTTGATCGTCATTCAAGTAATTAATATTAAAGTCACCAAGAATCATGTCAATTGTATAACTATCAAATATGTACTTTAGAGAATCTACATATTGTGTGATGTTAGAGGCTTGTTTTCGATACAGCAAAAGAAAGGTTTTTAATTCTTGTGATTGAGTATTGACCAGGTCAAATTTTAGTGCATTTATTGATGAAAAATATTTACATTGTCTAATTTCTACACTATTCTTTGTGCACAGTGCCATACTTGAATATTTATCAGTATTGTGATCTTGACGGTGAAGTTTAAATGGAATGAGATTATTGACTATTTCTTCATCAGAATCTTGGGGTAATAATTGAGTTTCAGTAAGAGCTATGATGTCAGTATTGAAAATTCTTCAATCATATTTGATATCAATGCTATGCTTTCTGAGAGATCTTATATTTAATAGTGATATAGTCAAAACATTGGAGGTGTCTTGCAGAACATTTGTTAAATGTGGAACAGTACATTCATTTTGTAGTCTTTGGTATTCTTCAAGAACTTTAGGGTTTGCTTTAATATGTTTAGCCTCAATTTGTCCTAAAATATACAGACCATGTAAAGAAGTTGCACGGCTTAAGGCAACATAAACTTGTCCATAGTTAAATGCTCTCTGTTTTATTAAGTCAGAACTGATTACAACTTTTTCAAGTGTCAGCCTTGAACCTTATGTATAGTACATGCCCAAGCAAGTGTAACAGGAAATTGTACTCTCTGTATTTCTGGAGAAGATGCTTTGCCAGGTCTTATTTTGATCTTTGCTAGTACAGGTTCAATAGGAACTACTTTATTTTCTCTTGCAAAAGGTTTGTCACAAGTGTTAATTAAGTCTTTACCAGCATTTTGGTCATCAAATTTTATGTATAGAACAGTTGGTATTTGGGTATTTTGATTAACATCAATTTTAAATACAGTTCCCATTTGTCCATTAATAAGTCTATCTTGAATACTGATATTTGATGTAAGCATTACTCTAGCTCCTTCTTTAATCAGAATTTCATAATCAAGTCCACCTGTTTCAGATCGACTTCTTGCTAGTACTCTATCAATATCTTGTTTCTTTACATTTGTTGGATATTGATCTTTAGCTTTAATAGTGAATAAAGATCCAGAAAGTTCTTCTAGTTTGTGTTTTATTATGTCCATCAACAGGTGAATTTTCAGCCCAGATATGGAGTGCATCTGATGGATAATTAGGGTCAGATGGGGTAATTGATCTTGACTGTATTGTCCTAATATCATCTTCTGTTTGACTAGCAGTCCTTACTCTGTTTAAAAGTTCAATAAATGTTTGGTCATTTTTTTGTCTCATGATTTCAGTAAGTTCTATCATTTTAAAGACATACCATGGATGGCATAGATTAAAAACATCATTTTTGTAAGAGTCAAATACAAATCTCTTACGTATTGGTGGAAGTTGGCATAGATCACCCACAACTATAATTGAAATTCCTGCAAATAGCAGAGAACTTGTGGTAGCAAATATATCTTTTAATCTTTGGTGAATATGAAGTAAGGTAGTATTTCCAACCATAGAAATTTCATCAATTATTATTAGCTTTAAGTCAGCTAGTGTTAGTCTTAACAGTGTTTTCCTTTGATCTGACATTGCAGGTACATTATCGCCAGCTTCTATAGGTATAGCAAGACCAGTATTAATTGTTGTTCCATCAATATTTATTGCTGCAACACCTGTTGGTGCCATAAGAAGTACTGTTGGTAATTCAGGGTTAATTGGAGGATGTCTAAAAGTTTTAACTGCTGTATGGTATATTGTTTTAATCAAGTGACTCTTTCCAGCACCTCCACCACCAGTTAAGAAAAGATAGAGTGGTTCTATTTCAATAGGTTTTAAACTGTTCATGTTTTTCATTGTATTGCGACACCATGAGAGAAATGTATCATATGCATGACGTTGCTCAACGTTCAAGGACCTTACAGTTTGACGTAATATATCATCAGATATGTCTGTTGGTCTGTTGTAAGAAGTAATCACTCCAGGAGAAGTATGCTGATTTGATTGTGCTGGATCAAAATGGGATGGTAATTGTTCATTGAATGATTCATGTGGTAATGAGTCGTCTTGCATATTACTTTGCAAATCTGAATTTTCTTGATCATTAATCGAATCAAATGAACGGAGAATATTACCTTGGTTGGATTTCAGTACTTCAAAAGCCTCGCTAATAGCATCTGCATCTGGTTCGAATATTGCTCGTTGTGCTCAACAATACCTTGAACATCAGGTTCATAGAACTTTGTTGTATATGTTTGATCTGAGGCAATTAAATTAGTTTCATCTCGCCATGGATAATAAAGCATAAGTAAGTGATGGAAATATGATTCTGGTTCTTTCTTTTTATTTGGTGTGTGGTACCTTAGGACAGCTTTAACTTTTCTACATTTCATGCATTCATTAGTGTTTATTAATTTAATTTTTTTTGGAAGACATTCTGCTGTATTACTTGTTTTACTTTGTGATTCAATTAAGTCATCTGTTAGAACATCAGGTTGAGTCTTTTGTTTCACTAGAATCCTTTTTATAATCTTTATAGTAATATGTAGCGAATTCTGCCAGGCATAATTTATCGACAATTGAAATTATCAAGTTCTATTTGTGTTTTAGCAACACGGACTCTTTTTTCTGGAAAATCTGTACTAACAAAAACTGTTGCTGGAAATATTTTTCGTAACCAAAGTTCAGGCATTGATCTATAAACACATTCCTGTGAACTCACTTCCCTTGTAGAGAGAAAATCAGCGCCAATTTTTTTCAGACCATCTCTGATATTCATGTTCTCAGCTTTTGCTGCATTCATAATAGCTTGTGAACATTCAGTTTCATCTTTAGTGAAATATGAGCAGACATATGTTATGCATTTGTAGTGATTGAACACAGGTTGTAAGTCAACATTTGCTGCAAAGCCTTTAATACCAGCAACAAAATAATTGTTAATAAAACAGCTGTCGACAGGTCTCTTAAGGTGCAACTCAAAATCAGAATCTGGTGATATTGATAGAGCCGAGTAATACTCATCTTCAGTGATATGCAATGATTCTAGAATGTCTGTATCATTTAACGTTTCATTATAATCTGGCTTAGATGGGTTTAATACTTCATCTATTTTCTGCTTGACTGTGTTCGGCGCTCTAGTATATTAATCTTCATTGCCTCGTCTAGATCTTTATTTAGAGGTTCGGCTATAATTGTTCTGTTTGTAAAAAATTGACCAAAATCAAATCTACAACTAATATTTTTGTACTTTCTGCAGGTTTTAGAATGATTGTGTTTTTGATAAGTTTTGACCAACTCATGTAATTCTGGTTCTGTTTCTTCATTGGGAAGATAAGCTTGTACATGGTTATCTATAAATTGTACATATACCTCTTTGTTGTCAGACGTAAGTTTTGGGCAATCTGAAGTCCATATCAAAGCATGTAAATGAGGAGACCCTCTCATCTGAAATTCAATTCGAAGTGCATAATATATTATTTTACCAATTGGGTTTATTTGACTAAGCAAAACCTCAGTGAAAAATGTTTCCACTCTATGTTGAAAGTGCTTTGCAACAACAACAGGATTAAGGTTTAGCATTGAACATCTTTCATTATAGGATAAAGCTTCAATTTCTTCATCAGTCATATTTTTACCTTGGGTTCTAGCTATAATCTGAAACAACTCAGGCCATCTTAAATCAGCACATGATAACGTCATAAACCATGTTGGGATACCAAGTTGTTTTACCATTGCTACTACTTCATACATAAATTTTTGCCAATATGGTGGAGTGCCTGGAATTTGCCTTAAAAACAAATATGCCTGATCTTGACAAATTAAACCTTTTAGCTTGTTCACATCTGATTTTATTTCCGATGCAGTCATTGGTTGGCCATGTATCTTTTTTAAGGCTATATTAATGCTATCAGATACCTTCTTTTGTTCCGTTATAAACTGTGCAAAGAAAAGATATTCTGGGTTTGTTGCAAATCTTCCACTATAATGTAAAAGTCGTGCATTAAAGTACTTGACTGGTGTCAGTTTAATTTTCCTTTCATGTGTATAGCCATACTGTCCCTTTGGAAACAACACTGGAAATGCAAGTTCTTCACATTTTGTGTCCATCATAAGTGATACAGGATGTCTATTTTCACCAGGTGCAATATTGTACACTTCACTACCTAATGAACAATTTGTATTACTTTGTGTTATTGTTACTGGATAATCTGATAATACAGACTGTAAACATGTTTCATTAGTTGCTTGTCTATATTCATTCAATGGGTCATCTCTTTCTTCAGTATCATCAATATCATTGGTTATGTGCTGTTTGCTGGTAAGTGTGCAACTTGAAGTATTTTCAAAATTAACATTATCCTGTTGTTCAAAACTTGTAAGATTTGCACTGATATTACTTATGTCAATAGTTATGTTGTTATACAATGAATTATTGAACTTCAGCCAGTTTAAGGCATCAAGAATGAACTGAGGACGAACAGCCTGAAAATACACATGACCTCTAAATTCAAGTTTTCGTTTAAGTTTTAGCATTATTATACCTGATCTTTCAGGTGGGCGTGGTAAAACTTTACATGTCTCATCACATTCAACAGGCACATTGCAAATGGCTCCCTTGACTTTCCTTTGTTGTCCTTTTGGCATAATTATTATCTTTTCAAAAACTATTCTTTGTGCAATAAGAATTTGTTCAAGTTTTTCTAAAGATGACATTTCTGCTGGTATTTCGTCAACATACACATTATTACATATTGCCTGACAGGGAATTTTGTCTTTCAATACCTTTGAATGACCCTTGTCATCAAACGACTTTATATCAGTAAACAGATTTTCATTGATATTGTTGTATTTATGTTTTTTGTAATAGCACGACTGATTTTCTGTATAATAGTCGGTTGCAAACAGAACATACATAATAAGGACCTTCTTTTATTTTATTTTGAAACGTCGATATATAATCATCCAAATCATGCAACATGGGATTGTTCTTTGCAGCTCTAGCTTTTCGATTTACCTGTTTACATTTTTCAAGATGCTTTGCTTTTTTAAGTACATCCATAGCCTCATATTTGTTTTTCATGTTGGTTCTCATTTTCATGATGTACTTCTTTTTTATTTGATTTCATGGATTTGTATTTTTTGGCATTTGTTTTCAAGTAGAGCTTTTTTCTTTAAATGGTCAATATTTTTGTAGTTTAAAGCATCTTTCTCATTCTTAATCTTCTTCTTAGCTGGTGCCAAATTTCTATATTCTTTATCTTTGTCACTAAATAAGCGTTTTTGCATGGTAGACTTATGCTTTCTTATAATCTTTAGTTTGTCTGATTGTGTTAATTGAGATGAACAAGACAGAAATTGAACGCTGTATTGTATTTCCTCACATTTCAAATTGGAGGTGACAATATTACATACTTTATTAATAAAAGAATCATAATCATTAAATTTTTCAAATAAATTGATTGTTTGCCTTTCAACACACGACACCAAAAAATATTTTGTTTTTGCTCTTTTTGCATTCTGGAAAATGCAAGCAAAGCAATAGTTTGAAAACCACAGCAAAAATCCAGTATTTTCTACAGCATTGTCTATAAACATTAGCCTCTCTAAGTCACGTTTACTAGAAACAGCATTAGAAAGAAATATACCCTGGTATTTTGAAGAAAATACTATGTGAACATCAGCACCACATATGTTTATAGTTTTTGGCATGTAAGCACATGTAGATTCATTTCCATCCTTTAACACTTCCTGGTAAAGTAACATGGCATGTTCTGAAATAGCACTCAATGTCTGATCATTCCAGTAATTACATGACTTAATAGTAGAAAAGCAGATAGAATAATAGCACATTAATTCACAACTTTTCATGTACTGTTCCTTCCTTTCCATACATGAAGCACCTACAGTTGAATATTTCCTTTTCATACATTCGATCATGAGTTCATTTTTATTCTGCTTAACTTGAGGGTCTTCAGTTGACCGAAATATACTTGAAACTTCGGAAAATGGCAATGTTGATACATAATGATATTCGTCGATATGACCCAAATATATATCAGTCGGTCGCTGTGTTGAAGATACCGCTCGTATCATACTGAACTGACCAAAATGTTCATGTGACTCAGCAATAACAATTCTTAAATTAAGTTGGTCAGCAACAGCTTGTATAATCAAACCATCACACCATGTTCCTTGCATGGACATACTATTAAGATATTGTAACCAAGAGTACTCTGTATTACTTTCAATAAATCTCTCAGGGTTCTCTCTCATATATTCAATACCAGCAGCTCTAATATCCAAGTGACGACCTGGGTCACCATATAACTGATGAGATACAGCTCGAAAAAAGCAATCACCTGCACCACCAACATCAAGTGGCCTCAACTGAAAATGTTGTAACCTTTCTTCTACTCGTACATATGATGGTAGTGTTATGAATGTTTGATTATTTTGGTTTTGCACAGGACCTGGGTTTAATTCAATATCACCCGACATTAAAAGCTTTTTGTCAGAAACACAAAATTGCTCATATTTGGCAAAATTATAATTGACAGTGATACATAGATTGTTTATAACGTAGGGCAAGGAATGTTCTGCTGTGTCAATATTATTCTGAATTTTAACAAAATTAGTGACAGGAGTAAATGTTAAAAAATCTGTTTGGTAATTCGTAGCTAATTTGTTTGAAATAGATGACATAGGAGTAGACCTTCTAAAAACATGCTTAATAGTTTGTCGATTTTTCAACCTTTTTTGCATGGTAGACTTATGATTTCTTATAAAGTAATTTAGTCGCCTTTTTCGTTCATGACTAAATGCATACATCAAACGATGGATATGAGAAGATCTGGGTACATTCTTTTTAATGTGCTTTCGAACCATCTTACGTATTTTTCTGCTTTTTGTCAAAAGACGAGAGTTTTTTACATGGAATTCTGCTAGGTTCTCGATCACGACGACCAACATGGCGCTTGTATTTAACTTCGATCACAATAAATTTAGCATAACGAGATCTTCTTTCGTTTGTCGTATGAAGAGTCTTGGATTTATTAACATCAACAATAACTTGTACTGCTAATCCAGAACATTTTGCAGTCTCATTTACAGGTAAAATATCAAGTGAAACAGGGTTATACCATGGCAACATGTTTCCTGATTTATTGGGCAAAATATGTGAATGTACTGCAACTGCATAGTCATATATAAAATACATATTCGATAGATATGAAACAATAAATTGTTGAATAGCATCGACTTTATTTTCTATGACATCGCAATAAACAATACAGGCAATAAATGTTATCAAAAATATTACAGTTACCTTTATAATATGTCGAGTCTGTTCGGCCAAATATATCACATCAAATTTTACTTCATCAATGTTATTCGTTCTTCGATTTACATCATTTGAGCAACATTTTTCAGCACAATTCAACAACACATTTAAAGATAAGTTTGATCGATTCAATAAAACATGTGAACATAGATTTGATCGAGTACACATCAGCATACGGTTATCGAGATCGCGGAACAACCTGTTTCGAAATCGCTCATCTTTTGCTTTTAGTGTAGGTCTACCGTGATCGGTGTCTGCGATTGTAAGTAGTATGAGCGTGTTTATGAATAAGATACTTGCCAGCCACATTCCTTATCAATCTTTAATATCACAAACTTGCTACTAAGAGTCTTTAAAATTGATCAATGGCGACCAAAGAAGCGTGTTATATTATATATATGAACACACGCGTTTATGGTCAGCGCTCATTTTTGAAATTTAGACGCATTCTGTTGACCGGTTAAATAAAGAATCGCGACCCATTTTAAAACTTGGTACTACCCCACAGGGGGTAGCCCAAGTAATAAAAAAAGTCAAAAAACAAACACGTCAGATGAGCCACCAAAAAAGGAATCACATAAGCAAAAACCACCAAAAATAACAACATGTTATGCACGCTATCGTCAAAAACAAAAACAAATTATAATGCCAAAAAAAATGTACATATATCGTTCCTGTTCAAATAATAAATAATTCCTAAAAAATGTGAAAACAAAAATATTGTAAATAGTGTTACTGTTACTGTTGTTGTTCTTATGGCAACAACAGCAATTACGTAAAAACAAAAGCGAAAAACACTATTTGTGTAGCCAAAAAAATGTAAATATATTTGTGTTCCTATTTCAATGATAAATTCCAGTTAGGAAAATAAACGTGCTGTTTCATTACTATATTGTCTTCTACAACATTTCACACACTCAAGCGAATGGAGGAGAAGGGCCTCAAACAATTTTCAAACACAATAAAAAAAAACTACAAAAAAGAACGATATGCCACATCTAATGTCATGAAAAGTGCATTTTTATTAACACAAATGTAGGGTGGGCAGGGTTGGCATGAAAGCGTCAGCCAGATGTTAAGCCGTGTGTTATTTACACTTCACCGTTCGATTTAGTACATTAACTATGCTTAACAATTATATGAAGCATGACCTTCTATGTCATAAGTTATTGTAACTTTTCTGACCTTTTTTAACACACCATTTTCAGTAATGCACATGATAGAACCATTCCTAAGGACTTATCCATGTAAATATTACAAAATTGCAAGAGGCAGATTTCGAGATATTGACGATTAAAGTTACGATTTTAACAGTAATACTATGGTGAATAGAAACATAAAATTCACGATTTCGATCTCGGAAGATACTGCCTCGATGAAACTAAAACTTGGCTTGAATGAACAACTGAGAACAACAACTGAATCGTGAAATTTTCAAAAACATTCATTGAAACGTACGCTTGCAAATACTACTTTCATCAGCCGATTCTATTCAAAATGGCCGCCACGATCGCGATCTCGGAAGTTACTTTGTGGAACAAACTGAAATTTTCAGGAACGAACATCTATGAACAACAAAATAAAACTTGAAGTTTGGAGAGACGTTAATTAAAACGAACGCTTACAAATGCTTGAAGAAATTTCTTTAATTTTAATTTATTCACAATGGCCGCCATTTCTCATTTTGGCACCATATTGCAAATAGCCGGTTCCCCTTATTCGTGAAGGTCGCAAAGACTTCTGGTAGTTGTATTCAGCAAGACATTGCTTGAAATATGACGTCCAACGTTGACTCTGAGGAACCCTGTATTTCTGGTGTTATTTCCACGGCGTCTCAGCCAAACTCCAGTTCTTTTGAGAACTCTTGCACGAGTTTGGTCTCAGTGAGACACCTTTGGGAAAAATTTCAGATTGTCTGACACCGTCGTTGGAAGGAAATTCGATCCAAAAGTTGGCGTTTCGTACTGGTGGTGGGATTACATGCTGTGTTCCTGATTGTTTCAACAATTCAGTTAGGAACAAAGAAGACAAATTGTCCTTTTATGTTATCCCAAAGGACTCTAACCTAAAGAGAAAATGGCTCCGCATGATTAGCCGGCAAAATTTTGTCCCATCGTCTTCGCATCGAGTCTGTTCAGCCCATTTTGTTGGAGGTAAAAAAACATATATGAACAATATCCCAACTATTTTTGTACCCAAGCCAACGAGACCGACAATAGCTACACCACGCGCGACAAAAAATAGTTCAGGAGGAAGGAAGACTTCAGCTCTACTGCCAAAGAAACTAAGATTTGAGGAAGATTTTGAAAACAGAGAGACAAATGAGCTGAAGAGACTACAAAGAGAAAACGAAGAACTGAAAGAGGAGATGGAACAGCTGAAGCTGAGACACAGTAAGAATGTTGACGAATTGAACAACACTATTACTGAACTAAACTTGAATACATTTTCTGTTGAAACATTTAAAGATAATCCCAAACTTTTAAAGTTTTATACTGGATTTCAAAGTTATCATTTGTTTAAAATATTTTTGGAATACCTGGGACCGGCAGTTAATAGACTCAACTACTGGGGATCAAATACCAGAAATGATGATGCAGTCACCCCAGAGGCAAAAAAACGTGGTCCACAGAGACAAATGAGCCCTGAACAAGAGTTGTTCATTGTTTTAGCAAGGTTGAGATGCGGTCTCCTTGAGCAAGACCTTGCTGTAAGGTGCAACCTGTCCACCAGCCACATCAGCCGGATATGCATCACATGGATTGATCTGCTCCATTCCCATATGCGAGCAATACCAATCTGGGCATCCAAGGCATGTATCCAAAAAAATATGCCAAGTTGTTTTAAAACCTCATACCCAACAACTAGGGTCATATTAGACTGTACAGAATTATTTATTGAAATGGCATCTTCATACCATACACAAAGTGCAACATTCTCAAGCTACAAGCACCAAAACACAGCTAAGGGACTTGTGGGAATAGCCCCCAATGGAACAGTTACCTTTGTTTCTGAACTGTATCCTGGTAGAACAAGTGACAGAAATATTACCAAGCACTGTGGCATTTTACAGCTATTGGAAGAAGGTGATTCAGTTATGGCTGACCGAGGGTTTGAAATTTTGGATGACTTACCCAAGGGTGTCACACTCAATATTCCAGCCTTTATGAGGGGTAAGGAGCAGTTATCTGTTGTGGAGGAGACTGAAACAAGGAGAATTGCTTCTGTGCGAATACATGTTGAGCGAGCAATTGAACGAATTAAAAACTATAGGATACTCCAAGGGAAGTATCCAACAAGCATGATTGCAGAGCTAAATAAAATTTGGGTGATTTGTTGCTACCTTGTTAATTTTTTACCTCCTTTAGTGAATGACAATACGTAATAAATTATAAAATAGTGACTTTGTCGTGGTGACAAATGTAAATATCGCTTTATAAAACGTACTGACCATGGTGATAGGTAATAATTTCAGAACGTTATTAATTATAGTCTTGTAAATCTGGAAATAAAAACAAAAAAAGAAAATTTAAATGAATTAAAGAATTATGATCAGACCCTCTGTGTTGAAATATTCTGGCTGCTCAAATTGTTGTTGATGGTGTAAATATATAGTGATAGAGTTTGTAACATATTAATTTACACATTAATTTATACCACAATATTATATAAGGTGAAATTATTACTGACATATAGACCTTGTTCAAAAATGGCTGCCAAGTTAATATTCTTTTATATGCATATAAAATAACTTTACATTGGTGCCATTTTTAATAAGGTCTATATCTTTATTCAAAATAATTAACTGGAAACCATTTCACTTCGAACAAAATAAACATACCAAATTATGTTAATTTTTCTTTATTCATTATTAATTAGTGAATATCATGCCTTTAGAATTTCAGGCATCATAAATTTAAAATAAAAATCTGAGAGTTTGGGAAGCATGTTGTCCTCCCATAATTGTTTGTCAAAATAAATTATTTCTATAAAAATATCTTTCTGTGTATAAATAATAAAATCTAAGAACGGTAACTGACAGTGCCATTACACCTATACATTGAAAAAAATAATTATGATTTCTTTTAAGTGATGGTCTTCCATCAATAAACTTCACACAGGTTTTATCAGAACATGCCTCTTCAATGGTCATGTCCTTCTTTGAAAATGGGCACTTTATTTCAATTGCATACCATTTGCCATTTAATAAACTAAACCCATCAGGACTACAACCTAACCAGCGCCATTGTGGATTGATAACAAGCCCACAATCATAAAGTTTAGCACCAGGAAATTTTTCATTGTACTTCTGTTTTGCAACACCTTCATTTTCTATCCCCCATTGACAAGCTGAAGTTGAAATTTGTTTCCCTCCAAGTACTTTTTTTAAAATACTCTTTGGAACAACATCCACCTTTCTCTTGATCACTGATCCAAAATTAGAAGCAGTGAGTCTTTTTTGTCTTTCAATAAACCATTCCTTATTGGAAGATTGTCCCATAGTTGCCTTTTCAATTTTCTTCACGTCTTCCTTTGATACATGAAGAACATCAGTAATAAACTTTTGACATGGTTCATCAAAATGTTGCCTCTCCATTTCTTGTGCCAAGCCATCAAAAATCTCTTGTCGCGGATCAACTGAAATTAAGTTCTCTTCACAATGTACTGGATTTGTAAATGAAGTTGGAAATATTGTACAGTGCGTGAAATCACTGTCACTAAGTAATGAGCCAAGAAGAGTATTAGAATCGGCTAAACTATCTTTTAATTTCTTTATCCTTTCAACAGTTACTTCCCTTGCTGTAGGTGGGGTAGCACAGTAACCAGCTCTTGATGCAGACAAAATAGGTCTTTTCCTATTGCCATTGTCCTTTTCAAAGCTAGCCTTTTCAAATTTCAAATCAGTAAATAATAATGGACTCTCTGTAGCATTTTTTGGAACATTCCATTGCTGTAAAACGTCAGTACAGCTTTTGTTATCAGGGACAATGCTTAAGTCGAGTTCCACAAAGTCATGTATTTGGAACAGAGTAGCTGCAACATGTTTACAGCAACCTCCAGCGCCAGCCTTACAAGAACACTTAGCTTTTACAACCTTACCATCTGCTTGGGAGAGATGAACATAGACGCTGTATGCTTGTTTTTTCATGGACGCAGACACAACGCTCTTCACAAGAAAGAGTTTGGACTTGTAGGTTTGGACATTGGGTTTCACACGAACATTTTTGACATAGTTCTCTCTAAACAGACGATATCCCATTTTCTTGTGGCGATGAGCACCTGTGGG
This sequence comes from Chrysogorgia sp. JL179-B06, assembly GCA_035772405.1. NCBI lineage: Eukaryota > Metazoa > Cnidaria > Anthozoa > Scleralcyonacea > Chrysogorgiidae > Chrysogorgia > Chrysogorgia sp. JL179-B06. The sequence continues at coordinate 1,247,099 of JAYKKM010000082.1, forward strand.
ACGATGGTCGGGCATTGTCTTTGAATTTTCCACCAAATGCTCGTGAATAAACGCATATTGGAAGGCAGGAAGATCGAGAAGAGATCGAGTCCAATCACACGGCATCGTACCATCTTCAGTTCCTTCGAGATTTATACCGTTTGGACAAACGTTTTCCGCCTCGAATGAACCTCCCAAAGGTGTCTCAGAGACCAAACTCGTGCAAGAGTTCTCAAAAGAACTGGAGTTTGGCTGAGACGCCGTGGAAATAACACCAGAAATACAGGGTTCCTCAGAGTCAACGTTGGACGCCATATTTCAAGCTGAATACAACTACCAGAAGTCTTTGCGACCTTCACGAATAAGGGGAACCGGCTATTGGCATAAAATCTTTAAATCCACTTGACAAACATAAAAAAATTTGAAAACGCAATTGCAACCATAGTTATGGACAATAGAGAAAGGAACAATGTTCATCTTATCTTAAAATCAACAATTATGACATTTTGGACAATGGTTTTCAGGCAAAACCTGTGGTTAACTGCGTATAAAAATACTGATACATTTTTACAACCTTTCTCTACCCTTTAGCTACATGCTTTGAAAATTTCAAGTGCATCCACTAAAAATTAACAGTTTTGGTTTGTGATTTGTGACATATATTGCAGTAAAGTCAAAATTGCAAATTATGACATGACATTTCCTGACGAATTTCCTAACGCCATATGGTTTGGCAAAAGAAGCACCAGATAGCGAGACACTCACAAGGAGATTAAACAGTAGCTGTCGCGAGTGGTACAACCGGCCAGGTGTGGCGATAAGCGAAATGGCAGCTACAGTCACGGCCAACATGGAAACTTGCTCTTCAGCGTTCGTCAACAAACAGCTTTTCGAACAACGAATGACCGAGCAAAAGTCCTTCATGAAGGCGTTGGGTCGCCTGAATACCCAAACCGAGGACAAGCCACCAGAGAAAGATGTTAAAACCCTTTTGAAAGGGTTATATGAAGAGGAGTCAACCCTGAACAACTTAATGGAAGAGATATTCAAAGTTGGCGGAGCAATGTTTACCACTGCCATACAATTTATGGTTGTGATCCCGAAAGTGATCCCGAAAGGGATCCCGAAAGCTATGCTGCCAAGCTCACGTGCAGCGATGCCAATACGGCCCAATTTAAATGCAATGCAGATGTGAAAGGTTGAAAGACCTACCTGCGCTCAATTGTCTTCAGGTCTTCTGGCAGATCTGGAGAGCTCGGAACAAGAGCCGGTGGCCGAGTCTACAGAACCACAGAAAAAAAAGAGAAGAAAGCCACAACAGCCCAAACAGATATCAAACAATTCTATTCCCACAATATCGAAATAACAGTTCTTATATGTATTTACTATTTACTTATAAACTGCAAAAATGTAAACTAGGAAATAGAAATAGTCACATTCCACTGGGGTCATTTATTAGACTTCTGGTTTACGCTTTTACAATACACACACCGAAATCCTAGCCAAAAATAATTTTAAAAAAATTCGCGATATATCATATTACATCAATGGACGCCATTTTCACTTTTCGCCCCTTGTTGTCAACAAACCGCTGTTTTAATCGAGCAATCCTTTCGCGAATATCCGAACAAATCCCGTACAGAAACTTCCAAAAATCGTTGTGGACATTACTGGTGGAATTATCTTCCTTTCCAAACACTTTTGTAAAGTTGAACGAGCGAATTAAGGTATAATTTTATCTTCATATTATTTGCCTTAGAAAGGCCATTAAAATCGCTATCTCGCGCGCGATTTCTTTCGCGAATTCAAAGAAAAATAACGCTAATAAACAGCGTCAAATCTTTGTAGCAATTACTTATACAATTGTCTTCCTCTCTTAAGACTTCATATACATTCTTGCTTCGTATTATTTGCTTTTTCCACGCAATAGCGAGTCCCTATTGGCACATCTAAAAATTTACATATCACGCAGCGTTTCGAATATAATTAGGAGACCAACAACAACAACATTAATTGAACACAACAGTATTCTTTTACAATCAACCTTACCAATTATTATTTTATAATAATGGTTACAATTTAATATATCGCATTTTATACATCTCATAATTAGAGTATACGTACAGTGACAATGTCACAACAGTGGTCATCCGAAAACGCAAATGTATACTGGCAAAATAGGCAAACCTATTTCGTCTTCCATTACCCTACGCTGGCGCAAAAGGTTTCCGATTACCAACGTGATTTTCAGCAGCGAATTCGTAAGCAACAGGCTGAGAAAACCATGTTTTTGGCAGAACGAGATTTCATGCCTAGCCCACAGGACATTACGGGCAGTAACGCTATAACGACCGTATCATCAGATATCTGTTTTTGGGCAAAAAATAACTCGTGGACTTACTGCCAAACAGGCAATAGCATTTCGACCAAAATCTTGCCACAATTTTTCAAGCAGAACTCCAAATTCCAAGAGCAAAACTTGCCAATGTACAAAGGAACGTTATATCGTACCACTGGCTCTTCTTTGTTTGACTACCGATGATGTCAACATACTAAGACCATTTTATTTCTACTGTGGTGAATACCATCGACACCCTAAAGCCTATCGCATAAAAACCTCCATGATTAAATTGAGAACATCCCAGCAGTCGGTGGAACAAAAAATTACAAACATAACTGACCCAACTCAAAAATTACGTTGTGAAAACGCGTATAAATACCTGTTCACCTGTAATGACTCACGTTATCTTCATTTTGTACAATTGAGAGAAAATCTAATTGCACAAAACATCAGTTTAAATTTGTTCAACTTCCAACAAACTGAAGGTATTGAATGTGCACTATGGCCTAACTTATACCCACATGTAGACTACTGTGAAAGTATTATGTGTGGCAAGACTTCCAGAATTAGTACGATGGTGGCATTTACGATCAAATTACACTGTGAAATTATGGATTACGCTTTACATTATGATCTTCTTCAATTCCAGTATGACAGATGGTTATTCAAAACTGTAACTGTTGCGATAAACACGGCAAGAATTCTTAAATGTTCACCTGCTCGTTCTCTTGACACCAAAACATTTTCTGCTACATACTGGCAATGGCAACATCGTTACGTATTAGATGCAGTGGAGCAATTCGGATTGCCAGATGTGTTCATCACATTAAGTCCTTTCGAGTGGTCATTTCCCTTTCCATCATGGCTAGATAACATTAGGAATAAAACGGGAAAAGGACCAACCGAACTAGCCGGTTATGAAACAACGCATCTAGCTCATGTACTTGCACAAACAGTTAGGGGATATCTCTGTGGCAGTAACAGCCAAAAAATGGTCGAAACACCTATTCAGTTACAACCGCATCGCAACACAGACAAATGTGAAAACATTCTTTTACAGATTTGAATTCCAACAACGAGGTACACTACATTTGCATTTGTTGGTTTGGCTAAAAGATATAACAAAAATCCAACACCAATACATCCGAGGAGACATGCCTAACGATTATGCAGACCTCAGTTATTATGTAAAAAAATTTCAGCCATCTGACAAACCATCCAACTGTTTAAACTTGCAAAACAGAGACACCTACTTTGAGACAAGAAATAACACACAAATAATGCATTTGAAACATCCTGCTGAAGAGTTTGCACTCAATCTTCGCACGTACATTTCCACTTTACTGCCAGCCCTACAATGTTCAATGGACTTCCAAACGACTGATGGGAGGGCAATGCTACTTCGTTATGTGACGTCTTACGTCACAAAATGGAAAGACGGCATAACACCTGATGCATTGTATTCTTATCACATCACTGGCGGTCAGGCTGCAATTCGATATGTCATGGACATGAAACCTGCAGAACCAGAGATGTGGCTCGCACTTTCTTCCACAAAAATTTCCTGGTCAAATAGTAAAACAAAACGCTACACTGTACCTTTACCAGATAATGCAGCTGATAACAAAATAGCGATGAAATATAGGCAACGACCACAAACATTAGAAAACTATTCTTTTTTAGAATGGCTTCGCTCTGTAGACCATAACAAAGCAGTTCCGAAAATGTACAAACAAGGGAATACGTCAGTTGGTTTAAAAATACTCTCTTTTTTTAACAAAGATTACTTCTTCCAATATCTTATAATGCACCTACCACACAAACAACTCTCTCAACTTAACCGTCCCACCATATTTGCAGTGGTACGCAGCTGTTATTCATCATTGCAGCGAACTATGGCAAAATATGGAAAGTGTAAAAACGTATTTACAACATATTAACACTTTGGCAGACATGTTCTTCTTATGGCAAATGCAAGTAATCCCACGACACGCATTAGACACACCACAAAGAACTGAACTACCATCTTGCAATTTGGACCCACAACAGCTAACCGTCCAAAATCATGTTGTAATGTCAGTCCAACAAAGAGGTATGCATTACACCACATTCTTTCCCACAGAACACGAAGATGAATTGCACACTTTTGATTCCCAACCAAACACAGTATCCCAACAGTCACATAGCATGACCAACTCATGGACCCGACCGATATTAGTAACTGGTAAACCTGGGTGTGGGAAATCCCATACTGTTACTTCAATTGTATATACACTTTGCCGTGATGACGCCGCCATTCTTATTGCTGCCCCAACAGGGTTTTTAGCATCTGTGTTTAGAGTGCAAGTCCCAGAAGAGGTAGTATGCGACACTGTTCATGCAGCCTTTCATTATCCCGTAGAGGCAAATGATACACCATCCATAAACTGGGCACTCGCGAAATATGACCTTATAATTATTGACGAATTGTCTATGATTCCTCAAAATATCTTTAACCACATTTTAAAAACGTTGCAGATCCTCGTGTTTCGACCGGTCATAATGCTATGTGGGGATGGTGCACAACAACCTTTTTGTAGAGAAAACGGGAGGATTATGCAATTACCTAGTGCATTAGATAATGTGACATTTATTACCAGCACCTATCACTACAACTTGCACGGACAACATCGAGTAGGAGATGCCGAATATTTATCATTTTTGGATTATATCCGCCAATGGATTCCAACACAAACGTTACTTGACAACATACAAGTTGGCCGTGTGATAACTAAAGGAGAACATGTCTCAGATGACGATATCGTACAAGCATATCATATTAACCCTGAAAACACAATTTTAACTTTCACTAAAAAAGCCACGAATCATGTAAACCAATTGATGACGAACAATCTTTTCCAAAACGTACAACCTTTGACAACAGTTCAACTTGATTGTGATCTTCCCCCAACCAACATTTACGCTGGCATGCGCGTGGTCATTACGCAAAACCGGGACAAACCCAATAATATTGTCAACAGACAACTGTCCAGGGTGTTCACAATCAAACTATTCTCTTGAAACTCCCAAGCGAACAAATAGCGCCAATATATCCAATAACAATGACACAAAATGAACAACGCACAACACTTTATCCTTTCTGTCCTGCATATGCCACTACCATGTGTAAAGCACAAGGACAAACTTTAGCAAAAGTAGTGTTGTGGTTCGATATTGATAAAATACCTGCCGGAACTGCATATGTGGCTTTATCGAGAGTCAGATCCCTAAGTGACATTTATTTCTTAAATAGTCTCCAAACACGTTACTTCACACCGGTTACACGACTTGCCGAACTACTCTAAATGTATTTCTTACCCAAATTTAGAACTAACAGACACTTCTCTTTTAGTGAACTAAATGACACCATAAAACTATTTAATGAGGCTCCATAGTTTAAATCATGAGAAATTGAAAATATTTTTTATTTTGGTTCATTGCATATCTCTAGATCTGAAAATGCTATTGGACCATTGTAACTACTTATGTCAAAAATATGACTATATAAAATTTCTAGTATGATAAACAGTTTGGAAATTCATTACTCTCACCCTTATAACTCAATCTATCCAAAATATTATTAAACAATTTCGCACGTCCAAATACCATGCATGAAAAATTTCCCTTTGCACAATAGAATTAACATTATTCGTTCCTCCTTTAGATGTACAAAAACAAATATACAGCTCAAAGCCCAGAAAGTCCGAAAGGAGTGCAATTCTTTGGGCACTTTCCCACGAATTTCATACGTCCTTATGGTGAAGCCGATGACTGTCCTGACGAGGGGACCATTTTCAGATGGGTAAACCCCAAAAACTGAATGGCTAACCAGGCCGAAAATCGGTGTCAGCGAATTCGCGGCCACCATGTGCCAAAACATGACGTTCCTTTCAAATGCCAAATCAGCGTATGTAAATTCAGAGAAAAGCGCGCAAATGGAAGAACACCTGGCACCATTTCTTCACTCGCTACAGAAACTCAAGAGCAACCAACCACAAGCGACATCAAAACAATGATGACAACAATGTTGTCAGACGACGACAATACCGATAACTTCTTAGTGAAAGTTGGGGGTGCTATGTATCTCCTTGGCATACATTATGCCATTGTGAAAACCCTCATTTCAAACCCTGACAAGTTTGCCGAGAGAACGGTGGGGACTTCCAAGGAAGTTACAGATCTAAAATCAGCACCAACAGTCCAAGGTATCAAACAATATCTAACAAGGCTGTGTACAGCTGAAACGTTCACAACAACTCCGGTACCCTTTGCACGGGTTAAGAAAAACCTGGCCCAATTGTTGGAATCGGACGATGATGACGAGCAACGAACAAACGACATTCCTTCCACCTCTACAATACCAAAAACATCGATATCAACGCCATCCCAACCCAAAATAAAAAATGTGAAAGAACATGAAGCAGGTACAGCCAAAGAAGACCAACCCACAGTGGACAACGAGGAAAACACACATGAAGCAGGTACAGCCAAAGAAGATCAACCCACAGTGGACAACGAGGAAAACACACATGAAGCAGGTACAGCCAAAGAAGACCAACCAACAGTGGACAATGAGGAAAACACACATGAAGCAGGTACAGCCAAAGAAGACGTTGCCACAGTGGACAACAAGGAAAACACTACTACCAACATAGAAATTCCAACCCCAAAGAAAAATAAATCAAAAAAGTCAAAAAAAAAAACACGTCAGATGAGCCACCAAAAAAGGAATCACATAAGCAAAAACCACCAAAAATAACATGTTATGCACGCTATCGTCAAGACAAAAACAAAAAAAAAATGTACATATATCGTTCCTGTTCAAATAATAAATAATTCCTAAAAAATGTGAAAACAAAAATATTGTAAATAGTGTTACTGTTACTGTTGTTGTTCTTATGGCAACAACAGCAATTACCTAAAAACAAAAGCGAAAAACACTCTATTTGTGTAGCCAAAAAAATATAAATATATTTGTGTTCCTGTTTCAATGATAAATTCCAGTTAGGAAAATAAACGTGCTGTTTCATTACTATATTGTCTTCTACAACATTTCACACACTCAAGCGAATGGAGGAGAAGGGCCTCAAACAATTTTCAAACACAATAAAAAAAAACTACAAAAAAGAACGATATGCCACATCTAATGTCATGAAAAGTGCATTTTTATTAACACAAATGTAGGGTGGGCAGGGTGGGGGTGAAAGCGTCAGCCAGATGTTAAGCCGTGTGTTATTTACACTTCACCGTTCGATTTAGTACACTAACTATGCTTAACAATTATATGAAGCATGACCTTCTATGTCATAAGTTATTGTAACTTTTCTGACCTTTTTTAACACACCATTTTCAGTAATGCACACGATAGAACCATTCCTAAGGACTTATCCATGTAAATATTACAAAATTGCAAGAGGCAGATTTCGAGATATTGACGATTAAAGTCACGATTTTAACAGTAATACTATGGTGAATAGAAACATAAAATTCACGATTTCGATCTCGGAAGATACTGCCTCGATGAAACTAAAACTTGGCTTGAATGAACAACTGAGAACAACAACTGAATCCTGAAATTTTCAAAAACATTCATTGAAACGTACGCTTGCAAATACTACTTTCATCAGCCGATTCTATTCAAAATGGCCGCCACGATCGCGATCTCGGAAGTTACTTTGTGGAACAAACTGAAATTTTCAGGAACGAACATCTATGAACAACAAAATAAGACTTGAAGTTTGGAGAGACGTTAATTAAAACGAACGCTTACAAATGCTTTAAGAAATTTCTTTAATTGTAATTTGTTCAAAATGGCCGCCATTTCTCATTTTGGCACCATATTGCAAATTGGCATAAAATCTTTAAATCCACTTGACAAACATAAAAAAATTTGAAAACGCAATTGCAACGATAGTTATGGACAATAGAGAAAGGAACAATGTTCATCTTATCTTAAAATCAACAATTATGACATTTTGGACAATGGTTTTCAGGCAAAACCTGTGGTTAACTGCGTATAAAAATACTGATACATTTTTACAACCTTTCTCTACCCTTCAGCTACATGCTTTGAAAATTTCAAGTGCATCCACAAAAAACTGACAGTTTTGGCTTGTGATTTGTGACATATATTGCAGTAAGGTCAAAATGGCAAATTATGACATTTTGGACAATGGTTTTTAGGCAAAAGCTGTGGTTAACTGCATACAAAAATAGTGATACATTTTTTCAACCTTTCTCTACCCTTTAGCTACATACTTTGAAAATTTCAAGTGCATCCACTAAAAATTAACAGTTTTGGGTTGTGATTTGTGACATATATTGCAGTAAAGTCAAAAGTGCAAATTATGACATTATGACATTTCCTGACGAATTTCCTAACGCCATATGGTTTGGCAAAAGAAGCACCAGATAGCGAGACACTCACAAGGAGATTAAACAGTAGCTGTCGCGAGTGGTACAACCGGCCAGGTGTGGCGATAAGCGAAATGGCAGCTACAGTCACGGCCAACATGGAAACTTGCTCTTCAGCGTTCGTCAACAAAGAGCTTTTCGAACAACGAATGACCGAGCAAAAGTCCTTCATGAAGGCGTTGGGTCGCCTGAATACCCAAACCGAGGACAAGCCACCAGAGAAAGATGTTAAAACCCTTTTGAAAGGGTTATATGAAGAGGAGTCAACCCTGAACAACTTAATGGAAGAGATATTCAAAGTTGGCGGAGCAATGTTTACCACTGCCATACAATTTATGGTTGTGATCCCGAAAGTGATCCCGAAAGCTATGCTGCCAAGCTCACGTGCAGCGACGCCAATACGGCCCAATTTAAATGCAATGCAGATGTGAAAGGTTTAAAGACCTACCTGCGCTCAATTGTCTTCAGGTCTTCTGGCAGATCTGGAGAGCTCGGAACAAGAGCCGGTGGCCGAGTCTACGGAACCGCCCAAACAGATATCAAACAATTCTATTCCCACAATATCGAAATAACAGTTCTTATATGTATTTACTATTTACTTATAAACTGCAAAAATGTAAACTAGGAAATAGAAATAGTCACATTCCACTGGGGTCATTTATTAGACTTCTGGTTTACGCTTTTACAATACACACACCGAAATCCTAGCCAAAAATAATTTTAAAAAAATTCGCGATATATCATACTACGTCAATGGACGCCATTTTCTCTCTTCGCCCCTTGTTGTCAACAAACCGCTGTTTTAATCGAGCAATCCTTTCGCGAATATCCGAACAAATCCCGTACAGAAACTTCCAGAAATCGTTGTGGACATTACTGGTGGAATTATCTTCCTTTCCAAACACTTTTGTAAAGTTGAACGAGCGAATTAAGGTATAATTTTATCTTCATATGATTTGCCTTAGAAAGGCCATTAAAATCGCTATCTCGCGCGCGATTTCTTTCGCGAATTCAAAGAAAAATAACGCTAATAAACAGCGTCAAATCTTTGTAGCAATTACTTATACAATTGTCTTCCTCTCTTAAGACTTCATATACATTCTTGCTTCGTATTATTTGCTTTATCCACGCAATAGCGAGTCCCTATTGGCACATCTAAAAATTTACATATCACGCAGCGTTTCGAATATAATTAGGAGACCAACAACAACAACATTAATTGAACACAACAGTATTCTTTTACAATCAACCTTACCAATTATTATTTTATAATAATGGTTACAATTTAATATATCGCATTTTATACATCTCATAATTAGAGTATACGTACAGTGACAATGTCACAACAGTGGTCATCCGAAAACGCAAATGTATACTGGCAAAATAGGCAAACCTATTTCGTCTTCCATTACCCTACGCTGGCGCAAAAGGTTTCCGATTACCAACGTGATTTTCAGCAGCGAATTCGTAAGCAACAGGCTGAGAAAACCATGTTTTTGGCAGAACGAGATTTCATGCCTAGCCCACAGGACATTACGGGCAGTAACGCTATAACGACCGTATCGTCAGATATCTGTTTTTGGGCAAAAAATAACTCGTGGACTTACTGCCAAACATGCAATAGCATTTCGACCAAAATCTTGCCACAATTTTTCAAGCAGAACTCCAAATTCCAAGAGCAAAACTTGCCAATGTACAAAGGAACGTTATATCGTACCACGATATAATAACATACCACTGGCTCTTCTTTGTTTGACTACCGATGATGTCAACATACTAAGACCATTTTATTTCTACTGTGGTGAATACCATCGACACCCTAAAGGCTATCGCATAAAAACCTCCATGATTAAATTGAGAACATCCCAGCAGTCGGTGGAACAAAAAATTACAAACATAACTGACCCAACTCAAAAATTACGTTGTGAAAACGCGTATAAATACCTGTTCACCTGTAATGACTCACGTTATCTTCATTTTGTACAATTGAGAGAAAATCTAATTGCACAAAACATCAGTTTAAATTTGTTCAACTTCCAACAAACTGAAGGTATTGAATGTGCACTATGGCCTAACTTATACCCACATGTAGACTACTGTGAAAGTATTATGTGTGGCAAGACTTCCAGAATTAGTACGATGGTGGCCTTTATGATCAAATTACACTGTGAAATTATGGATTACGCTTTACATTATGATCTTCTTCAATTCCAGTATGACAGATGGTTATTCAAAACTGTAACTGTCGCGATAAACACGGCAAGAATTCTTAAATGTTCACCTGCTCGTTCTCTTGACACCAAAACATTTTCTGCTACATACTGGCAATGGCAACATCGTTACGTATTAGATGCAGTGCAGCAATTCGGATTGCCAGATGTGTTCATCACATTAAGTCCTTTCGAGTGGTCATTTCCCTTTCCATCATGGCTAGATAACATTAGGAATAAAACGGGAAAAGGACCAACCGAACTAGCCGGTTATGAAACAACGCATCTAGCTCATGTACTTGCACAAACAGTTAGGGGATATCTCTGTGGCAGTAACAGCCAAAAATGGTCGAAACACCTATTCAGTTACAACCGCATCGCAACACAGACAAATGTGAAAACATTCTTTTACAGATTTGAATTCCAACAACGAGGTACACTACATTTGCATTTGTTGGTTTGGCTAAAAGATATAACAAAAATCCAACACCAATACATCCGAGCAGACATGCCTAACGATTATGCAGACCTCAGTTATGTAAAAAAATTTCAGCCATCTGACAAACCATCCAACTGTTTAAACTTGCAAAACAGAGACACCTACTTTGAGACAAGAAATAACACACAAATAATGCATTTGAAAACATCCTGCTGAAGAGTTTGCACTCAATCTTTGCACGTACATTTCCACTTTACTGCCAGCCCTACAATGTTCAATGGACTTCCAAATGACTGATGGGAGGGCAATGCTACTTCGTTATGTGACGTCTTACGTCACAAAATGGAAAGACGGCCTGATGCATTGTATTCTTATCACATCACTGGCGGTCAGGCTGCAATTCGATATGTCATGGACATGAAACCTGCAGAACCAGAGATGTGGCTCGCACTTTCTTCCACAAAAATTTCCTGGTCAAATAGTAAAACAAAACGCTACACTGTACCTTTACCAGATAATGCAGCTGATAACAAAATAGCGATGAAATATAGGCAACGACCACAAACATTAGAAAACTATTCTTTTTTAGAATGGCTTCGCTCTGTAGACCATAACAAAGCAGTTCCGAAAATGTACAAACAAGGGAATACATCAGTTGGTTTAAAAATACTCTTTTTTTAACAAAGATTACTTCTTCCAATATCTTATAATGCACCTACCACACAAACAACTCTCTCAACTTAACCATCCCAATCATTAATGTCCCACCATATTTGCAGTGGTACGCAGCTGTTATTCATCATTGCAGCGAACTATGGCAAAATATGGAAAGTGTAAAAACGTATTTACAACATATTAACACTTTGGCAGAAATGTTCTTCTTATGGCAAATGCAAGTAATCCCACGACACACATTAGACACACCACAAAGAACTGAACTACCATCTTGCAATTTGGACCCACAACAGCTAACCGTCCAAAATCATGTTGTAATGTCAGTCCAACAAAGAGGTATGCATTACACCACATTCTTTCCCACAGAACACGAAGATGAATTGCACACTTTTGATTCCCAACCAAACACAGTATCCCAACAGTCACATAGCATGACCAACTCATGGACCCGACCGATATTAGTAACTGGTAAACCTGGGTGTGGGAAATCCCATACTGTTACTTCAATTGTATATACACTTTGCCGTGATGACGCCGCCATTCTTATTGCTGCCCCAACAGGGTTTTTAGCATCTGTGTTTAGAGTGCAAGTCCCAGAAGAGGTAGTATGCGACACTGTTCATGCAGCCTTTCATTATCCCGTAGAGGCAAATGATACACCATCCATAAACTGGGCACTCGCGAAATATGACCTTATAATTATTGACGAATTGTCTATGATTCCTCAAAATATCTTTAACCACATTTTAAAAACGTTGCAGATCCTCGTGTTTCGACCGGTCATAATGCTATGTGGGGATGGTGCACAACAACAACCTTTTTGTAGAGATAACGGGAGGATTATGCAATTACCTAGTGCATTAGATAATGTGACATTTATTACCAGCACCTATCACTACAACTTGCACGGACAACATCGAGTAGGAGATGCCGAATATTTATCATTTTTGGATTATATCCGCCAATGGGTTCCAACACAAATGTTACTTGACAACATACAAGTTGGCCGTGTGATAACTAAAGGAGAACATGTCTCAGATGACGATATCGTACAAGCATATCATATTAACCCTGAAAACACAATTTTAACTTTCACTAAAAAAGCCACGAATCATGTAAACCAATTGATGACGAACAATGTTTTCCAAAACGTACAACCTTTGACAACAGTTCAACTTGATTGTGATCTTCCCCCAACCAACATTTACGCTGGCATGCGCGTGGTCATTACGCAAAATCGGGACAAACCCAATAATATTGTCAACGGACAACTGGCAACTGTCCAGGGTGTTCACAATCAAACTATTCTCTTGAAACTCCCAAGTGAACAAATAGCGCCAATATATCCAATAACAATGACACGAAATGAACAACGCACAACACTTTATCCTTTCTGTCCTGCATATGCCACTACCATGTGTAAAGCACAAGGACAAACTTTAGCAAAAGTAGTGTTGTGGTTCGATATTGATAAAATACCTGCCGGAACTGCATATGTGGCTTTATCGAGAGTCAGATCCCTAAGTGACATTTATTTCTTAAATAGTCTCCAAACACGTTACTTCACACCGGGGTTACACGACTTGCCGAACTACTCTAAATATGTATTTCTTACCCAAATTTAGAACTAACAGACACTTCTCTTTTAGTGAACTAAATTACACCATAAAACTATTTAACGAGGCTCCATAGTTTAAATCATGAGAAATTGAAAATATTTTTTATTTTGGTTCATTGCATATCTCTAGATCTGAAAATGCTATTGGACCATTGTAACTACTTATGTCAAAAATATGACTATATAAAATTTCTAGTATGATAAACAGTTTGGAAATTCATTACTCTCACCCTTATAACTCAATCTATCCAAAATATTATTAAACAATTTCGCACGTCCAAATACCATGCATGAAAAATTTCCCTTTGCACAATAGAATTAACATTATTCGTTCCTCCTTTAGATGTACAAAAACAAATATACAGCTCAAAGCCCAGAAAGTCCGAAAGGAGTGCAATTATTTGGGCACTTTCCCACGAATTTCATACGTCCTTATGGTGAAGCCGATGACCGTCCTGACGAGGGGACCATTTTCAGACGGGTAAACCCCAAAAACTGAATGGCTAACCAGGCCGAAAATCGGTGTCAGCGAATTCGCGGCCACCATGTGCCAAAACATGACGTTCCTTTCAAATGCCAAATCAGCGTATGTAAATTCAGAGAAAAGCGCGCAAATGGAAGAACACCTGGCACCATTTCTTCACTCGCTACAGAAACTCAATTCCAGGACGTCAGAACAACCAACCACAAGCGACATCAAAACAATGATGACAACAATGTTGTCAGATGACGACAATACCGATAACTTAGTAAAAGTTGGGGGTGCTATGTATCTCCTTGGCATACATTATGCCATTGTGAAAACCCTCATTTCAAACCCTGACAAGTTTGCCGAGAGAACGGTGGGGACTTCCAAGGAAGTTGCAGATCTAAAATCAGCACCAACAGTCCAAGGTATCAAACAATATCTAACAAGGCTGTGTACAGCTGAAACGTTCACAACAACTCCGGTACCCTTTGCACGGGTTAAGAAAAACCTGGCCCAATTGTTGGAATCGGACGATGATGACGAGCAACGAACAAACGACATTCCTTCCACCTCTACAATACCAAAAACATCGATATCAACGCCATCCCAACCCAAAATAAAAAATGTGAAAGAACATGAAGCAGGTACAGCCAAAGAAGACCAACCAACAGTGGACAACGAGGAAAACACACATGAAGCAGGTACAGCCAAAGAAAATCAACCCACAGTGGACAACGAGGAAAACACACATGAAGCAGGTACAGCCAAAGAAGACCAACCAACAGTGGACAACGAGGAAAACACACACGAAGCAGGTACAGCCAAAGAAGACATTGCCACAGTGGACAACAAGGAAAACACTACTACCAACATAGAAATTCCAACCCCAAAGAAAAATAAATCAAAAAAGTCAAAAAAAATACACGTCAGATGAGCCACCAAAAAAGGAATCACATAAGCAAAAACCACCAAAAATAACAACATGTTATGCACGCTATCGTCAAGACAAAAACAAAAAAATTATAATGCCAAAAAAAATGTACATATATCGTTCCTGTTCAAATAATAAACAATTCCTAAAAAATGTGAAAACAAAAATATTGTAAATAGTGTTACTGTTACTGTTGTTGTTCTTATGGCAACAACAGCAATTACCTAAAAACAAAAGCGAAAAACACTCTTATCAAACTTGCACAAACTTGCACAAACAGTTAGGGGATATCTTCAATTACTTATACAATTGTCTTCCTCTCTTAAGACTTCATATACATTCTTGCTTCGTATTATTTGCTTTTCCACGCAATAGCGAGTCCCTATTGGCACATCTAAAAATTTACATATCACGCAGCGTTTCGAATATAATTAGGAGACCAACAACAACAACATTAATTGAACACAACAGTATTCTTTTACAATCAACCTTACCAATTATTATTTTATAATAATGGTTACAATTTAATATATCGCATTTTATACATCTCATAATTAGAGTATACGTAAAGTGACAATGTCACAACAGTGGTCATCCGAAAACGCAAATGTATACTGGCAAAATAGGCAAACCTATTTCGTCTTCCATTACCCTACGCTGGCGCAAAAGGTTTCCGATTACCAACGTGATTTTCAGCAGCGAATTCGTAAGCAACAGGCTGAGAAAACCATGTTTTTGGCAGAACGAGATTTCATGCCTAGCCCACAGGACATTACGGGCAGTAACGCTATAACGACCGTATCGTCAGATATCTGTTTTTGGGCAAAAAATAACTCGTGGACTTACTGCCAAACATGCAATAGCATTTCGACCAAAATCTTGCCACAATTTTTCAAGCAGAACTCCAAATTCCAAGAGCAAAACTTGCCAATGTACAAAGGAACGTTATATCGTACCACGATATAATAACATACCACTGGCTCTTCTTTGTTTGACTACCGATGATGTCAACATACTAAGACCATTTTATTTCTACTGTGGTGAATACCATCGACACCCTAAAGGCTATCGCATAAAAACCTCCATGATTAAATTGAGAACATCCCAGCAGTCGGTGGAACAAAAAATTACAAACATAACTGACCCAACTCAAAAATTACGTTGTGAAAACGCGTATAAATACCTGTTCACCTGTAATGACTCACGTTATCTTCATTTTGTACAATTGAGAGAAAATCTAATTGCACAAAACATCAGTTTAAATTCGTTCAACTTCCAACAAAATGAAGGTATTGAATGTGCACTATGGCCTAACTTATAACCACATGTAGACTACTGTGAAAGTATTATGTGTGGCAAGACTTCCAGAATTAGTACGATGGTGGCCTTTACGATCAAATTACACTGTGAAATTATGGATTACGCTTTACATTATGATCTTCTTCAATTCCAGTATGACAGATGGTTATTCAAAACTGTAACTGGCGCGATAAACACGGCAAGAATTCTTAAATGTTCACCTGCTCGTTCTCTTGACACCAAAACATTTTCTGCTACATACTGGCAATGGCAACATCGTTACGTATTAGATGCAGTGGAGCAATTCGGATTGCCAGATGTGTTCATCACATTAAGTCCTTTCGAGTGGTCATTTCCCTTTCCATCATGGCTAGATAACATTAGGAATAAAACGGGAAAAGGACCAACCGAACTAGCCGGTTATGAAACAACGCATATAGCTCATGTACTTGCACAAACAGTTAGGGGATATCTCTGTGGCAGTAACAGCCAAAAATGGTCGAAACACCTATTCAGTTACAACCGCATCGCAACACAGACAAATGTGAAAATATTCTTTTACAGATTTGAATTCCAACAACGAGGTACACTACATTTGCATTTGTTGGTTTGGCTAAAAGATATAACAAAAATCCAACACCAATACATCCGAGCAGACATGCCTAACAATTATGCAGACCTCAGTTATTATGTAAAAAAATTTCAGCCATCTGACAAACCATCCAACTGTTTAAACTTGCAAAACAGAGACACCTACTTTGAGACAAGAAATAACACACAAATAATGCATTTGAAACATCCTGCTGAAGAGTTTGCACTCAATCTTTGCACGTACATTTCCACTTTACTGCCAGCCCTACAATGTTCAATGGACTTCCAAATGACTGATGGGAGGGCAATGCTACTTCGTTATGTGACGTCTTACGTCACAAAATGGAAAGACGGCCTGATGCATTGTATTCTTATCACATCACTGGCGGTCAGGCTGCAATTCGATATGTCATGGACATGAAACCTGCAGAACCAGAGATGTGGCTCGCACTTTCTTCCACAAAAATTTCCTGGTCAAATAGTAAAACAAAACGCTACACTGTACCTTTACCAGATAATGCAGCTGATAACAAAATAGCGATGAAATATAGGCAACGACCACAAACATTAGAAAACTATTCTTTTTTAGAATGGCTTCGCTCTGTAGACCATAACAAAGCAGTTCCGAAAATGTACAAACAAGGGAATACATCAGTTGGTTTAAAAATACTCTCTTTTTTTAACAAAGATTACTTCTTCCAATATCTTATAATGCACCTACCACACAAACAACTCTCTCAACTTAACCATCCCAATCATTAATGTCCCACCATATTTGCAGTGGTACGCAGCTGTTATTCATCATTGCAGCGAACTATGGCAAAATATGGAAAGTGTAAAAACGTATTTACAACATATTAACACTTTGGCAGACATGTTCTTCTTATGGCAAATGCAAGTAATCCCACGACACGCATTAGACACACCACAAAGAACTGAACTACCATCTTGCAATTTGGACCCACAACAGCTAACCGTCCAAAATCATGTTGTAATGTCAGTCCAACAAAGAGGTATGCATTACACCACATTCTTTCCCACAGAACACGAAGATGAATTGCACACTTTTGATTCCCAAC
Source organism: Chrysogorgia sp. JL179-B06 (assembly GCA_035772405.1). NCBI lineage: Eukaryota > Metazoa > Cnidaria > Anthozoa > Scleralcyonacea > Chrysogorgiidae > Chrysogorgia > Chrysogorgia sp. JL179-B06. The sequence goes on from JAYKKM010000082.1 coordinate 1,265,183, forward strand.
CAAACACAGTATCCCAACAGTCACATAGCATGACCAACTCATGGACCCGACCGATATTAGTAACTGGTAAACCTGGGTGTGGGAAATCCCATACTGTTACTTCAATTGTATATACACTTTGCCGTGATGACGCCGCCATTCTTATTGCTGTCCCAACAGGGTTTTTAGCATCTGTGTTTAGAGTGCAAGTCCCAGAAGAGGTAGTATGCGACACTGTTCATGCAGCCTTTCATTATCCCGTAGAGGCAAATGATACACCATCCATAAACTGGGCACTCGCGAAATATGACCTTATAATTATTGACGAATTGTCTATGATTCCTCAAAATATCTTTAACCACATTTTAAAAACGTTGCAGATCCTCGTGTTTCGACCGGTCATAAAACTATGTGGGGATGGTGCACAACAACAACCTTTTTGTAGAGAAAACGGGAGGATTATGCAATTACCTAGTGCATTAGATAATGTGACATTTATTACCAGCACCTATCACTACAACTTGCACGGACAACATCGAGTAGGAGATGCCGAATATTTATCATTTTTGGATTATATCCGCCAATGGATTCCAACACAAATGTTACTTGACAACATACAAGTTGGCCGTGTGATAACTAAAGGAGAACATGTCTCAGATGACGATATCGTACAAGCATATCATATTAACCCTGAAAACACAATTTTAAATTTCACTAAAAAAAGCCACGAATCATGTAAACCAATTGATGACGAACAATCTTTTCCAAAACGTACAACCTTTGACAACAGTTCAACTTGATTGTGATCTTCCCCCAATCAACATTTACGCTGGCATGCGCGTGGTCATTACGCAAAATCGGGACAAACCCAATAATATTGTCAACTGGCAACTGTCCAGGGTGTTCACAATCAAACTATTCTCTTGAAACTCCCAAGCGAACAAATAGCGCCAATATATCCAATAACAATGACACGAAATGAACAACGCACAACACTTTATCCTTTCTGTCCTGCATATGCCACTACCATGTGTAAAGCACAAGGACAAACTTTAGCAAAAGTAGTGTTGTGGTTCGATATTGATAAAATACCTGCCGGAACTGCATATGTGGCTTTATCGAGAGTCAGATCCCTAAGTGACATTTATTTCTTAAATAGTCTCCAAACACGTTACTTCACACCGGTTACACGACTTGCCGAACTACTCTAAATATGTATTTCTTACCCAAATTTAGAACTAACAGACACTTCTCTTTTAGTGAACTAAATGACACCATAAAACTATTTAATGAGGCTCCATAGTTTAAATCATGAGAAATTGAAAATATTTTTTATTTTGGTTCATTGCATATCTCTAGATCTGAAAATGCTATTGGACCATTGTAACTACTTATGTCAAAAATATGACTATATAAAATTTCTAGTATGATAAACAGTTTGGAAATTCATTACTCTCACCCTTATAACTCAATCTATCCAAAATATTATTAAACAATTTCGCACGTCCAAATACCATGCATGAAAAAGTTCCCTTTGCACAATAGAATTAACATTATTCGTTCCTCCTTTAGATGTACAAAAACAAATATACAGCTCAAAGCCCAGAAAGTCCGAAAGCAGTGCAATTATTTGGGCACTTTCCCACGAATTTCATACGTCCTTATGGTTTAGCCGATGACCGTCCTGACGAGGGGACCATTTTCAGACGGGTAAACCCCAAAAACTGAATGGCTAACCAGGCCGAAAATCGGTGTCAGCGAATTCGCGGCCACCATGTGCCAAAACATGACGTTCCTTTCAAATGCCAAATCAGCGTATGTAAATTCAGAGAAAAGCGCGCAAATGGAAGAACACCTGGCACCATTTCTTCACTCGCTACAGAAACTCAATTCCAGGACGTCAGAACAACCAACCACAAGCGACATCAAAACAATGATGACAACAATGTTGTCAGACGACGACAATACCGATAACTTCTTAGTAAAAGTTGGGGGTGCTATGTATCTCCTTGGCATACATTATGCCATTGTGAAAACCCTCATTTCAAACCCTGACAAGTTTGCCAAGAGAACGGTGGGGACTTCCAAGGAAGTTGCAGATCTAAAATCAGCACCAACAGTCCAAGGTATCAAACAATATCTAACAAGGCTGTGTACAGCTGAAACGTTCACAACAACTCCGGTACCCTTTGCACGGGTTAAGAAAAACCTGGCCCAATTGTTGGAATCGGACGATGATGACGAGCAACGAACAAACGACATTCCTTCCACCTCTACAATACCAAAAACATCGATATCAACGCCATCCCAACCCAAAATAAAAAATGTGAAAGAACATGAAGCAGGTACAGCCAAAGAAGACCAACCAACAGTGGACAACGAGGAAAACACACATGAAGCAGGTACAGCCAAAGAAGACGTTGCCACAGTGGACAACAAGGAAAACACTACTACCAACATACAAAAAAATACAAAAAAATACACGTCAGATGAGCCACCAAAAAAGGAATCACATAAGCAAAAACCACCAAAAATAACAACATGTTATGCACGCTATCGTCAAGACAAAAACAAAAAAAATTATAATGCCAAAAAAATGTACATATATCGTTCCTGTTCAAATAATAAACAATTCCTAAAAAATGTGAAAACAAAAATATTGTAAATAGTGTTACTGTTACTGTTGTTGTTCTTATGGCAACAACAGCAATTACCTAAAAACAAAAGCGAAAAACACTCTTATCAAACTTGGACAAACTTGCACAAACAGTTAGGGGATATCTTCAATTACTTATACAATTGTCTTCCTCTCTTAAGACTTCATATACATTCTTGCTTCGTATTATTTGCTTTTCCACGCAATAGCGAGTCCCTATTGGCACATCTAAAAATTTACATATCACGCAGCGTTTCGAATATAATTAGGAGACCAACAACAACAACATTAATTGAACACAACAGTATTCTTTTACAATCAACCTTACCAATTATTATTTTATAATAATGGTTACAATTTAATATATCGCATTTTATACATCTCATAATTAGAGTATACGTACAGTGACAATGTCACAACAGTGGTCATCCGAAAACGCAAATGTATACTGGCAAAATAGGCAAACCTATTTCGTCTTCCATTATCCTACGCTGGCGCAAAAGGTTTCCGATTACCAACGTGATTTTCAGCAGCGAATTCGTAAGCAACAGGCTGAGAAAACCATGTTTTTGGCAGAACGAGATTTCATGCCTAGCCCACAGGACATTACGGGCAGTAACGCTATAACGACCGTATCGTCAGATATCTGTTTTTGGGCAAAAAATGCAATGGCAAATATGCAATAGCATTTCGACCAAAATCTTGCCACATCATTTTCAAGCAGAACTCCAAATTCTAAGAGCAAAACTTGCCAATGTACAAAGGAACGTTATATCGTACCACGATATAATAACATACCACTGGCTCTTCTTTGTTTGACTACCGATGATGTCAACATACTAAGACTATTTTATTTCTACTGTGGTGAATACCATCGACACCCTAAAGGCTATCGCATAAAAACCTCCATGATTAAATTGAGAACATCCCAGCAGTCGGTGGAACAAAAAATTACAAACATAACTGACCCAACTCAAAAATTACGTTGTGAAAACGCGTATAAATACCTGTTCACCTGTAATGACTCACGTTATCTTCATTTTGTACAATTGAGAGAAAATCTAATTGCACAAAACATCAGTTTAAATTTGTTCAACTTCCAACAAACTGTAGGTATTGAATGTGCACTATGGCCTAACTTATACCCACATGTAGACTACTGTGAAAGTATTATGTGTGGCAAGACTTCCAGAATTAGTACGATGGTGGCCTTTATGATCAAATTACACTGTGAAATTATGGATTACGCTTTACATTATGATCTTCTTCAATTCCAGTATGACAGATGGTTATTCAAAACTGTAACTGGCACGATAAACACGGCAAGAATTCTTAAATGTTCACCTGCTCGTTCTCTTGACACCAAAACATTTTCTGCTACATACTGGCAATGGCAACATCGTTACGTATTAGATGCAGTGCAGCAATTCGGATTGCCAGATGTGTTCATCACATTAAGTCCTTTCGAGTGGTCATTTCCCTTTCCATCATGGCTAGATAACATTAGGAATAAAACGGGAAAAGGACCAACCGAACTAGCCGGTTATGAAACAACGCATCCAGCTCATGTACTTGCACAAACAGTTAGGGGATATCTCTGTGGCAGTAATAGCCAAAAATGGTCGAAACACCTATTCAGTTACAACCGCATCGCAACACAGACAAATGTGAAAACATTCTTTTACAGATTTGAATTCCAACAACGAGGTACACTACATTTGCATTTGTTGGTTTGGCTAAAAGATATAACAAAAATCCAACACCAATACATCCGAGCAGATATGCCTAACAATTATGCAGACCTCAGTTATTATGTAAAAAAATTTCAGCCATCTGACAAACCATCCAACTGTTTAAACTTGCAAAACAGAGACACCTACTTTGAGACAAGAAATAACACACAAATAATGCATTTGAAACATCCTGCTGAAGAGTTTGCACTCAATCTTCGCGCGTACATTTCCACTTTACTGCCAGCCCTACAATGTTCAATGGACTTCCAAACGACTGATGGGAGGGCAATGCTACTTCGTTATGTGACGTCTTACGTCACAAAATGGAAAGACGGCATAACACCTGATGCATTGTATTCTTATCACATCACTGGCGGTCAGGCTGCAATTCGATATGTCATGGACATGAAACCTGCAGAACCAGAGATGTGGCTCGCACTTTCTTCCACAAAATTTCCTGGTCAAATAGTAAAACAAAACGCTACACTGTACCTTTACCAGATAATGCAGCTGATAACAAAATAGCGATGAAATATAGGCAACGACCACAAACATTAGAAAACTATTCTTTTTTAGAATGGCTTCGCTCTGTAGACCATAACAAATAAATTCCGAAAATGTACAAACAAGGGAATACATCAGTTGGTTTAAAAATACTCTCTTTTTTTAACAAAGATATCTTATAGTGCACCTACCACACAAACAACTCTCAACTTAACCATCCCAATCATTAATGTCCCACCATATTTGCAGTGGTACGCAGCTGTTATTCATCATTGCAGCGAACTATGGCAAAATATGGAAAGTGTAAAAACGTATTTACAACATATTAACACTTTGGCAGACATGTTCTTCTTATGGCAAATGCAAGTAATCCCACGACACGCATTAGACACACCACAAAGAACTGAACTACCATCTTGCAATTTGGACCCACAACAGCTAACCGTCCAAAATCATGTTGTAATGTCAGTCCAACAAAGAGGTATGCATTACACCACATTCTTTCCCACAGAACACGAAGATGAATTGCACACTTTTGATTCCCAACCAAACACAGTATCCCAACAGTCACATAGCATGACCAACTCATGGACCCGACCGATATTAGTAACTGGTAAACCTGGGTGTGGGAAATCCCATACTGTTACTTCAATTGTATATACACTTTGCCGTGATGACGCCGCCATTCTTATTGCTGCCCCAACAGGGTTTTTAGCATCTGTATTTAGAGTGCAAGTCCCAGAAGAGGTAGTATGCGACACTGTTCATGCAGCCTTTCATTATCCCGTAGAGGCAAATGATACACCATCCATAAACTGGGCACTTGCGAAATATGACCTTATAATTATTGACGAATTGTCTATGATTCCTCAAAATATCTTTAACCACATTTTAAAAACGTTGCAGATCCTCGTGTTTCGACCGGTCATAATGCTATGTGGGGATGGTGCACAACAACAACCTTTTTGTAGAGAAAACGGGAGGATTATGCAATTACCTAGTGCATTAGATAATGTGACATTTATTACCAGCACCTATCACTACAACTTGCACGGACAACATCGAGTAGGAGATGCCGAATATTTATCATTTTTGGATTATATCCGCCAATGGATTCCAACACAAACGTTACTTGACAACATACAAGTTGGCCGTGTGATAACTAAAGGAGAACATGTCTCAGATGACGATATCGTACAAGCATATCATATTAACCCTGAAAACACAATTTTAACTTTCACTAAAAAAGCCACGAATCATGTAAACCAATTGATGACGAACAATCTTTTCCAAAACGTACAACCTTTGACAACAGTTCAACTTGATTGTGATCTTCCCCCAATCAACATTTACGCTGGCATGCGCGTGGTCATTACGCAAAATCGGGACAAACCCAATAATATTGTCAACGGACAACTGGCAACTGTCCAGGGTGTTCACAATCAAACTATTCTCTTGAAACTCCCAAGCGAACAAATAGCGCCAATATATCCAATAACAATGACACGAAATGAACAACGCACAACACTTTATCCTTTCTGTCCTGCATATGCCACTACCATGTGTAAAGCACAAGGACAAACTTTAGCAAAAGTAGTGTTGTGGTTCGATATTGATAAAATACCTGCCGGAACTGCATATGAAAACTAACAATCGAAGCGAACAAGAAATGCGTAAATTTTCTCGACTTAACGTTCAACCTGACCACCGGCACCTTCAAACCTTACTCAAAACCCGACAACACCACCCAGTACATCAACATCAACAGTAACCACCCTCCAACTATCTTACAGAGAATTCCTGAAACGATCAACCGGCGATTGTCAAAAATCTCATCAAACAAGGAAACATTCGACAACAGCTCCCAACCATACCAAGAAGCACTCAAACACAGCGGTTTCAACTACAACTTGCATTACGACCCCCAGCCCACGACCCAAAAACGCCGTAGAAATGTAACCTGGTTCAATCCTCCATATAGCTCGAACGTCGCTACCGACATCGGTCACAAGTTTCTGAAGGCAGTCGACGAATGCTTCCCGCGAAACCATCCTCTCCACAAGCTATTTAACCGCAACACCGTGAAGCTGAGTTATAGTTGCATGCCAAACGTGCAGAACATAATCGCCACGCACAACAAACACATTCTGAAGCAAGAAGAGCAGAAACACAATGAGAGAAATCCAGAATGTAACTGCCGACAAAAGAATAACTGCCCGCTGAACGGAAAGTGCCTTACCAAAGCCGTAGTATACCAAGCCACTGTCATGACCACCACCGACAACAACGAAAACCATACTTATGTCGGATTGACAGAGACCTCTTTCAAAACTAGATACCTCAATCACACCTCTTCATTCCGTATTATGCATAAGAAAAACGCTACCGAACTTAGTAAACACATTTGGACACTAAAAGAAACTAACACCCCTTATACTATTAACTGGAAAATCCTAAAACAATGCCAACCCTACTCTAACAAGTCAAAACGATGTAATTTATGCCTACATGAAAAATTTGTAATTATATATCACCCCGAACTAAGCTCTCTTAACAAACGAAACGAACTGATATCCACCTGTCGTCATCGAAAGAAATATCTGTTATGTAAATTTCCCACCTAATCCCTATGTAATTGTAACACTATCCCTATTTGACGCATGCATCTCATATTATATTCTACTGCACTGTAAGCTATATATCATTCACCTGATGAGTGTGGCAAGCTTCGGATTGCCATACGAAACAAGTTTGTTGTGAATAAACTTCAATGAAGTAATCAGTGTTTTCACTTTGTTTGTTATATATATATATATATATATATATATATATATATATATATACCATTTTTCAAACTCATTCTGGCCACTTTTTATACAACAACCAAAAGAAAATAAAACCAATACAGACTGAAATGCTACCATGCTGAGATGGTCATTGAAAGATGCACTAGTTTAGTTAGGGGTTGACGGCATAAAAAAAAATCCTATCCAATACAAGGTTCAGTATTTATTTTATGATTATTCTGTGACAAGGTCAGGTCGATATGACAAAACTATTTAGCAGATGGTTTTGATACTAACGTTATTTTCATGTATATAAACACTAAAATTAATTCTATTCATCTTCCTCTTGGTAGCCAACTACAACATCTGTAGGGAACGTTTTTCTTATTGCATCATACGCACATGCAGGAATTGCCATCCGTTTTCTTCCAAGTTTTCCATGCACCATCCTTGTAAAATAACGATAAGCAACTGCTCGTAGAAATCTTCGAACAAAATTAAAAGAATATTATTTCATGAATTTTGCTAGACAAATTAATTTATCAAATGCTCTGGTGGAATTAAATCTCCAAGTAAAAAATACTATATATTATATACACTTACGCATTTTCATCGTCTTTTTTTCGATAACGCTTATTCAGTTTCGTTTTAAACATATCGGCTGAAAAACGTAAAGCCCATGCTTCCAGGATGTAAAGTTATACATCCTTGAACAGCACCAACTTCTTTGACGACTTTCTCGTCGTTAAGTGCTACTCCACAGCCCTTTATTTCCGCACAACATGAACATTCCTTTGCGTTTATTACGAGTTCAACTTTGCAGTTTCCACATTGACACCTATAAAAGATGATACATCTTACAGTGATAACACATAATTTTGAAACATATATAAGTATGTAATATATTATATTGTATTTCTTGCCAGTATAAATCATCGTATCAATATCATACAAACACATAAAACTTACCAAGTTTGCACTGGTTCATATCCTCGAAGGCGACGTTGCATTTGCGCGTCTTCCTCAGCACGTTGCTGCCTTCTTCTTCGATAATTTTCCATCCATTCCTCGTCCGCTAGTGGTTCATCGTCCCACAAATCTTCGTGAACATCGACATTAACTGCGCCATCGATGTCATCATCGATCTCCGCTTCATAATCCGTTTCAACGGCGCTGCTGTAACTCGTACTTGTTTCAGTGTCATTCGAGGTAACACTGGCCACAGTGGAATCAGACATGCTCTTATAAAACGCTTAATATATCGATTTAACTTCGGCTACGCAATTCGATACCTTATTAACATAAGTGCGTTCACTGTTATTGACATGTGTTTCGTCCCGGCATCTACGTCACCAGGCAGACTCGACCCAGACTTCTCATTACGCGGTTTTTTACCAAAACATTGGGTTTTCAAATGTGAATTTCATGGGGTTAATGATGAGATTTTGATATATTTAATGGTTTGGACGACTATTAACATGATTGAGATGCGATAAAAAAAAACGTTCGGGGTTTACTAGCACTTTAACTCCAACAAAGCTTGTGGCCCGGATGGGATATCCAACTGGCTCCTTAGGGAGTTCTCGGTTTTGCTTGCAAAGATCTTGAATACGCCATACAGAGAACAACGCCTCCCCAAAGCATGGAAACTCACAGACATTGCTCCACTGTCAAAGAAAAAGCCAGTGGAGGATTTGAAGGACCTTTGACACCTTGCATCTCCAAGATTGCACAGGAGTTTGTGGTGAATGATCACGTGAAGCCTGCAGTGTTGACCATGGTTGATACAAACCCGTATGGTGCTTTATAAAATAACATGTACACACAAAAAGAAAATCCAGCCGCCCATCATCGTTTTTAAACATTTATTAACATTCTCTACATATGCACAATAACTATAAATAAAATATAGCAATCTTCCCTGTTAATTTACACAAGATTTTACAAAAATAGACCGAAATTATAAGTGTTTACAGTGGACAAAGCAACGCTAAAAGTTAACGAGAATTTCCATTTAATTTGTGAGGGCGACGTTTACCTTATTGAAAGTTTCAATAAAACACAAAAACACAACACTTTTATAGATATAGTCCACCAGAACATGGAAATGGTGTAAAATGTTTATTTTACCTCTCGTCGGACAAGATATTCACGAAGAAACCATTCATTTTATTCTTGTAGCCAACAAAAAATCACCGAACAACACTTTGACAGTGAGAGAAAACCACAAAAAAGATTCTGTGTTGTAGGATATGAAGGCTAGGCAAAGTCACAACATCACTTTACATCTGCAGCAATCCAACAAAGTTAAACGGCGTATTTTCGCGATTAAATCCATCAGGAAATATCTTTTTCATCTTTCTAAGCATGTTTTCCTGATGTTTTTACCACTTCAAACTTATTTTTGGCTGTTGCTGTCGTCAGCATCATAAATCATAATAGAAAACCACCCCTGATTGGTAGTTGACGGTTTTTGGGTGAATTGCAATGTTGATCTAATTATATTAATAACTTTTAGTGATATTTCTGTGGTTATTTTATAAAATAAATACCCAATGGTTTTCGGTGTTTGGATACTCTGATCCAAACACTTGGGATGTTGCTCGACTTTCGAAAAGCTAAAAACACTGGCTTAGCAGTTCGTTTTTTTTTACGGGTTTTTTAAGACTCGCAACATCCCGCGTGTTTGGATCAGAATATCCAAACACGGAAAACCATTAGGTATTTCTTTAATCCCAAAGTCGTCAACGACGCAAACGTTATTAAGCATGATTCATAACTGGACACTAGGAACTGATGGCAATGGCACAGCGGTTAGGGCCATACTGTTTGATTATCGCAAAGCCTTCGATTTTATTGATCATAAGATCTTAACGCATAAATTGTGCAAGTTAGCTTTGCCACATAGTATTATTAATTGGATTACCGATTTCCTAGATGACAGGTCACAGAGAATCAAACTCGCTGATGGCTGCCATTCCGAGTGGGGATCAGTCCATCCGGGGTACCCCAGGGAACTAAATTAGGGCCCTGGTTATTCTTGATAATGATCAATGACCTGGCTATTCCAAGCACTAGTGTATGGAAATTTGTCGATGATACGACTGTTTCGGAGGTCATAAGTAAAAATAAAGTGAGTAGAGCACAATCAATAGCTGACGAAGTAGTGCAATGGTCAGAATCAAATAGAATGCAGCTTAATTTAGATAAATATAAAGAACTACATATATATTCTTCACTAAACAACATTGGGAATTCAGTCCTATTATAGTGAATAGTAAGTGCCTTGAAGTTGTAACAAGTGCAAAGTTGTTAGGTTTGACTATCAATAATGATCTTAAATGGAATACTCACATAAATGATCTTGTCAAGAAGGCATCGAAACATCTTTACTTCTTAGTTCAGCTAAAGAGAGCCAATGTATTACCACACAACCTCGTTTTATTCTACATAACTTGTATAAGATCAATCTTAGATTACACGGTTCCAGTATTCCACTATTCTTTACCTAATTATCTTAGCAAAGAGCTAGAAAGAATACAGAAGCATGCCCTTGGCATTATATTTCCAAATATGGAGTATAATGAATCCTTGGAAATCTTAAACAGAGAGATTGTCTTGTCATCATGATAATATTTTCACAAAAATATTCAATTAAATTGCAAATGACTCAAATCACAACCTTCACCACCTAATACCAGAAACTAGGAGTCCAGCTTACAATATTAGAAAGATTAGGAATTTTACAAGGTACAAGACGAATCGTCTTGCAAATTCGTTTTTTATTGCTTATGTCAAAACATTTTAGTATAGAATTTCAACATTGTCGCACTTTGAATGCTATCAGCAATTTGTATATATTTTCATGAGTACTATTAGAATTGTCAGCAGTATTATTTTTATTATTATCATGTAAATACGCAATCCAGCCATTGGCTGCCAGTATTTATTTAACTGGGTCTCAAGGACAGTGCAAAGTTTTATAGAATTATGTATCGTATTAAATAAAACGGTAGTATAATGCATGACACAAGTTTAATGACGTGCAGGATTTTAGATCGCTTGCTTATAAAGGTGCAGTATTATTGATAGTTGATATACTAATAGTTAGAAAAACAATTCTTGATCTATATTATTTTAATCACAAGGTTGATAAAGGTAATAAGTTGGATAGAACATTATGGCAACTGTGTCTAGAATATTGAATAATATTTCACTGGTTAATGCCCTGTGATTATTGGGAAAGAAACACAAAATCCTAATAAGAGCTGCAAAATAAATGACAAACATAAAAGTAAATTTTAGTATCCAGATGAGAAAGAAAAAACCATTAGCTACACACAATGCTTATTAGCCTATATTCATGAATGGTGAAATGTAGCATACGGTTCGTCACGACCCGTACGGATTGACAACTTTTTTTGAGGGCTTCTTTAGCTACACAATACATATTAGCCTAATTACGGATCGTGAGATGTACCGTACGGTTCGTCACGACCCGTACGGATTGACACTCCAGATTTACGTATCGTGAATTAGCACACCATCCGTTAAAACACGATACGGATCGACAACTTTTTTGAGGGCTACCTTAAGCGGCACACAATACTTATTAGCCTAATTACGGATCGTAAAATGTAGCATTCGGTTCGTCACGACTCGTACCGATCGACACTCCATATTTACGGATCGTGAATATAGCATACCGTCCGTTACGACTCGTGCCGATAGACAGTCTATATTTACGGAACATGAATGCACCACACAGTCCGTTACGACTCGTACAGATAGACATTCTAACTCTACGGATCGTCAACACATCATACAGTCGCTACGGCTCAATACTCTGTTTTTACGAGTCGTAATGACAAAACGACTTGTCCGACCGTAACCAAAATTTCACGAAACTAACGATCCGTATGCTTGCTACAGTATTGGACAACCATCAAGGGACCAACGGAACTTGCGAGTTTGGAAACCATGCACATAGCTCACTGCCTCGAACAGATTGCCTGTGGCTATCTGTGCAGGAGCAACAACAATAAATGGAGTAGCCACCTATTCAGTTACAACACAGAACCGCAACGAAATGTCAAAATATACTTTTATCGACTGGAATTTCAGAAGAGGAGCACAGTACATCTGCACCTCGAGGTCTGGTTGAAAGACATTTTGTACATTCAACTGTGGTTCATCAGGGCTGACCTCCCGTGAGATAACCCACATTTGGCTTTTCGTGCACGCAAGTTAAAACCATCTGACAAACCATCACTGTCTTTCACTTTGCAAAACGGAGATACAAGTGTTGAGCGTGACGTTCAAGAAATGTGCTTCACCTCTAAGCACCCTGTCGATGCATTTGCCTTGAATTTGAGAGCGTATGTCTCCACAATTTTGACGGCTTTCAAATGTTCCATTTTTTTTAAACAGACGGCAGGGCGATGCTATTGCGATATGCCACGTCGTACGTGGCAAAATCTCACGATGCTGTGCAATTAGACTCATTATATTCATACTGAATATTACCAAACGTTACTCTGTACCGTGAAGTGCCACGCCAGAGAACAACAAAACGCATGCGAAATACGTAAAAAGATCTAGTGAATTGAACCATCTCACATTCCTTCAATGGCTCCATGCCTATGATCACCAAAATCCAGTTCCTAAGGCTTACAAAGATGACAACACCTTAGTGGGCCTTAAGACTGTGCCGATCTTCAACGTGGAACATTTTTTCCAATTTCTCATGATGCACTTTCCGCACAGATAAATTGTAGAGCTGCAGCAACTTCAGCATGCGTAAATTCTGGAGCGGTATGGTGCCGTTGTTCACCATTTTCCAAACATGTGGAACAAGTCTGAACAGCTAATGACGTATCTGCAACACCAAGGCCATAGGGATCACTACATCCAAACCGTATTGTCGTACATTGCCAGTATATCCGACATCTTCTTCTGATGGCAAATGAAAATAATTCAGGCTCCTCAACTTGACACCAGCCAGCCAGTCCACTTTCTGCTGAACAAACGTTCTCTATGGAAGAGCAACAGCTAGTCGTGAAAAGGCACGTTCTTCAAGTGCGGTCTATGCGAGATCGTCATTATGAAGGATACAACATTGACGACCTTGCGTACATCTCATCCGACAGGGAATCAGTGCCTGAGGCAACGACCAGCAGTCAGCATCTCCCTGATCCACAGCTTTACTGGAAAAGACCAATTCTGGTGATGGGAAAACTGCGATCTGGAAAATCTCATGTTATCTTCTCCATTGTTTACGAGCTAGTGGGTAAGGGAGCAAACGTGCTTATTGTGGCACCAACTGGTTTTCTGGCGTGTGGCTACCGAGAACGAGTTCACAACGTTGTCATTTGCAACACTGTCCGGTCATTCCCGAAGACAGCCTGCATATCAACTGGGGAAATCTCACGATACAACGTCGTCGTTGTCGACGATGCGTCCATGTTAGCAGAGAGCATTTTCTTCAATCACGTGTTGTCCACGATTAACAGGTTGCTGTTTAGACCGATCCTACTGGTGTGTGGTGGTGACCCAGTGCAGCAAGAACCATTCTCGAAAGCCCACTTTCACAAGATGGTGAATGTTTCCAGCCCGATGACTAACCATAATTTTTAAACCAGACGTACTACATGGACAACATAGAACTGGTGACAAGGATTATCTCGCATTTCTGGATCACATCCGATATTCGACACCCGAGCAACAACTTCTCGACAATATCCAGGATGCTCCTGTCATCTCGACCACTGGTCAAGACACTGAAGACGACATACTGTGAGCGTTCGAGGAGCACCCAGATACGACGTTGCTAACGTACACCACATGTACGTCGGACACCATTAACGATCTCATGGCGACAAAGCTGTTTGACAACGAAACACGCCTTTAGCTGTTGCACAGCTAGACTGTGAACGTGAACTCACTCCTGTTTATGCCGGTATGAGAGTAATGGTAACGCAGAACAGGGAAAAAGAAACGGCATCGTCAATGGGCAAAGTTGAATGCGTGCAAAATCACACAATTCTGCTTGAGCTTTCAAACAACACTACAGCTCCAATTTATCCTGTTACTGTTCACGAAAATGATGGGGTATAGCTCCAATTTATCCTGTTACTGTTCAGGAAAATGATGGGGGGTAGCAGGGTGTCTGATCCGTTATGCATTGCGCACGCTACAACGATGTGCAAGGCGCAGGGGAAAACATTGCAAAAAGCGGTTTTGTGGTTTGAGATTGACGCCATTCCGCAGGGTACTGGTTACGTTGCAATGTCACGTGTAAAATCCACACAAGATATTTACTTTTTGACATTTTTGAAACCTGCCTATTTTCGACCTGTTCGCCACCAGATTGTATCATCCTGATCACGTTGCCAAACGACATCTATCAAATATTAATCACGACAAATTATTAGTGATTTATTAAAATAATGACAATTATTAATTATAAATATATATTAATTATTAATAATTTGTAATAATTGCTATATATGAATTCTTAATATATATATGATTATGAACATAATATAACTATTAGTTTAATTGACTGAGACGCTGCGAATGGTGACAAAACCTGAAATTTCACAATATTTGTTTCACGATATATTGTTTCATATATTGACTATTACACGTTATTTTTTCCCGGTAGATATACAAAGTAAGAGCCAGTCTGCTCAAGCGCCCATGGCTGCTAGGTGAGTGAATTTATTCTGCCATTTCCCCCAACAACCACCTAAGACGTTACAGTCTAGTCGACCTAGTGCCAGACGATGAAACAACCTTCTGTCGCCTCAACCCGCAGTGTTGCGAGTGGTTGACTTGGCCAAAAATCGCCATGAACGAATTTGCTTCGACAATGGTCGAAAATTTAAATTTTTTGGAAGAAAATGTGAGATTTGGAGCAAAGTAGTGGGCGAGAGAGAGGGTGTAAACACTAAAGCCATTACTTCAAAGTTTAAACCGTTTGAATAAAATCTAAGGACGATGTAAAACAATTATTGGCAATGATGTATAGCATAACATGAAGGGAAATAATAGACCCAATGCAATTCTGACATTAAGAATGCATGTTTTGCTATACTAATTTGCATGTTTCACTAGACTCATCTCAAAGTACAGTTATTTGGCCTTCATGTCCATTATTTATTGCCACGTTTGTTGCATAGATTAAATACTATGCACATAGTTGTGTATTCAATATTCTGTTAAATTCATAGTTGCAACTTCATGTCCGGAACGTTTTAAACTTAAAAATAAAAGTAAAATGCAGAAAATAACTTTTCACTTAAGTTACTACGAAATTCAATGAAATTAAGGAGGATGTTCCTCAAAGGCAGCTGTTAAATGTTATTTTTAACATATTTAAAAATATACCAAAAAAAATATGTTTAGAGGGCATGATGGAATTATCAAAAAAAGAAGTTAACATATTTCTGGATGCTCATTTAAATTGCAAGTTGCGAGATTCGAAACAAACCTAAGTATAGAACGAGAGCAAACAGACAAGTTCATAGGTGATTTCGCCCTGCCCTCAATGTCCACTGTATTTGCCAATATATATGGCATATTCCAAAAAAGATTGTAAAAACATTAAAAAAATTATTATAACGTTCATTATGCAGGGCAATAGTAGACAGAAAGGGAACAATACAATTTTGACATAAAGTAGCAGGCATTGTTCGGCATAATCTAAACATGCAGTTACTGGCAGCTTCCCTTTATGTCCACTATTTCTGCAGCAGATTTTGTTGTTGTGTTAAATAATCTGTTAAATTCGTATTTGAAACTTCATGTCAGGAAAGTTTTTTCAGAAAACTTAACATGCTTAACATGAAAACTTAACATGCATTGCAAAATGTTTTAAACTTTCCAACATGATTTACTACGAAAAGAAACGACATTAATGACTGTATGATGATAAATTTAAATTTAAAAACTTAATGATGTTAAATCCAGCTAACACTTTACCAAATGGTTTTTCTTTATTGTGCAAGCTAGGACATGGAAGCGATTATTTAATTTAAAAAAAACAGGGTGGGAAGGGGTTGGGATTAGAAACTCTGGATTATTAAACAAGGATTGGGTTATTATAAAATGAACGTACGCATTAGGAGCATAAATTTGTATATAAGTTTGACCAATTAATAAAAACATCATTTGTTAGGAAGCTATTCTACCAGAAAACGCATAGCTTAATATTATTGTAACTTTTATGGTGAAAGCAAACACCCTATTTTTTAAACTTAAATCGAAGAGGCATCGATGTATGCAATGTCTGCAAATTTAAAAAAATTGGAATCGACATTTTTTTTATAGCCATTTGAAATTAACAGTGATTTTGTCTACGGACGCCATCTTTAAAAGTGCGAAATTTTAAACTTGTTAAAATACCGTTATACGGTCATTCGGATCTAGCCAATGGCACGAACGTAAAGCGGGCATCCATTTATACATTGCCTGCAAATTTTTAAAAATTTAATCCAACGCTTTTATTTTTATGGAGATTTAAATTTTAAAATTTACCATGAATGCTTCAATGGCAGCCATCTTGATTTTTGAAAATTTGCATGGAAATAGGGTTAATTATCTGAGAGTTATGCGAAAATAGGTGGTACATATGATCTAATACGCTTTGTTTTGCCTAGATACGTTCGAAAATTGTGATTTTCCGATATTTTTATCAAAATTTCCCACGAAGCCCTAAGAGAGCGGGTTGAGTAGGCCTGCGTACTAGTTTTCAAAATAGCGTTTAAAACTGGTGCATTTTAAAATATTTGCAGTTTCTCAGTTATTTTCCTTTATTCTGTTGTTAACCCCCATGATTTACCGATATTTTCGCGAGGGCCCTAAGGGAGGGGAAGGGTGCTGGCCAGGGAACTAGTTTTCAAAATAACGTCAAAAACGTGTGCTTTTAAAAACATTTTTATTTTCTAAGTTACTTTCCTGCATTCCTTTGTTCAACCTCGTAATTACCGTGTAGTTTTAATAAAATTTGGTGAGATGCCCTAGGAGGGGGGGAAGGGATTGACTTTGCTCCATTTTCCCTGCCTTTTTTGTCGCTCTTTCTTCTTCTGTTGTCTTTGCGAGTTATAGAGTGTTTTCGAGGCTTTTGTGGAGTTTTAAACGGTTATTTCGAGTTTTCTGTGGCATTGTGTGGCATTTCCTTGGTCTTTTAACAAGTGTAGTCGTAGTAAAGAGTTGTTTGGACTATTTTCTGGTGCGGAAAAGTTCGTGTTTTCTTACGATACTTGGTGAGAGCTTTCCAGTGAATTTGGACAAACGGTTAGTTGCTTTTCGCAATGTTTTAGTACAAAGAGGAGGTTTGTTGACTTTGAGTAACCTTTCCGAGTGCTGCTTACAGTTGTTTTTCAGTTTTTTAATTGTTTATTCGCTGTGAAAAGCACGAATACATTGGCAGTGAAAGTGTTTTTTTTCAAAACAGTGTTGTGTACAACCTGACGACGATTACTCGTTTTCCGCTCCTTTTTCTGGAAAACTTGTCTTTGTGAACCGTCAGGTTTACACATTTAAAGGTTTTGTATGGTTTAATAACATTTTAGCAATAGAAAGGCTACTAGAAGTCATTTAAGGCTTTGTGTAAAATCTAAGGATGAGTTCTTGTTTTCCATTCCTTTTTCTGGAAAGCTTGTCTTTGTTAAACGTTATACTTAGACATCAAAACGTTTTGTATGGTTTGATAGCATTTTAAAGGCTACTAGAATTCAGTTAAGGCACTTCAAATAAAGTAAGCCTGTGTTTATTACTGGATTTTAAGACGTACACTGTTATCGTTTCATTTCAGATATCCTGTAACGTACTGGTAGCGTTTAAAAAGCGACTGAAACAGTAATACAGTTAGTGTGATTTTCGCATTATATTGTAGTACGGTAAAAATGTCTAAGTCATGGTGTGACGAAGACGCATTAAGTTACTGGAGGGTTAGCCATTTGTTATTTAGTGATGCCAATCGGGATGCTAAAATAGCTGATTATGTAAGGAACAATTATGACAGGAATGAAAGAGAACTACATGAACTAGAGTCTTTTTTGCAAGAGTGGAACATTGAGCCCCCTCGAAATGATCCTTTTGGCAGAGATAGTATAACTTCTATTTCAAGTGACCTGACCTTTTGGGCTATAACTGTTCGTGGTTTCACTGCGAAAACTGCCATTTGCTCTCTTCTGTTAACTTAATGCCAACATTTAGCAATAAAATCGCTCCTAAACGTACCGTACCTTGTCCATATTCGACAGGGCGCTGCGTCGTTCCGCGCATCGCTTCTATTCCAGATCCACTACGGAATTTGTCAAGGGAGAACGTGCTGACGCTTCGTCCGTTTGACCTAGATTGCGGTGTATATAAGAGGGAACAGCACGGTTATAGGGTTAAGACGGGCACGATAGGTATGAATGTGGCACAGCTTTCCGTTGCGCAGAAAATCAGCGCCTTGACGTGCAAATCGGCCCGCGAGAAATGTCTTCGCGCCTTAGTGTAAAAGTAGCTTTTATGGCCAAAGTGATGTTGGAAGTATTAGACTTTTCACAACATTTCGACTTACTTCAATTCCACTACGACAGGTGGATGTATAAAGTTGTAAGTGGCGCTATCAAGACTGCACGTTTCTCGAATTGCTCACCCGCTCGCGCATTGGACACTAAAACGTTCTCGCCAACTTACTGGCAATGGCAACACCGTTTTCTTTTGAATGCCATTGATCAATTCGGTTGGCCAGATGTGTTTGTTACATTGAGCCCTGTTCGAATGGTCATTCCCGTTTCCAAAGTGGTTGCAGCAAGCGAGGGGAAAAACAGGAAGGGGTCCCACGGAACTTGCCGCGTTTGAAACGGTACATATTGCTCACATACTGGAACAAACAGTAAGGGGTTATCTTTGCGGCAGTAACTGCAATCGCTGGTCGAAACACGTATTCAGCTACAACAGGATTGCGTCTACATCGAACGTGAAAACATATTTTTACTGCTTCGAATTTCAAGAGCGAGGCACTGTGTACCTGCACTTGCTTGTTTGACTTCGTGACATCACGAAAATACAACATGGGTTGATACGAGCGGATATACCAAATGCAAACAAAGATCTTGCTTTCCTGGTACACAAGCTGCAACGCACCAACAAACATGCGCATTCCTTAAATCTGCAGCCACATGAATCGTACTTCCGTACAAACGAAGGTAAAACGACATTACATCTGAAACATCCAGCCAGGCAGTTTGCATTGAACTTGCGCGCGTATATCGCCACGGTATCGCCAACGCTGAGATGTTCGATGGATTTTCAAACAACTGATGGCAAGTCGATGTTTCTGCGCTACGTAACTTCATATGTCACAAAAGATGCACAATGCAATTAGCATAGACAGCTTATATTCGCATCAACTGCAAGACCGCCATCAGACATCTGATTGTTGGTAAGCCTGCTCAACCAGAAATGTGGCTTTCTTTATCAGCGAAAAAGGTGGCATGGACGCCACCAAGTCGCACAAAACGCTTCACCCCACCCACAAGTGTTTCCGTTACCAGCAACAATATCGTCGGAAAATACTGGCTATGCGATACAGCACACAAAACGCAGAACATCATTGAATGGCTTTGAGCGGTAAATGATCAGCGCGGGAACGCGTACGCGCCTTATAAATCGGGAACAACGCTACTTGGTGTCAAAACTTTGTCAATATTCACTAAGGAATATTTCTTTCAGTACGCATTACTTAACCGACCGCACATGAACGTTAAAGACGTAATGCATCCACAACACGAGAGCATACTGCAGACACTGCAATGGTTTGCCGCATGCCTTTACCATTTTCCTGAATTGTGGAAAAACGAGGAACGTTTGACGTGCTACTTGCAGATGCAAGGACACCTTGATTCGCCACATTGCCACAATACGCTCCTATGTTCAAAGCTTGCGCGATCTCTACCACCTGTGGCAAAAACAGATTATATCTTCGTCGCAGTTGCACACCACGTCGTGCCGAGCAACAATATCGACAAGTACGCACTGGACGGGCAACAAATGGCAGTGGAAAACCACATTAGGGAAGTGGTGAGAAAACATGCGGAACATTACAGAGGTCATTCGTACCCCGAATCGGACGCGACGGAATCCAAATCGGAAGACGTTGACGAGACGGCTGCTACGCACTCTCTTGCGCTCTCCTTGCAAAACTGATTTCAAATGGCAAACGCCTATTTTGATAACTGGAAAGCCAGGATCGGGGAAATTGCATGCAATAAAATCGACTATCGCTATCGCTCATCTTCTTCCACTCGACACTAACATTCTTGTCGCCAGTCCAACTGGATTTTTGTTCGCTGTTTTCAAGGCTCAACTTGGTGATGTCACATGCGAAACGGTACATGCAGCCTTCCGTTATCCTGTCGACACGGAAAATGAACCAACAATGAACTGGGCATTGTCTCGTTTCGATCTCATCGTTATCGACGAAGTATCCATGATTTCGAGCATAATTTTCGATCATGTCATGGCCACGATAAATAGATTAATGTTCAGACCCGTGTTGGTTGTGTGGCGACGCCTGTCAGCAACAACAGTTTCGCTCGACAGAGAGAGGGATAATCCCAGTGGGAAGCGTTTTAAGCAATGCAAAATTTACAAACAATAGCTATCGGTACAATTTGACAGGACAACAGCGTGTGGGGAATGTCCAGTATCTAGCGTTTCTAGATCACATCAGGAACTGGATTCCGACTCAAAGTGCACTTGACGACATTCAACGCGGTCGCGTCATCTGTGAAGATAACAAGATCATGGCACAGCAAATTCGCGACGCAATGGAGACAGATGAAGACCTCACACTGCTCACATTTACCAACAAAGCAGCTAACACCATAAATGAGCTTGCAAGCGAAACGCTTTTTGCAGATACGCAGCCAGTGGCATCGTGCATCTGCACGATGATGATGATGATGATGGATTGCAACATGCCGCCCACTGCAATCTACAGCGGGATGCGTGTGACCATTACGCAAAATAGGGACAAGGCAAACAGCATAGTAAATGGTCAACTGGCAATTGTTGAAACAGTTCAGAACAACACGGTGTTTGTCAGATTACCGAACGGCTACGTTGCAGCAATGTATTTAGTGACAACAATGTGCGAAAGGCGTGAGAAGACGTATTACCCAATACGGATGGCTTACGCGAACACCATGTGCAAAGCCCAGGGTCAAACGTTGGGAAAAGTCGCCCTCTGGTTCGATGTGCCTAATATACCAGCTGGTACTGCATACGTTGCTCTGTCATGCTTAAAACGTCTTGACGATATATTTTTTTTGTAACACCTTTGAGAACGACATTCTTCACCCCTGTTGCAACCGGTATTGTATAATATATTTAAATTTGTTCACTTAGCAATACTTTAAAAATGACTTTTATAGTCAATGGAAATACATGGTCTGGAAACGCGACAAACTTCAAAGGGGCTAGCAAACGAACTGTGATTCATGTTGAGGGGCACACGAAGGTGCACAAATCCTTTGTCTTAGGTTTATTAATATTTCAACAACATTAAACTCAAACGTTGTTATGGCATAATCGTTTCATTATACAGAAAATACAATGTGTTCAGTAACCGTAAAGTGCACAAATTGAACAAATTGGCCACTTTGCCATAAACTCGTCATATTTAAAATGTGCTTCTAGCTTGCCGATTGACTTTAAACTAATCTTGTTTTTTAAATCTTTGTCAGATGTACAAACAGACAAAACATGGCAAAAGCCAAGACAACTGCCCGAAAGGGATAAATTACTTCAAGCATTTCCCGGCTAATTTCCTTACGCCATATGGTTTGGCAAAAGAAGCTCCAGATAGGGAGACACTGACACGCAGATTAAACTGTGGCTGTTGCGAGCGGTACAACCGGCGACACGGCCAACATGGACTTGCTGCAAACTTGCTCTTCAGCGTTCATCAACAAAGAGCTTTTCGAACAACGAATGACGGAACACAAAAGTCTTTCATGAAGGCGTTGGGTCGCCTGAATACCCAAACCGAGGACAAGCCATCAGAGAAAGATGTTAAAACCCTATTAAAAGGGTTATATGATGAGTCAACCCTCAACAACTCCATGGAAGAGATGTTTCAAGTTGGCAGAGAAATGTTTACCACTGCAATACAATTTATGGTTGCCAAGCATCTGCTCAATGATCCAGAAAGCTATGCTGCCAAACTCACGTGCAGCGACGCCAATACAGCCCAATTTAAAGACCTACCTGCACTCAATTGTCGTCACCGATGACAGCAAGACAGAGTCGAAAAAAAAGAGAACTGTGCGAAAGAACCCCAGAAAAAAAAAAGTAGAAACAACAACAACACCACGGGAAGGAAAAAGTTCGATAAAACACAAGGCAAAATGATGAAAAGAAATTGTGAAACACTTGACATTTGAAACACTTGAAACATCATTTGTGAAACACTTGAAACATCATGTACATTTGTTATCTTAATTAGCTATGTTTTTTATTAAAAATTAGCTATTTTTATTAGCTGTTTTTCCATACTTTATAAATAAAAGGCTATTTTTGTTGCGTTGAAAATTGCGACGAATTGACCAAAAAAGGGAGCAGTATGATTTGCGAGCTTTGAGAAATAGGATGTGGATATCGATGTGGTTGGATAGAAAACGTAAGATTGATTGGAAGCCGTGTTATTCCTGTGGTAACTTTTCTGACACCCCTAGTTTAAAACTTGTAAAGACTTTGGGACCGATAGAAAGGCCATGCATTTATTGTATTCATACTGAAAATCAAAATCGAGTGCCCTTTTACCATTTTGTTCTGTGAGATTTCCGTTCTCATTGAGCTCACTTTAGGACACCTGCATTATCATTTGACAGTCGTTTTGTACCAGCCAAACTTCCAACCTGATAGTGTCTTCGGCTTTGATCGACCGGAAAAGAGCGATCTTATGACTAAAATGTGGACATTAATACTATGAATAAGTAAAAAAACGATGAGTATTGGTATTTCGCCAGTGGACTCTCCTCCCACTTATTGTATTGCTTGGTATGGTAAGACAATATGGTACCTGTTCTCGTAGGTAGAACCGTCATGAATTCTCACTTTTTAATACATATAGACACAGTAGACAATACGATTTCCAGGTTTTTAATACATCAACACATAATGACTTTGCTTTCCTATCAAGCATATTCAAGCATTGCATTATAAAAGCGCCCCCAATCTTTACAAATCAGCGGCTACATATCAACTGATACTTCATTACAAATCCGATATTTCGTTTCTTAACAGTACCATTTAACATGAGACGATTCTAAAACCCCCATGGTCAGTTACAAGATCACAGTGACGTGTTATATACATGGACAGTAACATACCTTGCAGGCTGACCAACCGCACCACCCCAAAATTCAACAACAAACTTTTAAACTGCAACAACTTTAGTACATGCTATTGGAGCTGGATCTCCTCCAACCATCCAGAAGCTGTATCCACTCTGCTTGTTGAGCCTAGAAACGCCATCTTTTTCACGGTCTCTTAACACGTGTATGCCAAATCCACGGCGGTGTTGCCTCCACGTACGTAGCTAGAATGAAACAATATTGCAAGAGAGATGTAGTTGCGGCAATGACATGTTTGCGTTTACATGAACGCCATGGTTTCGCATCAAGAAATCGAACAGAGAACGAAATTTCGACAACAAAACCGAGGAGATATTGGTGAAAATAGTGGCAGCTAGCTGTGGAAATAAAAACAAATGCTGGAACATTTGTTTCAGACTCTGCCTCGCATCCAGTTTGCATATTCCCAGTGTAAAAACGTGAAAATGCCAAAAAATCAATGCCTGATATTATAATTCTTGACAGTTAACTAAACAGTGAACAATAAAACTTAACTTGAAAATAAACTTATTGTTTCCATGATGATGATAGTCAAAATGTCTCTTGAAGAAACATTTCTACTAGTTTGAAATTGCATGAAAATGAAATATTTTATTAAAAATAAAACGGTCTAAAACAAAAGTCAATATTCTTCTTCACTAATTGATGAAACACTTGGCATGGATTGTTCATCTTCGTTGTCTTCCAGTTCGTCATCGTTGCTGCTATCAACTGCAACAACATGCACTGTCGCTTCAATGCATCTGACCTTATGTGGGGGTACAACTACTTCATCAATCTGCTTCACTTGCCTCTTGGACAAATAAATGTCAAGAACCCCTTCAATTACGTCAGTCATTGGCTTTGATCAACATGTGCCAAGGAAAGACGGCAGTCAGACAAGATAGATGAAAGGACTGAAAATGCCCTATCTACCGTCGAATACGATCCGGACATGCTGACACAAGAAGGGAAAGAAGCTTGCAAATATTTGGATACTCATTTCTACAATATCGCAAGATGTTTTGCCAAATCGTGGCCGTGCTGAAGTCATCGCCAAGCTTTAAATAATGCGATGAGACGAATTTTCTCACTTGCCTCCATTCTTTCTCAACTTTCAACACATCAAAACCGCATTCTTCAAGTGCAACTTTGAAATGAACGCAAAGAGAAAGTATTTTCTCAATGCCATACTTTTAGCTTCCTGCTTGCAGTAACGATAGACTGATCATTAAAACCAGCGATTTTATCAAATACAACGGTGTGGTACTCTCTGTTATGAGCCTTGCGTTTCTCATGACCAGACTTGCAATATGCATGCTCTGCCACAACATTACCATCATCTTTTGATTTGAATGGAAAAAAGCATTCTGTCCAAATCAACACCATCACCACTCGGTCTTGCTGATGGTCATCTCGATTCATCAAAGATCAATGAAAGTCGCAAAACATCAAGTGCCGCACACACTGCGGAGCTTCTTCAATAGTCCCAAAAACCTTTGCCTTGGTGTCGGCAGAATTGGCATGAACAGCGTAATTTTCAAAGGCTGGTATCATGTGGACAAATCTTCTGACCATCCGGAGGCCTTGGCGTTAAAAAACGCAAAGACAATCCCGTATTTGCAAGGCATGCTCACGTTCGCTGTTGACACATAACGTTAGCACAAACACAGCCGCTACAGGAGCCAGAAGAAACCTTGGCAGCCTCCTTGCGAACCCAGGAAGGTCGAAACCCAACCTACTGCCCTCTACGTCTAAACCCATGCGAGTGGTGCCACTCACTGTGCCCTAAAGCACACCCCCGACAACATCCAGCGCACACAATCCCTGCATTGCTCGTGCAGT
Source organism: Chrysogorgia sp. JL179-B06 (assembly GCA_035772405.1). Taxonomy (NCBI): domain Eukaryota; kingdom Metazoa; phylum Cnidaria; class Anthozoa; order Scleralcyonacea; family Chrysogorgiidae; genus Chrysogorgia; species Chrysogorgia sp. JL179-B06. The sequence continues at coordinate 1,291,083 of JAYKKM010000082.1, forward strand.
GCAAAGCCAGATTGGGGCCTTAACCAAAGACGGTGCACAGTCAAGTGCAAAGGGACAAACCAACGTCGACGATGCACTGATCACCGAATGGCATGACGTCGTAGTCATCCAAGACGCCATCGACGTAGAGGCTGTTCAACGGGGTGAAAAGAGGAACCACGACGACGAGGAAGGCGAAGAAGGTGCACGCAAAAGAAAGAAAGGCAAAGGAAAACGGAAAGGCGATGGACGCGAATGACAGGGAATGCAAATACAGAAAGAAAAAAAACGAAAATCTAAAAAAATGTAAACAATCGCACACAACGGGGTCACCACTGCACACACACATAAGTTTAGTAAAATGGGCCAACGTCTACCAAGTTATAATACGACAATAACAAATACGGCTACCCCTACCCCTTACAAGAGAGGAGTTTGTCTCGTTGACATGAAATACGTGTCCGCATTCAAGGCGGCGTTCTTTTTCCAGTACCCCCTCCTCAACGTCCACCACACCACCGGTCAAGAAATCCGGCACCCAGACCATGAATTCTTGCCCGAAGATCTCGCGTATTTCGTCGCGGCAATGGTTTTGCAGCGTGAATTGTGAGGCGACGTGGATGCTGTTACAAAATTATTTCATCAAGAAGGGAGCACTATGTGGCCAACATTTCGGCCCACGTAGCGAAGCTAAGAACGACCTACTACCTCTGGCAAATTCAGGTACTCAGAAATGCAGACATGGACCCCTTGCCTCCCGACCAACAACGACGATACGAACTAAACACAGCAAACCCTGGTACTGAACAAAATGAACAGTTTCTTGCGACTACGGGGCCGACATTACGCGTCACTGCCGTCGTACATGCCAACACCGGTTCAGTCAATGACAATGACAGCGACGATGACAAAGGCAGCATCGACGACGACCCTCGCCCACCGCCCCATCGGCCTGCTATTCCCATGTTCTAAAGGCTCTACCCGGAGGACAACCCCTTGAACGATTGGACCAAGTTGATAAACGTTATGGGCATTCCAGGTTCTGGGAAAATGTGGACAATGAACACCTGCATCACCAACTGCATTTCCAATGCAAGGAGGGTCCTCGTTGCCACACTTACTGGCTTCCTGGCAGCTATGTATAGGGCAAGGTTCGACGAAGCAATCGACGTCAACACCGTTCACTGCTCTTTTTGCTATCCAATCGATGGCTCACTGCCTCGGACGAACTGGTCGTTGGCGAACTACGACGTTGTGGTACTCGACGAAATATCCATGATTACATATGCACATGGACGAACACTTGTCATCGACGGTTACGCTCTTCAAAGCAACGGAGCGCATTGGTTCAACTCCAGTGGATGGCTTGCTTGCCGCTCGCGCAAACAAACAAATCGTACACCGCAGCGATGCGAAAAGGGAGCACACGCGAAATCCAGCGAAAGATCGAAAAACGCGATCCCCAACGCCCCAGCTGCGAGAACTCATGATGATGCATGACCAACACCCAAGGGTCCCTTTTCCCAAGTACGTCATCTCCGTGTGCATCAGGGTGGGTAATGGTATAGAAGCTGTGTGTTATTAAACTAGAAATACGTGTACGCAACAACCCCTCGCCCACTTACTGTTTGAGGGTTTAATATTGCCAATCTGAACAGATTTTCAAACTGCTTATTTTTTGGGTGCAATTTGTCGGTAGTGCATTGAACACAACACAAGTGGGAAAGTTTGCCAACACTAAATTGTCTCACAGGCAGTGTTAGAAACCAATTGTGTAACTCTTGATTATTGAAATTAATAATTAATTTTAAAAATTATTAATTTCAATAATAATTTTATTAATTATATATTACATAATTAAAGTTAATTATGTCAGTTATGGTTTTCATAATAAATTTGAACATGCATATTTACAGTAACAGTGGCATACTCATGATTTTACTCAAAGTACAATTGTATTCACGAGACTGCATGACCTTATACATACATGTACCCTACTGTAATAATGTAATCTGCATGTTCCTTATTGTCTAATTGTCATTATAAGCAGATAGCAAAAGATTCAATACCTAAATTTATCCTAGACCAAATTGATAAGCCTGATAAACCTTTTATTCTTTTAGAAGACTTCTGTTTCTTTTATTAATAATATATAATTATGCACATACATGTACCAGTATTTCAATGGTATTCAAGTACCGATAACACAATTTCAAAAAGATGAAATAACAAAAGCCATAATATGCAACAAAGAACAACATTGCTTAATCTAATTGTTTCACCAATATATAATTAATTCAAGATGAAATTCCCTTCAGTTGTTTAATCCCTAACGTGTTCCCCTGACACAGTGAGTGTTAACCTACCCAATTATACAGTATCTATATACAGTATATATCCTACAAAAGCTGTGTAAATATATACATTGCAAGCCTACGACTGGCATTGTCTAAGCCTATAATACAGGACAAAGGTGTTTACACAGACACACTAAGCCATTGGCCAGACCAGCATGCCATCAAATGAGCATATAAACACTGATTGTTATAACCTGTGTGGTGCATGTTTACATTATTAAAATCAGTAAAATGTAAGCCAGGCCCAAGGTGGCATCCAGCCAGGTTGGTCCTGGTTAGTCCTATAGACTTGCAGTATAAACACAGCTATAATCTGTACTCACGATATTAACAATGGCGGTTAGACGTGTCTCAGCGAGCTCCGTAGAATCGACAACAGATAAATCAATTAATAAAGTTTTAATACCGAAAGATGATCCTCTCTTGGAAAATCTTCGTTTTAAAGGAAAGCAATTACAATGGACGAGCGATTTAGACACTTTAAAAAGTCTATTTAGTGATGGTTTTGGCTTCAAAGGAAAATGGTCGTCACCTGGCAGTAATTCCAAAAGATTTAAATGTGAAAACTTCGACATCGTAATAACGTGGTATTATAAAAAGCAAATTACTCTACTATTCCAAGGAGGAGTAGGTAGTATTCTCAAAGACGATCTAATAAATGCTGTCGAAGGGAAAGAAACAACTAAAGAAGAAGTAATATGCGATAATAAAAGGAACCATGGTGAAACGCCAGCTGACCACCATGTTGACTCGTCGGCTCTCCGTAATCAGTGTGATTGTCCTTGTAGAGAATACACTGCTGAATTGGAAGGTGTAAAATTGGATATTGTCATCTTACAAAAACAATTGGAAGGCCTTCGTACATCTAAAATGTCCGATAAACCCGTCAACGTTGATAATGATAAACAAAGTCTGAAACAAGAACTAATGGACACAAAAATTCACTGCCAAAACCTAGAAAGAGACTTGTCAATTATAGTTAAAGAACGAAACCTTGAAGTCCAAGAATTTAAAGAAAGTATAACATCTTTGGAGCAGAAAGTTAAAAGTGTCGAAGAAGAACGCGATTCCCTGAAATTAGCATTGGAAATTATCGAGAGTGAAAGAAATAGTATTTTTCTTTCAGCCCAGGAAGAAAAACAAAGAAGTTCAACAACCACGGAGAATTGGGAATTACCAAAGCGACCATATAAAGAAAATAAAATTTTTGCAGACAAAGGAAACGTCAACCCATCAATCGTCAATCATCATAACCGATTTGAAATATTAAATAAACAACAGTGCTGTGAAACCGACGGCGATAACCGCAACCAATATAGAATCCGTGCATGAAGACCCGACACTCTGCAATCAAACGTGCCAAAACATGTCAGCTGACCGTCGAATCCAAAAAACACAAAAATGCATGGTCAAAGACAGGATTGCCAAAACAATAGTATCTCGTATGTAAATTCAAGTGAAGGAAAAGCGACCCTTACCAGAGGGGAAACCCCAAGACAATCAACAAGCTGTTGTGACGGCAAACCAAGTGAAAGGAAGCACGAAACAAACCTGAAACGCGTAATTAACGATAATAAGGTACCATTACCAAAAGCATCTCAGCATCGGGCACAACCCCAGGATTGGATGAGTTGTCTACCCTTAATTGATTTACCCATGGCGATAGATAATAATACCCTCACTCACACGCCGTATCCACGTTTTGCCGCAAAGAACGAAACGGGAAATGCCAACCGCAAGTTTTTTCGGTCGCACATCAAACAGAAGGCGGAGTGGCTAAACTACCTAGAATTTGTCCGTCTTACACTGGCATTATAACCTCTGAGATCCCTGTCACGAAACCGGTAAAAACCACCCCAAGAGTTTATAACATCTCCGTGTTAATTACTAATATAAATTATAACAAAATTCCGACCAAAATGAAGCAAAGCTACCTAACCCCCATGGATTCACTAACCGTTACAAGTGAACTGAAGCGAAAAACTGTTAATCAATGCAACTTACTACACATTCAACCCAATTCAATGCTAAACTCTGAAGCAATTACTGTAAATTCTCAAACTCATTCAACTTTAAATGATGATAACACATCTGCTACAGGATTGAAATTAGCCCACTTAAACATTCGCTCGCTGAGGAATATTGCTCATTTCTTACAGTTAAAAGAATTCACTAAAACCAACAAAATAGATGTTCTTACTGTATCGGAGACATGGCTCAATACCACAGTAACAAATAAAGAAGTAGAAATTGAGGGATATAAATTACATCTCCTGGACCGATTGCATAAGAAAGGAGGTGGCGTCTGCACGTATGTTCGGAAGGATATCAAATCAACTGTAATTAAGGATCTTACTCAGATCTCATAGTTTTCATCAACTATGGATCACCTTGCAATACAAGAAATCCAAATCTTTATTGGTCTGCGTCTCTTATCGTCCCCCAGACTGTTCCACTGACTGTTTTGAAAACTTTTTCAAGCCTTCGCACATCCAAGCCCTTACTTTGGGAAAACCGATCATCATCCTCGGATACCTAAACTGCAATATGCTTAAGACAACCAGCGCTGAATTTAAAGCTTTCACTGAATTGACATCAGAATTTAATCTCAAACAGATTATCCTTTCTCCAACCCGTATCACGGATACAAGCCAGTCTCTAATTGATTTAATCCTAGTTAGTTCTCCTAAACTTGTACGTGACAGTGGGGTATTTAACATTTCAATCAGCAATCACCTCCCTGTTTATGTTATGCTTAAATTAAAGTCTACCAAGCCTTTGCGTTCATAGTTACAAGAATTACAACCCTGATCTTTTTGCAGCTGATCTTGCATCCAAATCCGACCGTCTTCTTAGTATCTCTCAGTCAACGATGTAGACAAAAAACTTCAAATTTTTGACGAAGTACTGCAAACAACTCAATGCTCACGCCACAGTAAAGACCCTAAAGGTTCCGTGGCAGACCATGTCGCTTCGTGACACCTCAAATAAAAGAACTTATGGCTACGAGAGATCAGCTACATTGCATCTTTATGCAGACACGTCATAGTCTCGACCGGCGCAATTTCAAAGAAGCCCGTAATGCCGTTAAAATGACACTAGTCAATGCCCAGAGAGAACATGTCCTTGATCAAGTAAGGGAACATAAAAAAGGCAACACAGGATCCTTGTGGAAAATCATCAAAGATACAGTCACGTACAAAGAAAAAGATTCTGTGGTTTATAGCAAAAATCCAAAAGTAGTCGCTGAAGAGTTTAACCACTTCTTCTCCACGTTGGAATAAATGCAGCAATGAAAGCAACTCAATTAACGCAACATAATAATCTTTGTCCTGATATGCCTCCCATTACCACATTTGCTGAACCTGAAATGTTTAAATTTAAGCCTGCCTCCTGCACCGATGTTAAAAACATTATATCATCCATGCCAACTAACAAGGCTCCAGGAAAAGATAAAGTGAACATGCGCATTATTAAAGACTGCTTGCAAGTCATCCTAGGTCCACTGACAGATAAATACTTCATTGACAGATAAATACTTCATAAATGCTTCATTGACGTCTTCTACGTTCCCACAGCCGTGGGAGGAGGCAGAAGTTATTCCGTTGGTAAAGGAAGGCGATCACGAACAGCCATCCAATAACCATCCTCTTTCTCTGCTTATCCAACCATCGAAGGTCTGTGAAAAAATCGCCTTAGTTCAATTTACAAAATTTCTATCTGCAAACAATTGTTTGACATCGCACCAAAGTGGAAACAGGAAACATCATTCCGCAGAAACGTTGAACATATTGGTTAATGATTCTATTTTTGAGGCTATGGATCAGAAATTAGCAACAGCACTCATTCTGCTAGACTTATCAAAGGCATTTGATAGCATAAGTCATCCAACTTTGCTTAACAAACTAAGCCGAATTGGGGCATCCCTTGGAGTAGTGAAATGGTTCGAAAGCTACTTGTCTGGAAGATCACAAGTTGTTCGAATTGGCGCAGCAGTATCATCACCGATTAACATCACTCATGGGATACCTCAAGGTGCTATTCTATCTCCACTTTTGTTTAGCATCTATGTCAATGACCTGCCACTGACACCGCACCCGTCTTGAATCTTATGTCAATGACTCTAAAATGTTCCTTTCTTTCCCTGTTAAAGATGCGGGCCAGGCTAAACTACAACTCGAGGAAGATCTCCTTCAGGTGGCAAGTTGTTTTTCTGAGCATCATTTACTTATTAATCCGAAGAAAACCAAATATCTACTCATAGGAACGCGACAATTGCTACAGAACCTTCCTTCAGATATGAACCTTAGTTTTATGGCAGAGACTATTAGCCCAATATCCGCAGCTAAAGATTTGGGAGTAATGATGGATACTCGCTTAACGTATGATCGTGACACCACCGAGTTGGCTTCATCATGCATGGCAAAATTGATGCAGATCAATTGAGTTAAAAAATGCTTTGATAAGGAAACTTTATCCCTCTTAGTCTCAGCATTGGTAATGAACAAGCTTCTTTACTGTTCAACTATTTGGTCAAATACATCCACCAAAAACATCAATAAGCTGCAATCGGTACAAAACTTCGCTTGCAGGATAGTAACAAATACTAGAATGTTTGAACACTACACCAAAACTACGAGAATTAAATTGGCTTCCAGTGAAACAAACAACAACTCTTATTTAAAGAATCAGTTATGATGTATAAATGCATCCATGACCTAGCTCCACCTTATTTATGTAATAAATAAAAAATACGTTCAAATATCCACGAATGTAACACGCGCAATCGGGAGCTTCTTCAAATCCCACTTTTTAATACCACGTCTGGTCAGAGAACATTCCTATATAGAGTCAAATTGTGGAACAATTTGGACGAAATAAAATTGGTTCCCTCTGACAATTTTTAAGAAAGAATTAATGAAATTTATGTTAAACAATTTTTACTGTTAGTTATAAAATAGATTTCCTGAATGTAGATACCATTTAACTGAAGTTATTTTAAATTTTTATTTATCCAATGTAAATTAGTGTTGAAAAGCCTTATAAGGAACACAATAAAGTATGTATGTATGATCAAGTATTGCAATTATTCCATTGTGGATGAGGTTGCAAAGTGACCGAGTGAAACAATGGTGATGGATAATTTAAATAAAAGTATAAAATCTGCCATTAAAAATTTGTATTAACATTTGTTATTCTGCAATATTATAATAAAGCACAATTTAAATGGTATGGTATATTTAAATAATATATTTAAATGGTATATATAAATGGTATATATATTATATATATATATATATTCTAATCTTCCACTCATCTTCTTTGTGCTTCATTTACTTTCACATTTAAAAGTCTTTCACTTCACATGATTGTGGTTACCATGCATCTTTCAAATCAATCAAGAATCCACAAAATGCAACAACACATACGAATCGAACAAAACAAAACCAGCCGAAAATTATTGAAATTTGCATAGTTCATTTTACATAGTTCATAGCTGTGTTTTGCTCAAATTTGCTAGAGTAAGATTGAGCTGTAAAACTGGTCCAAACAATGCGCGCTCGTTACTCGTCGTTTTGTTTATAATTTTTACTGATCTCTCCAACCCTGACTTCGCTTACCTAGCTGGACTTGTCTGTGTAAGCATCACCAAACTTGTCGCATTTGTTCACGATCTTTTGACCTAATAGTATGGAGTTTCTACTCGCGATTTTCGACGCCTTTGTTCAAAGTCTTTCGACGCGTTTGTTCAGTCTTTCGACCTTGTTGATGTAACCATACCTGTTGTTGGTTTGGTTTTCCCACAGGCAATATCGGACTTTACTTCCTGTTGGCCCTTTCGTTCTCCTCTGCTCGTGCAGCTTCAACCTGCCATTCGTTATTTAAATTACTCATTTCACGTTTTTTCGAGTTTCCAATGCTGTTTAAATTCACAAACAGTAATAAAATCGCTTTTGGAAAATAATATCACAAAATGTTCCCAGGTCACGACAGATACATATCCTTGTAAATAAATATCCATAACTATAGTTTAATCACTTGCCCCGTGAGGTCCTCGTCATCGTAACCAAGACAACCGATGTCCGTTGATGGATACCTATATTTATATATACATGGCAATAAATATTTTACAGAATAATTTGCCATGACTCAAATGAACGGAGATTGTACCGTCAAGATTGATGTCCTACATATGTGGCCAACAATGCGGTGACACTAACATATATGTCATATATATATATGTTATTGTAACTTTTCTGATGAAATTTAATTTTAATTGTCACTAACTTACCATCAACAACATCAACTTTGAAGTTCATTCACAAATGTTAACGACATAGAAATGAAACGCCGGGGAGGTCAATTTCAATTGCGAGTTTCCAATGACGTTTGACAATTTAAAAATCTGAGAAATATTCCCATTTCAGTTTCAATTAAAACCCATTCTTTTTGGGAGTAGCCTGCATACTTTCCAGTATCATATTGAAAATATGACTACATTGATTGAAAATTCGCAAAGTTAACTGTCTTTCAATTAGAGCGTACACGGGCACGTAAATTGGCAAAAACGACTTTTCCGAAATCTCAGAAATATTCTCATTTCAGTTTATTATATTGCATAATATAACGTATTGCAGTATTTTAAATATCAACCGTCGGAAATTACCTGTCAAGGTCATAAAATAAAAATGCAATATGGACGCCCGTAAGTAGTCACCCGCGCGTGGATATTAATTGCAGTTGCAACGTATTTTTAATTCTTGTGCCAAACCAACATGGCCTTTGAAACATTTAGTAAATCGTTTTGGTTATTACATGCCACCCAGGGCAATATTGTTTGACAAATTACTGGAAAACAATGTTACATCAATTTTCCAACGTGCAATATTAGCAAGCGAAATGGTGAATATGCGGATCCATGCTGACCTGTGCTACAGTCTAACGCAAGATAGTGTTCACTTAGTGTGGTTTTTCGATGAAGTCTGCAGTTAATACTGTGATGTTTGTATTGTTGCTCCATTGTATCTCTTTGCTTTCCCGTACATCTCTAATACATTTTCCATTAATTTCTACTTTCCAGGATGGCTTCGCACTCCTGCTGGAATTCAATTTTTGCAGCAATTTGCCAGAAACTTCGTTCGTCCGAACGACATCACTGACAAAGCGCCACTAGATGAAACGTTGCTTGCACAGTGTAAACCGTACAATTGCGAGCTTCTGGTACGTCCAAAGGTTGGCATGTAAAAATTAGCTGCATCCGTCCAGCCACCTGTGGAGCATCTGAAGCAGCTGCAGTCAACGTTGTTGGATCCAAATGGCCTTTTGCATCTCCGTGAGCAGTTGCTGCCATTAACCAAGGCCTGGGGCCATTTAGTAAAAATACGGCCGAGGTAAGCACTCCTCGTGATGTGAAGGCAGTTAAATTTCTTTTGGAGGACAACGACGAAGTTGACAAGGTGGTGGAGCAAGCATTTATCGTTGGTGCAAACCTGTTCACAATGGCCATTAATGTTCTTATGGCGAAGGCGTTATTCCGGCATCCCAAATAATATTCCGGCATCCCAAATAATATGCCGCTAGTTTGCCCCTAATCCAACTGTTAAAGGCCTGAAGGCCTTCAAGACACAGTGTTGCGTGCCTGGGAACACTGCAAAGAAGCACCTGAAAAGATCGTTAGCATCTGAATTAGAGAGTTCCTCGGAGGACACAGAAACCGAGAAGGAAAAGGCCGAAGAAACGTAAAAAAAGAAAAAGGGGAAGGGCAAAGAACCCAAAAAGAAAAAGAAATCCTCAAAGAAGAGCAATAAGGAATAAACGGAGGAAAAATATTAAATAACCTTCTAAATATGTTGTTGTCATAAACAAAAATGCTAAAGGGCATAACGTCTGTGGGGATTTTTACAGATTTGTAATCTTTGGATTATCCTGACAAAATTGTAATATATATTGTTGGCCGAAAATTTCATCTTCACACTTTTTGCCGTTAAATTTACGGAAGCAACGTCATAGTGGGAATCTGTGTATATGAAACTCTCTTTCCAGATTCCCGATATGACGTCAATTCCGTCAACTTTTACAGCAAAAAAGCCTATGAAGAGGAAAACTTTGGTCGACAAGATATATTACAAATTTTCTCAAGAGAATCCAAAGATTACAAATTTGTAAAAATCCCCAGACGCTATATGCCCTTTTAGATTTATATTTTTTTGTTCAATAAACTTTTGCTCCTGCATTCTCCAATGTAAAATAATAAAATTGTTCCAGTTGTTTTGAATGGGGTTCTTACTTGTTGTCTTCTCCAATATGACATGTGCACATTTCCACCATATACCGATTAAAAGCCATACACTTTAACTTGTGTGTGATATTTGGTAGAACTTACCGCAATAACAGGAACTTCCTATTTTGTGTAATTTTGCATCGCCAGTCACTGTCATAATGTTTTTAACAACCTTTCGTTTTCAGCTTTCGTTTATAACCAGTAACCAATGTTTTGCCATTCTAAAATGTCTGTAAATAAAAAGAATCATGTGGTCATACTAAAAAACGAGGACGATTGATATAAAATATGAGCGCAGAAGAAATAAATTGCAATCTATTGAAGAGCTTTCGTAGTGTTGAAAAATTATTTTAACCAATATTCGTTCTGTTAAATCTCTTTCAATTAAGGCATACATGGCAATAAAATTGACTGAAACGAATTTTCCACCCACGTTGATCCGTTTGCTTGAGTCTATTTTATCTGTTTGTTTGGGAACAGCCTGCATACTTTCCAGTAGAATGTCGCCTAAAACCGTCCGAAGTTACCGCCATGTCATTAAACTAAACTGTGCATCACAATGAAAATGCAACGTGGGCGCCCGTAAGTCGACGGCATACGTATATTAGATGTAAATTCGTAATTATTGTTAATTCGTTTTCAAAACATGCCTTTACATGGTGAAACTCGTGAAAACGAACGTTATTGCCAATTGCGCATGTGCAAAACGCAAAGTTTGCAATCCCACCCAGTGTGCATTCCGAGGCCCTCCCGCCGGAGAAATGTGGCGGGAAGCTGCCTTTGGCAAAACCCCACCAGGGATTATTGGCTGATGGTTTCAAGTCAGAGTAGCCCGCGGCAAACTATTTCATGGAATTTTTAAAAATATGAAATTAATGGCAAGCTAGCGGCAATGTAACTTTGACGGACACTGTGGAATAGCGATCAATCTACGTAATTTTAAGCGCATGACGGCTGATGCATTCTATTGATGGCTTTTTTTCCAGCGAGGAAAGCAAGCGTTCTGCCACTTCCGCGTTAATGGTCGCTATGGGCAATGGAGCGTGATGACAGGATTTACGTCCCTAAAAGTAAGTCATAATACTATTTTACTAATTAACTAATATTGCTTCAAGTGATTATAACTGTAAACTGTTCAACTTTTTGTCATCTTTTGCAGTTCACATTCTAATTTGCCTGACATGTTTATTGTCGCTATTGATAAACATTAATATCCGCCATGGAACTTCCCTAAAAGCCAAAAGTAAGTCTTAATAAGAATATATCGATTAAATATTTCGTTCTTCACAATATTTACCAGTTGTGACTTGTGCTGTTGTGGTATAAATTACAAATTATGACTCTGGAGTTGGGTGCTACTTCATGTTAGAGCCACATAATTGCTTAAGGGTTTGTGTTAGGTTATGGAATCAGGGTTAGTGTATAGTTTTAGGGGAAACTAAAGGATGTATTTTGTATTGTACATTTTATTCTTCTTATATAATAAACTAACCCTTGGTTGGCTGTTAGAGTAGTCCTGTTATTATATTGTATATGCAATAACATTAATTTGTTCTTTTTTAACTGGCAATGCTGCTGCTGTTTATAGTTAATAGCCAATTTTACAATGCATAAGAATATAGTACTTAAATACTTGCAGGTTTCATGCAAAAATTACACCTGGTTTGGGGATTTATGGATTGAAACCTTTTTCATTTTAAGATGGAATCAGAATTATTCTGTTGTGTGTGTAATGGGCCAGGCACTGGTGCCCATCATTGTATACTTTGTAAAAAGGTAACCCATGCAATTTCAACATGTTCTAGCAGTAGTGAAATGGACGAAGGATATGGCTCCAAAGTCATATGTAAAAACTGTATTGGAGATGAACCACCAGTGAAAAAAACAACTACCTGCAGTACCTGGTGCATAAAGTACCCCCCTGGTGCTGAACCAAAACGTAAGATCCCAAAGGCAAATGAATCAAAATCAAAGGCAACTAGCGAAACTCGTTGCATCTGTATCACGTTTTAAAAATTAAATAGAGCCCAGTGTGTATGTGATGTCTAGAAGTGACAACCATACAAAGGAAAGACACTTAAAGAGACCCCTGGACTAACCATTGGTGAAATTGAAATTTACAACTTTGTATGCATTGGGAAAGAGCTGAATGATGCAAAAGAAAGGTATCTGCAAACACATGACGTTAAATATGAAGTAGCTTCTACAAAACGAAAACCAGTCAAGAAGTCTTTACAAAGACTCATCACCACAATGTCTAATAAAACCACTACTAGTCCAGTTTCTCAATCGCAGGTAAAGTATTTATACTAGCATGTTACATGTATACAGATGTATATCTGTATATATATATGTATATCTGTATATATATATGTAAAATATGTGTCTGTAACCTGATGACTTTTCTGTCTTTTTTTCTAAATGAAGGGTGAAGTGTCAGATGTCAGTCAAAGTGCAGTTCTTCCCCACAACAAAAGCAAGCCAGATGAAGTCTCTTTTGTCAGTCAAGGAACTTCGTTAGACAGATCACACATGGATTCTGAAGACGTTCCAGCAACCAACTTTAAAAAAGAATTTGACAATTTGAATATGAAGATTGATGGTCTGGCAAACAGTATAAAATCTTTGAAACTCAAACCACCCGATGAGGCTTCTTCATCACCATCACTGACTCCTTTGAAGTCTATTGATTGCACAAATGTTGATAATGTTGACTGGAAGAAAATAAACAACATAGCCCAGTTAACACAGGAAATTCCATCAATGCGCTTTTATCCTGGTGATGCAACAACGAAGACCCCATCTATTCTCAGATGCGAAACCTGCTATCATCTTTTGCAGCATCGTTTATCTGGAAAAACTTGGAGTTATCCAGCCAAAGTTGCTCTTAAGGGCATTGGAAAATATGGTGGGTCGTTGTCTTCTGGACTTGTTCTATCCCCAGAAAAGTCTGAATTTCTTGTCAATGGAGGAAATCTGTACTGGTACCATTCAAAGCGAAATATCAGGCATCACTTGGTATGTGCTGGAGATCATTCTCAGCTTCATTTTGAGGCCTTGCAGTATGAGACTGCGATGAAGAAGAGGGAAGCAAGAGGTCATAAAGTTGTGAACAACTTGATTAAAATTGCCCTTGCAGTTCTAAAATCAAAGTCTGCTGCACGACATTTTGAATCCCAAATTGCTGCACATGTTTGCACAGGAAGTGATCTTGGTGACTTTGGCCACTCAAGAAACCACTTTAACGAAATCCTGGCAGATATGGGTTGATAGATGGGCTGCATCGTTTTTAGCTAAACCACTTCTGTCAAACGGTTTCCCTCCTCACTTCTTCATCACAGCTGACAAGAGCACACCTCAACGTCTCACAAATCAAGCCATTGATTTGCCCAATTGTGGATGGCGAAAGAGTCGCAATTCCAGTAAATTCGCCAACCGTATATTCCTCCAAGAATGGGGCAACGGCAGAGACGGTGCCTGGCGCAAATGCTGATCAGCTTGCGAAACAAGTTATTTCTAGTATTCAAGAGGCATTTGGTAGCAACGTGGAGTTCAAGTTAAAATCTTCGTGCCAAGGAACCTCTTGTGATGGGCAATACCAGGCAAGAGCGTTTGGAGAGACACTTCATAGGGAGCTGAATGTAAACGCAGATCCAGAGTTCTCAACAATCATCTGGGACCCATCACACTGGTTGAATCTCGCAATCCTTGATATCAGAGATGAGAAGTTTGGCCATTCCAGTTGCTTCTTGCGAGATGTTGTCAACAGGTCAAAAAACATTCATTCAATGTTTAGCCGAGGAAAAATGCTCAGCAGTGCAATTGCAATTCCAGTCCAAAGGCGTCAAATTGAAAATGACACAAGGAAACTGCGCCACAAGGTTTTGGTCATCCCAGTATCGCCAATTTCTAAACATCCTGGATGGCTTCGAAGTGTACGCATAAGCATTTAGGGCATTTGGGTATAACGAGATGAAAGAATATAGTTCAAAGTCTTTCACAACCGTGCTGGAAGATTTGTACCTGGTGGCCAAAAGCAAGCCTTCACAATCATGGAAAAATCTTTCAAAGTACATTGAGAAAATCACAACTGAATCAAAGTTCATAGAGCAGCCATTAGTCGATGGGTGGAAAATTATTTCCCATGATGAAAACGTTGCCAGCTGGTATGTGAGATATTTCCGACTGCAAGGAAGATTTTCATGTATTTGTCGAGGATATGATCAACTCACTTGATGCACGATACAATGCATGTGTAATTGCTGATATGTGCACTACTTTGCTCTGCCTAGATTTTGAAACAATCATTGCACTTCTTTGTGGAAGTCACCAGAATGGGAAGCCAGTTTTAAATGAAGTAAAACTGGAAGAATTTGGCAAAGATTGTTTCAAACGATTCGTGGAATACGTTTGTCGTCAAGGTCAGGTCCTGTTCAGTTGGCCATTCGTGATGGAGTGTTAGAACTGGAACCTGGTCTGAGTCATGTGCTTCATAGGAAGCTAAAACAGGTCCTAAAACAAATCATCTGGGAAAAAAAAGATTTGATGGTGAAGTGGTTCGAAGCCAGTGTCCCTAGCTCTCGAGTTGCCAAGCTCTGCCAGAAGTCTGCAAACATTAACTCCGTTTCCTAACCCAAGTGCGCTTGATGCCCAGTTTTCCATGACCTTTTCTGGCACTGAAAAAAAGTATCACGTACAGATCGACGTGTCTGCTGTGACTAGATCGATATATACTGATAAAGATGTTTTCAACATGTTGGGTAAAGCGTTGTGCTTAATCATCGACATAGCTCTTGCCAAAGGTGGCCCAGAGGCTGTGGTAGAGTCATACTACCCTGCAGTAAAGTCCCAGCAATAAGTTGGAGGGCAGCTGAATGAAAACCTGTCTGAGGGCAAAACTTGATTGGAGTTTACCAAACGTGCGACATAGTGATACCATGGTTAGAGAAGTTTCTGAATTGTATATACAAGGCTGCAAAGACAAGGGCCTCAAGAAGCATGTAATGCCGATATTTGGCAATGGAAATCCATGTCGACACAGTAAAGTACTTGATAGAATAGAAAACTCACATTCCAGACTACCATTTCTGTTGTAATTTTGTTTTCCAATTCCATGGAGACGATCCACACTAATTTTAGCTCATGTAACAATCCATACATGAGGTCTAAAGAAATACAAGATGTACTGTACATAAACATTTCTTTATTTAAAATTCTTGAACTGTTTCTAAGATAAAAATTGTTGCATCGTAATCACATATTTCAGTTGTGTTTAAATTCAGTATGTATACTTGTAAATCTGTTGAAATGTTTACTGTTACATAAGAAAAGGTAAACAAACAAGTATTACTTTATATCTTTTTAGAGATTACAGAATTGTTCCTTTCTGCTGTTCATGTACATAATTTAGTTTTGATATTGGTGGTTTGTGGGTTAGTGATTAAACAATAATAGAACGATTTGTTACCCCGTTTCTATTATGTTATTTTACACATCTCATATTTGTAGGATAACTAGCTGTTTTAAGCTTGAATTCTTGAAATTTAACGGATGTGATTTTGTAAGTGGCGGACTTTTGGATATTTCCAAAATGCTGGCGGAAAAATCTGGCGGAAAAATCTGGCGGGAAAATTTACGTAATGCACACTGCAATCCCACATGTCGTATCATATACATTTCCAAATATTATGGCTAGCTGACAAAGTGACTCTTGTGTATACATGCTGAGGTGTGCTACACTCTAACACCAGCCTCGTACCCAGGCACTTGTTTTGCTTTGCTGGGGCTTAGCGCACGGGGCTTTTGGGGAGGACACGAGGGAAGGAAGCGCCTGGCAGAAAATGAATTTAACATGGCAGACGTTTTATCACTCATAAATGTAAATGAGGAAATCGTTGAATTGTTGTTGGAAATTGTTGTAGAAATCGTGCGTCCAGATTATGAATGCACTGCCAAAAGAGAATTCTTTCTTGAAAATGGCATTGTTTATCATTTCCGAATTTAATAGAAACAATCGAGAATTTAGCATTTCTGACAGAACGAATCATTGTGAATCAGCAGAGAATTACACGAACAAGAAACAAGAGTGTGTGGAAAAGATGTATATCGTAGAACAAACGTGGGCACATTTTATGTGTACAATGACAAATTATGCTTTTCTTTTGTATTATATTATATTGAAATTACAATAAAGAACTTACAAGGATAATATTATATATTTTTGTACTTTTCCTTAAACGTTAAGCTTAATTTTTATATGTAATATTAAAATCAAGGCTACCGAGATGTCACTGTAATTTCATGTGGATGCAGTTTGGTTTGTGCTGTGCACAACGAGCGTGAAGCTTTGCAATTTATTTGCTTGTTGCTATATTATGCTAGAATCTTAATTCTTATAGCAAAGGAAATAAACCATGCGATGTAGAAGCCACAAGAAAAAAACACTATGTAATAGTGGGAACTTCTCTTCAAAATTATGTAACAAATCACAGAAAATTTCCTTCTCCAATATACACCTCCCATATCACTACATCCTTTCAGACCAAAGAAGCAGATATGTTCCATCTCTTTCATTTCTTTTTCAATTTGTTCCTTTTACAATTTTGTTATTGTAGTGCAAAATATACCATTCATTGACCTATTTTTATGGAATGTGTTTCAAACAGGGTGATTCTGAAAAGCATACAGTACATTGTTTCACGTTCAATCATTATGCTCATTAGTTGAATCTGGAAAAGTGCTTTAATAGCTCGAGTGAGAATATTCTTGTCATTGGATGTTAAATCAAGCAAATCCATCAACAAAGACTGTTTGACATATACATCTGAATCTTCATGATTAGCAAAAATATGTTCTAACTCAGTTGAGTCTGTGGCAGCTTTGGAGTTTGGACTCTGGTGTCAATGGATGATTTGGTCTATCATTGCGTCCTCCCCAAAAGCCCCCACGTGCTCAGCCCCCGCAAGCCGCGCAAAGCAAAACAAGTGCCTGGGTACGAGGCTGCTCTAACACAAGATAGCTTTCTACAAGTGCTGCATAAGCAACACAGTAAATAGGTAGTTAATATGCAACAGTCCATCGTACTTTGTTACGCAGTTCTTTTAAGAACTCTGTTGCAGTTAATAATACTTTAGTTAACCTTTAAGGCTTAACATCTTTTTCTTTGTTGTTTGTTTTGTCTTTGTTGTATTGGTGTCCGATATATCGGACAGTGGGCGTTAAAAGGTTAGTTTGTTCAGTGTTTCTCTCAGGAATTAACGTTTCAAAATGTCAAATCCGTGGCCTGCGGGTAGCGCCAATGCGTTTTGGTCGTAACAGATGATCAATTGAGACACAAAATCGAGGCCGATATCTGTAATAGACAACAGTCAATCGCGCTAGAGAAAGCACAATTTATAGCCAGCAATGAAGGCCGTTTCATCGAACAACTGCATGCCGTAAGTTCACCTTCCGAGGATTTACAATTTTGGCTTCGCAATTCTTCATGGAGTTATTGCGCGAATTGTTTCAGTCTTGAAAGACAAAAAATCTTGACAAACTATAGCAAACGACCGGAAACAAAACATGTGAAAAAGTGCGTTTGTGCAGGAAATAGATATTAGGGACCTTAAGATTTGACGACGCGCGCTCATGTACGACGCGTCGATTTTCCGCGAATAGACTGGGACGAGCCGCGAACAGACTGGGACGAGCCGCGAACTTCCTTAAAAGTTGTTAAGATTTTGAAGGACGCAAACAACTTGCCTTCGATAATGTCTTCTTTCAAAAAAGCTAGAAATGCTGTTGTGGTGGCTTACGATAATGCACTGATCGATGATGAAGAGTTTGTGGCACTGTACGATGTTTGTCGTTCGAAGAACCCAGAGCTACCTTACCACGAATACCCAGGTTTTAATCTAGAAGAAATTGACGAAGCTGAATGTGCTCTACATTTTCGGTTTAAGAAAAATGAAATTCCCATTCTTGCTCGAGTGTTGGATTTTCCTGATGAGTTTACTTGTCAACAGGGAACGGTTTGTGAAGGTGTGGAGGCTTTATGCATGATTCTTCGCCGATTTGGTTCCTCAATTTGGCAGACCCATTCCTGAGTAAAGTATGATTACTAATACAGTTGTCGACTTCATCTACCAGAGACCTGGTGAAATAATAAGGTGGAGTCATCAACTTCTTAGCCCTGGGTTGTTGCGAGTGTACGCAGATGCAGTACACAGAAGAGGGGCTGCTTTGGAAAACTGCTTTGGTTTCATTGATGGGACAGTAAGACAGATCTGTCGTCCAGGTCAAATGCAAAGAGCTGTTTACAATGGCCACAAGAGGGTACATGCATTGAAATTTCAATCCATTACCCTACCAAATGGAATCATTGCCAACATGTTTGGGCCTTTAGGTATGTAATTTTAATGTATCATTCAAATAATAGCATAATTTTTAATTTTTCTATTTTAAAATTTCCTTGGGTTGGGTAGAAAATTCACCACACTGGGGTCAAAGCAGTGGGTCAAATGCAAAGAATGACGAATGCCCTACCACGGTGGTAGATCAATAGTGTATCAACAATCCTAATGAATCCTCTAAATCTGTCAAAAGGATGTTTTGCGACATTTGCGAGCGAGTCATAAAACCTTCATCTTTACCAATAAAGATATCCATGTTTGCCAAATAAGATCAGAAGCATAAATAGTGATCAGATATGAAAATAACTATGTTGTTCATAACTACTGTTGCTTATTGATATTTTAGAGGGGAAAAGGCATGATGCTGCAATGCTAATGGACTCAGGGCTACTGAATGAGTTGGAACAATATGCTTTTACCAATGGACAACCTATGTGTTTGTATGGTGATCCAGCTTACCCTTTGCATATCCACCTACAAGCACCATATAGAAACCGGCAGCTGACACCAGATATGCAAGAGTTCAATAAGTCCATGAGTGCTGTCCAAGTATCAGTTGATCTTTGGTGACATTGTCAATTATTTTAAATTCCTTGACTTTAAAAAGAATTTGAAAATTGGTTTGAGTAGTGTTGGGAAGATGTACATTGTAGCTGCCCTCACTTGTTTACAGTCTAACTCTACCTCAAGATTTTTTGAATTGGAACCTCCCTCTCTTCAAAATTACTTTTCTTAAATTAATATAATTATAGCCTATATGAGCATCATTATTTTGTCTGTATTAGATTGTATTTTGTAGCTAGTTTTATGGCATTACATATGGTACAAGAATTAATTTTAGTGTTTATTGATGTTGACCTATATTTATATACTCCCAATGTAGCTCACATGTTTAATATTAACAGAACACATGCACATTGACAGTTTAAATAACAATATAAATAGTGAAATAATTGAGAGACACTGACCAAAAATAATTTATTGAACAATATATATATATATATATATTGAGCCCAAACCGTGTAAACAGAAAAATGAACTAGTAAATCAAAGGTCGCGGTTTCGAAACCCAGCCACGGGGCAAGCAGTTGTCTGCTTACGTGGTTTGGGCTCATTCACTCAAGAACATTTCATTTCATATATATATTTAATATATAAATATAATATATATATAAAAGAAATATAACATATAAATATAATATAAAAATATAACATACAAAAGTAAATAATGGAACATACAAAAGGTTTAAACAAAGTTTAAAAGTTCAGTTCATCAAATTACTTATTGTCAATAACAATGAACTATTTCTCAACAAGTTTACTCAAAAGAGCCATCAATGCTTGCCCTTGCTGTTGTTGCATTAGCAGCATTTGACTTGATTGTATTTGTTGGCTTTGTTCTTTTTGCATTGCTAGCATGGTCGCTAACATTTGATTTTGCTGATTCATAAAGCGTTGATTGTTCTCTTTGTCCAATTCCATGCGTTCTCTCTCCAATTTCAAACTTTCTTCTTTTATTATTCTTTCTCGATCTCCCTTTTCTTTAAATATTCCAAAGTAGCATTGCCCCCCTTTCTAATTTTTCGTTTTGTCCCACCCTGCTCACTCTCGTTTCTTCTCTTAGTTTCCAATAAATTTTCCATTTCAAATTTTCCATTTCTTCAGCTGCCTCCTTATCCACTGCCACTTTTCTCTTTTCTTCTTCCCCAGCCTCTGGTTTTAACTCTTCTAGGATGGTATCTAGTTCCGTCTGCTCTGGCGAGATCCCACTTGCACTGATTTCTTGTCGGTCTTTTCTTCTGAATTGCAAAAGCAATTTTCTGAATCTGTCCCTCACAGAGCATTGCTCAACACGGAAACATGGGTGCTCTATTTGTTCCAGTTTCTTCGCGATAACTTCCCACACCTTCCCTCTTTCTATAGACTTCTTTTTCGTTTGAAAAAGTCTGGACACTAAAACCTCCTTACAAAATTCTATGTCATGCTGCAACGTCCATTTCATAACAAAGCAAGTTCTAAAAAGACAGCAAACAAACAGTAAATCATTGTGAATTCAGCATATTTACAAGTATTAATGATAATATAAATATAGCAAAGCCCCATATTTTTTTACCTTATAGTTTTAATCTTTTGCTTTAAAAGTATTTATACTATTTATACTCTAGACAACATCTTTTGATGTAGTTTAACACAAGCATAGCATGCCACCAAGCCCAGCTGCATGGTAACAACATTTCAAGTCATTGTAAAAGATAAAGCAAAACAAACGCTGGCTTGTCGTTGAATATGACTATTTGTCTGATACTTGATTAGCGAATAAGCTACAAAGAAACCTTCTGCTATTAAAGATAATTTAAAGTTGATAACAGATTATTTAGATGAACGTAACTTACGGTGATTTAGTTCCAGGTTTTGAAGATACAGGTGATTGCTTGGCAGACATGTTTACTGATCTTGTTGATAAAACTATAAAAACCATAAAACCCGCAAGCATTGAGGTCATTTGATCAAGGAAAGATCCATACAATAACATTTTAACAAATAGTGGACATATAAGTGAAAAAACACAAAGAAACTCACCGTTTAAAGCGTTGAACGTGAACAAGTCCGAAGGTAATCTTCGACGACGCGAAAATATGCTAAAACACAGCGTCCCAGACTCACGACGCCCGCTCAGTTTTGTTAACATCACTACCGGCCGCGTCGTACAATCTCAAGGTCCCTAATGTTCCAACAGTTGAGCTTATCCCTGACGTACTAAACGGGTTAGATTATACTGATATCTGTGTTTTACGACCATTTAACTTTCATTGCGGTGATTACAAACGGCATAATAATGGTTACCGACAGAAAAACGGAATGTGCCATCTTACATGGCCTTCTACATCTGTCGAAGATCGAAGCCTTGACTGATGAAAATCGGAAACTTCGATGTAAGGTGGCATATGAATTTTTGATGAATTCTGCTGAGAGCTTGTATGCTGTGTTTGTAAACAAATACACAGAAAGGGTTTCTGGTGAAGCGTGTATCAATTTACACAATCATTCTGATACACAAGG
Organism: Chrysogorgia sp. JL179-B06; assembly: GCA_035772405.1. Lineage (NCBI taxonomy): Eukaryota > Metazoa > Cnidaria > Anthozoa > Scleralcyonacea > Chrysogorgiidae > Chrysogorgia > Chrysogorgia sp. JL179-B06. The sequence continues at coordinate 1,313,153 of JAYKKM010000082.1, forward strand.
TATAGAGTGTGGTTTATGGCCCCATCTTTACCCTTATACTAAATGGTGTGAGTCAATTCTCAATGGAAACGAAAGCCGGTTGAGTGGCTAAATGTCTTTTATCACAAAAGTTTTTTCAAACATTCCTGATTATTCTTTACAATACGAGCTTCTACAGTATCATTATGATATCTGGATTTTCAAGACGGTCACTGGGGCCATAAGTTCTGCTAAGCATATGAAGTGTTCGAGGCGAGATCACTTAATGCAAAAGTGTTTAGCACCGGTTATTGGAAAAAACAGCATCGCTTGCTCATTGGACGCAGTTTGACAATTTGGTTATCCGACAGTATTTTTTACTATCAATCCATACGAATGGTAATTTCCTTTTCCTCAATGGCTGGAAAGTATCAGGAATATGACTGGTCGAGGTCCAACACACTTAAGCTGCGTTTGAAACCATACACATCATGCATACACTTGAGCAGCTTGTTCGCGGGTACCTGTGCGGTTCAAATTCAAACCGGTGGACAAACTAATCTGCGCTGATATCCCATATGAACATCCTGAAAATGCCTTTCTTGTTCGAAAGCTGCAGCCATCGGACCGTGGTTGCTTGCTTGCCATTGAACAATGAGCCATCAAATTTTTGCCAACAAGGGCAGGCTGTGCGTTTATTTCATCCAGAAGAAGCGTTCGCACTCAATCTATGAGTTTACGATACGTAATAACGTGCGTATCAAAATGGAAGGATGCGTACACTAACGACGCTTTATACTCCACATGTGTCACCATATCAAGCTGCATATCGCGTAGATGGCGATTTTAACCTTGAGCTAGAAATGTGGCTTTATTTGACTTTGATAAAGTTTTCGTGGTCACAGAGCAGGACAAAAAGGAGTATGTGGTTCCTGTATCATCCACAATACAAAACAACACCACTCACGAAAAATACATTAACAGCCCCAAAATCGATGTAACAAACCACATTTTTACAGTGGTTAAGAGCAGCAAACCACGTTTCTAGCAAGCCCCCCATTTACAAGAACGGTAACACGTTAGTATAAATGGTATCCCCATTTTCAGATGAACATTTCTTTGAGTTTTTGTTGGTGAATCATCCACATAGGGGCATGACTGACCTTTACCATCACCAACATGATTTACCTGAAAACATTCGTTTCTATACATCAGCTGTTACTATGAACCCTTTTTGTTGTGGGGGGACCTCACAGCAATAGACATTTATTTTGCAAAGGAGGGAAACACGGATCCCTATATCAAGACATTGTGTTCTCACATATGTAGCTTAGCGAATATTTTGCATATGTGGCGTTGTGACATTTTTACTGCTGCTCATTTCTTGCCGACAGAGACATCACTGACATTAATGCAGCTAGATGAAAAGCAAACTGCAACTTCAATTGTGACGACAATTATTCTGACATCAGTGATAGTGATGATGCTCAATCCCACACAGATAACCAAGCACAAGAATGTGATTTTACCACAAGGCACTCTAGCAGCTGTGATTCCTTGAAAGCAAGTGATTGGAGAAAGTTCACTTTAATTACAGCTAAGCCTGGTATGGGTAAATCTGAACTAATGAAAACCATTAAAAAATGCATCGATGAAAACCGCAATATTCTTGTTGCTTTGCCAACTGGAATACTAGCAGGTCAATAACGTGCTACCTTCCATGGAGAAATCACGAATGATACCGTGCATAGTGCTTTTAATTACCATGTCCAATCCGCAACTGGCAAATTAGTGCCTATGACATTATATTTCTCGACGAGGTTTCAATGATTCCTAAAAAAATCTTCCAGCATGTTATACGCACTATATCAGAAGTTACTGTATGACCAATAGTAGTGATTGCTGGGGAGGACCGACAGCTACAACCGATTGAATGCAAAACTACACAAGTAGAGAGTATATTGCAAGATAGGCAATTTTACACTTTAGTAAACCATTACAAACTAACCAAACAATACCGTGTTATTGACAAGGATTACGAACGCTTTCTCAACCACATACGCTATTGGCAACCATCACAAAATCTTCTCGACACCATTCAGGATGACAAACTCATCAGCCAAAACCCAAATCCAATGGACGAGGAGTTGGTTAGGGTCATCCTTGAACACCCGGATGCCACGTTTTGGCAGTTTCTCGTAGGGCTTCGGCTCGTGTAAATAACGGTAATTTATTTGATGTTTGCCGATTCAATACCATTTGGCTACAGTGAAATGCGACAACGAGATGGAGCCAACACCGATATATAAGAACATGCGCGTAATAACCCAAAATCGCGATAAAGAAAATGATATGGTTAATGAGCAAGAAACCATTATCCATTCAGTTCAAAACGCTACAGTATTTTTGCAACTGCCAAACAAAAAAATTGTTAATGTTTACCCAGTAACAAGTAGAAACGAAGAGAACGAGCTATTTACATGCTACCTGCTCATGCCATGTTATTCTTTAACGATATGTAAGTCTCAAGGTCAGACTCAAAAAACTTGTGCTCTGGTTTGATTGTGTAGAACGGTACCACCTGGGACAGGAGGATGTTGCTTTTTCACGAATAAAACGTAGAGAACTTAATATTGGTCACTAGTGTCTTGTGACAGCTAATCAATACCGCATGAAGGAAATCACTGAAACAACTTGTCACCATCAACACATCGCTACAGAATATCCAAAAATAAAAGGGGAAGGGTGGGTTGGGAAGTAACGATGACCTAAGCCGTGTGTTATTGATACTCACCGTTAGTGGAATTGCTCTTTCATAGGATGGAAATGATGGAGTTGATCAAAGCATGGCTAGTAATCACGTTCCTACTTATCTCCTATGAAGATTCATATCTTTATAGTTATTGTAACTTTTCTGACCCCATGTAACCTTACTGTATCTCTCAAGGAAAAATGAAGTAAGTCGAGCTCTTCACCTCCTGAAGTATTATAAAATTGCAAAAGCTACTTCTCGAGAAAAACGTGTTTTCAGATGCCATTATAACAGTAATAACACTACAAATGTCCAACTAAAAACTGCCGAGTGAGATCTGACGAATATTTTAGCTATGACAATGAAATTTGGTAGGATTGCACATCTTCCGCAAACAACCACCACATAAAAGTTTCGCGAAAAAAAATTAAACCTACACTTGTAAACAAGAAAACAAAATATTGAAGTTTCAAGATGGCCACCAATATCTATATCTCTGAAAACTTTCGCAAAAAATATTTAAATGCACACTTGTAAACAAAACAATATAAGTAATTCAAGATGGCTGCCAACATCTATATCTCTGCAACTATTGTCGCTATGGCAATGAAACTTGGCAACAATGCCCATCTCTATCCACCAACCAAGACCTAGAACTTTCGTAAACAAATATTTAAACGTACACTTGTAAACATAAAATCAATATATTTAATTACCTCAAAATATATATCACAAATTGCATACTAATATCCATAATAATGCATCTTTTATCATGAAACTTCACTCAGACTCCAATTCAATATACAAACCTAGAAAAAAATTACCAACTGTACAGCTATCATATTTCTTTAAAAAAAAAACAGGAGAAATTTGTAAATTTTGAAAAACACAAACTAATTATTACATAAATTTGCATCAGAAATTTTTGTCTAAAACTTCAATAATGCATCAATTACAAATACCCTTGTTTAACATATATGGTTGTCATGCTAGTGAGATGGATTGCTAAACGTTTGATAGAAATTGAAGTTATATTTATAATTTTCCAGTTGCAATGTTTGATGAATCTCAATATTTTTTTGATGAATTTCAATATTTTCACCATAAATCACAATTTTTTGTTAAAATCAATTACAAACACACTTGTTTAACATACATGTTTCTCATGCTAGTGAGATGGATTGCTGAAAGTTTCGTGCAAATTGAAGTTATATTTAGAAATTTCTAGTTCACATTTCCCATAAAAATCAATACTTTGGCCATAAATGACATTGATAGAGCCACAATTTATCACATAAATATAATTATTATTCGTTATGCAACGCTCTCTTTACTATATTATAATTGAAATAAAATTGCTTTAAAATAAATATGTTCACGTCAATAATAATAACCGACACATTTTCATTAAAAAATGAACGTGTATAATAACAAATCACATATATTTAATATAAAGTGTCTACTTAATGCAAACGAAAACAAAACTGTTTTTATTATTTATTAACAGTGGGGAGCAAAATCTAAGCGATTCTTCCAAATTAAACATCGAAAACGCAGTTACTATCATTTTCTACGGCCTATTAACAATAGAACCAGTCACTTATAATTCGATAGCGTTGTGGCGGCCATTTTGTTTCTTCGTCTCTTTGACAGTGATTGACGTGTTTTCCTCCAGCGTGTTTTTCAACATTTCTTTATCTTCCATTGGGAATTTCTGTGAACAAACTACTGACAAGTATACTTCAGGTCGAAATATAACTGAGAAATAACGCTAAGTAAGTGGGCAAAGTTCCGTTTTATTTTTATTTCCGTAATTTGCACAATTTCCCACCTGTTGACAGAACAAAGAGGAATTCAGTCAATATTGATATTCTTTCATATTCCTACGTGATTGTTCATTGTTGAATATAAATTGTGGGTTTTACAATATTTTTAATAGCAATATCCATCTGTATCTTACAGAAAGTGGGTAATTTCTTTAGTTCATATCTGTACGTTGTGTTTGTTTTTTGAACGCAACCAACTAACTGTGATTGACACTGTTGTCTATTTACGTGAAAATCTTTATACTTGAATAGCAATTGCAGTTTTTACAATACATTTGATTGTGACATTCATTTCTATATTGCAAACAGTTTGACTAAGTGTGGCTAAATTGTCTTTTATTCATATTTTACATTCGCTCTTTTGTAACCAACACTCTTATTACTCTTCGTTATCGCAAAAGCTACAAATCATAATTCAATGCCAATTGGGCGTTTACTATAGTTTCCAGACATACATAAAGAAATTACATCAAATATATAATATATTATATACATATATACATATATATATTTTAATCCCGTTTCCTAGTTCAACAGCGAATAAGTTTACTTCTTATTTATACATAAAATCATTCAACTAAATATATACTAACATCAATTCACTTATATAAATAACATATTGTTCATTTTTTTATCTAATGTTCAAGTGTCATATAAAAGAACAAAAAATTGGGTCTCTGTAAAGAACAGAAACCGAAACGACCGAGACCTAATCGGTAAATCGCCGAAACCGCAAATGATCGCGAAAAATCTCGCGAAAAACTTCTAAAATTGATTATTTCGCACCGAATGTTTGCAACAAAAATTATAATATAATAAATATTATACATTATATATTCTACATATTAAATATTACAAATAGCAGTACCAATGAATTGTGACCAACAGGCATGACATCAACGAAATTTGTCAATGGGTCATTTGGATTTCCGGTTTCGGTCGTTTCGGTTTCCGTTGTTTACAGAGACCCCACCCACAAAACCGAGATTACTATAATTATAACGTTTTTCTCTCAATTATAAACTTACACTGTCTCTTTTTCTGCAGATGTACAAACAAACTAAAAAAACGGTGGGAAGCCTAGATTCGGCAAAAGGAGGTTATTTTGACCATTTCCCGTCAAATTTCTTAAAACCCTACGGGCAGGCAAGTCAAGCCCCCAACCATGACACGATCATGAGACGTCTAACTCCAAAGTGTTGTGAATGGCTAAAACGCCCGAAAATTGCCATGAGCGAATTCGCAGCCACAATCGTGGAAAACGTAGAAATGTTATCGAAATCGGAGCCCATTAGTGAGTAGGCCAGCGTTCGTACAACTGAAGAAGTCCATGCGGCCAATGCTGAAATCTTTAAAACGGCTAAACACTAAAAATGAGATTGAGTCCACTCCATCGGACATAAAGCCTGTCCTTGATGCACTTTTCGACGATGAGGAGTGCAAACTACACAAAGCCATGGAGGACATGGTAGAAATGGGCGGAGCTATGTTCTCCCTCGGCATACATTTTCTCATTGCCAAAAATCTCATGACCAATCCACAGGAATTTGCAGATAAAACTGTTGCAACAGATGCAGCCACTACTAGCTTAAAAAAAAAGAGACGTAAAGGCGTTAACAGAATACTTGAACGCAACATGCACCACATCTGTCTCCAGTCTGGCTCCCAAAAACCAACGAAAAGGAGTTTAAAAGAAGAGTTGTATTCATGCTATGGGACCACAGAAAATAAAAAGAGGCAAACAGAAAGAAGTTCCCCAAAATCAGAGGTAGCAGACAGCAGCGTTGATGGGCCCAAGGGCGGATTTAGCGTAGGTCAAACCAGCCATGCGACTTGATGTAATTTTTTGCTAGCATAAAAAATTCCGAATCAACCTTCAGCGGTCGCTGTAAAAATTGCGCAATTACAACAAGGTCCATTGGCACTGACGGCACAGGCTCTCGCCCGCAGAGAAGGTACAAATAACAATGTGAGCAGTCTTCAGTCTTCTTCTTCTCAGCGGTCTTCTGCATAAGCTTTGACCGATCTGAGTCATTTTCCAGCTATTTGATTGGTCAATACACCGATTTCCATGGTGATCGGCCAATTTGACCGATCTACAGGGCGTTCTGACCGGTCTTGGTGATCAGGGACTCATGCATTAGCCACCTGATTGGTTAATTCAGACAAATACCGTGTTCTTATTCGCTACTCCATTTGACCGATCTTGACCAATTCACAACGTGTGGTATCCATCAGTTTACTGTATTATTCAGCAATGGCTCGCGGTATTTACGAAACTGTTCTATCAGGGTTTGAAAGAAACGATGAACATTGTCTGCAAGAAGTGTACGATGATCTGGTGAGGCAAATCAACGTTTCGCACAAGAGTTCTGTCGACGAACTACTCAGTGTGGTAAACAGCACTTCAAGCTTTCTTAGCAGGAATTTTGGCGCAGAGAAACTAATCCAAAAGATGTCCGCGATCGGAAAGGCAAGGGTTGTACGGGCCATGGCGACCATGTAAATGTATATATTGATTGATAAACTACTGTCTTACTAGTCTTAAACTAGTGTATTGATAATCTAGTATTGCTATTGCGAATTGTGCGTCTCTGGCCGTAATCGTTGCTCAATTACCATATAACATATATTTACATATATACCGTCGACAAAACGACGATTAAGATTGAGCTATATTCGATTCGAGTTTACCGGTTCCATGTAACCTATATTTAAGCGTTTCGTATTGACTTTAAAAAAGGTTTAAACTTCATATTGACCGATTGTTGTCGAACCTCGTTGTCTGGTGTGTGAAATACGACCTGGCTATTCATTGCTTTTGACAGGAAGTTGAGAATAAATAATTCATGTTTTATCAAAGTTCGAATTGGACAAAAAACTTATAAAAAATAATAAAATGTTTCATAAAAACATGTTTGAAAACAAATGCTCAAAAGTGCTGTCACAGATCGTGGGAAATGCCATTTCAGAGACCCAAATTCAAACATTTTCCGGGGAGAATGCCCCTGTACCCCTGTACATATGTGTACCCCACCATTTTGACTAAGGTATAAAAATTCCTAGATCTGCCGTCGACGAGCAAAAGGAAAGCGGCGAAAAAAACAAAAGAATTAAGAAGCAGCAGCAGTTCTGACTCTATGGCGCAACCTGAAGAAAAAAAGTAACACCAGATACACCTCTCTTACCAACCAAAGAGAAAAGGATTTTGGAAACAATTCCAGCAAGTAATGGCATCGCGAAAATCGTCTATAAACATTTTAACGAAATTTCAAATTTCACTAAATTTCAAATTTGGATTAAGCTTAAGACGAAGTCTTACAATATCGCAGGTAGTTGGGTTGCCAGTGTACATTGTAATGATATGTTTCAGTTATTGCTGCAATTTTTTTTAAGTTACAGTTTCTCAAATATAGCCAAAAATGAAATATTTAAAATTTTAGCAACTCAGGCCCAGTTCCCCCCAGGAATACAATTTATGTCTTAAAAATACATTTGCGTCTTCAAAGAGGTCATCTACCCGTTTTTGAAATACAAAAAATAAATAGGAAATAATCTCTATCAGTAAAGTGAGTGTGCAAATCGTCCATAAACGGAATAACCAAAGTTTTTTCTTTCATTCACAGAATCCAAGATGACCAAAGAACTGATTACTATTAACTCTTTTAATACTTTTAGAAGGATCTTTTGGAAATTTTGTTGATTTTTCAATAGTTTTGATGTACAGATAATTATACTTTGTATTTTGTATTCTGAGGAGCTTTCCTCTTGAAATATTTTTATTAAACTTGAACTAAACTAGAATCTCTTACTTTCGAACGCCATCTCAGTTTCTACTTGGATAATTCATTTGAAACCTAGGAGACTGAAATATGATGACTGTAAAAGTAAATGCTGACATTTTCAGACATCGCTTAAAGTAGTTACACTAATTTCCAAAATATTTACACTAATTTCCAAAATATTTACACTAATTGCCACTAATTCAAATACTACCTTGGACTTTCAACGGACGAGTTCAAATGTCATATTTTAACTACTAGACAATACATTGCAGACTTACGTATCGGGTAGCAGGTGGGTCGTATCTCTTTAGTGTACACAAAAGGTTGAAATCAACCCCAAAACAAGAAAGACCCTAACCCCGTGCCTAACGAGTTATCTAAGATTGGCGATAGAAATCGCTACCTGTGACCCGCTCTACACGCGTTTTTAAGCCTTGCCTGATCTGTTATTGATAAAAATATGTCCTGAACCTATCCCAAAACACAAAATTTTGAAAAACATCTGTTGCAGTTTGAAAATAAACTTTAAATATGAAAATACCTTTAGAAAGAAGAAAATGAGCCAGATTGTATTTTCATGAAAATTATAAAACTACCTGCAAAAACAAGCCATCTTCTAAAAAACTGTCCTATCAGACTGACATCAGTATTAGGGCACTATATATCCAAATACTCAATGTATAACAGCTAAACTTTCAAACAATGTTAACAATAGCCTGAGAAAGTAGGAAACATTAACAAGTCCATTTGAAAGAATGTTCAAGTTTAAAATTGAAAAAAGGTTTACTGGCTGGCCTGTTGTGAGTGTTAAAAATGTCATCAGACATTGATCAAAATAAAAAAATTACTATGTTAGACTTAAACTATTAACTTTAAAGATTGAAAATACTTTGAGAGCAGAAAATAAATAAGATAAGCCTATATTATACAATTACTATTGTTATGAATATTTAGGGTAAAAGGCCACCAAATGGCTAAAAAATGGAAAATGGCCAAAACTGTCCTGTATCTAAATCTTCCATGTCTAAGCTCTCCAAAATTTCCATTCGTAAAAGATCGTGGGTTTAACGTTAGACAACAACGAAATGTTGAAGATACAGTGCAAACATATGCTCTAGGATTTCTAAAATTGAAAATTACCACTAAAACTGGAGTTGCAAGTGTCCTAAGTCCTTTATATTAAAGAAATACTAACAAATTGACTAATTTTGATGTCTGGACATTCTGTGGCAGCCATTTTTTTTCCTGCCAAAAATTATTTCCTTGTCTTTCTTCTTCTTGTGTAATATCAAGTGTTTTGGCTCTCGGGAAAAGTGTGGAATTTTTTGCGGTTATTACAAGTATTCGAACAAATAAAAATATCCTGTGAGTAAATAAGCTGTTTTACCATATTGTTAGTAATTTTTATTCGCATTTACGCAAATATTTCACGTAAATTATTCTTCGGCAGAACGTGCCCAAACTTGCCCGCCGGCAAGTACTTCGCACTTCTGTTGTCATCAAATTTTCTTCTTTCCGTAATTACTATTTTATCGTAAAAAACTTCCAAAGAATTATTCTCAACTATGTAGTATTCTAGTTGTACTTAGAACTTACTTTTGGGGTACCTTACTTAGGCGAAATCAATTTTTGGACAACCTGTTCTTCAGTTGTTGTTGTTGTTTGAAACATTGAGCTTCGTAACTAAATTTCTGTATTTGGAAAAGCTAAAATGTTGTACTTTTTATAACTGTTCATGTAAATAATCTGTTTTTTTTACTTGATTAACTTCTTGTTATCGCTTCTATAGATATACCTGTTGCTGTTCCTTTTGGCACGATAAAATTACTCAAGGTTGGTATACTTTTTACTTGAAATTTGGTCTCGTACTTTTTGTTAAAGAAATATATATATAAATATATATATAGTTACCAAAATATAGTTATATAAAAAATATGGTTGTTGGATAACGCATTCGTTTTCATTTTAATTATTTGGATAAACCCGTTCCTACTTATACTTATATGTATTCCCACTGCTATATTTTCTCTGTTACTCGTTCTGTTGAAGAAAAGCCGTCAATAGCTTTTATAGAAAAAGAACGTTTTCACTTCTCCAAATAAACTAAAATTTACATAAAAATATATCGTTTTTCCCAGTTTATTGGCTAATTTATAAACGCCATGGTCAGACGGGCAAGCCCGTCTCTTTTGGGAAAAAAAGACAGATATACACTGTCATTAAAGATGACAGTGAAAATTGCTCGGTTCCGCGCAAAGGCCGAACAGAGATGCGACAGAGAACGAGAAGAAAAAGACCAGTTCCTGGTAACTTACGAGGGGGAAATCTCAGCTGCTGACCCCTTTGGAAATAACTCGGTCAGTAATGTCTCTAGTAACTTAGAGTTCTGGGCCAAATTTTCAGCGTGGTCGTATTGCTCCACTTGCGGCAGCCTGTCAAGAAACATCTTGAACTGCACGTTTTCTACTCGACCAAAAAATATGAATACAAAGGCTCGCGGATGTGCGCAAGAAACATACGTAACCCCGCATCTCAGCAGGCTCTGAATCGTCAGATCTTGATTCTGAGATGATGAATCAGGCGTAGTTCCCCGCACACCAACAACCAGCAGTCAGCATCTTGCTGATCCACAGCTCGACTGGAAAAGACCAATTCTGGTGACGGGAAAACCGGGATCTCAGAAGATAGCCCACATATCAACCGGGAAATCTCACAGTACAACGTCGTCATTATCGACGAAGCGTCCATGTTAGCAGAGAACATTTTCGATCACGTATTATCCACCATTAACAAGTCGCTGTTTAGACCGATCCTACTTGTTTGTGGTGATCTGGCGCAGCAACAACCATTCTCTAAAGTAGGTACGAAGACGGAGAATGTTTCCAGCCCGATGACGAACCAAAATTTTATTTCTTCGACCTACCGTTACATACTAAATGGACAGCATAGAGTTGGGGGTGAGGATTATCTTGCCTTTCTGGATCACATCAGATATTGGACGCCCGAGCAACAGCTTCCCGACAACATCCAGGACGGTCGCGTCATCTCGACCAGCGGTCAAGCCACCGAAGACGACATACTGCGAGCCTTCGAGGAGCACCCAAATACGACGTTGCTAACATACACCCACACACGCCGCGGACACCGTCAACGATCTGATGGCCACAAAGTTGTTTCATAATGCAACACCTTTAGCTGTTGCACAGCTAGACTGCGAACGTGAACCAACACCTATTTATGCCGGCATGCGAGTTATTGTAACGCAGAACAGGGACAATAGAAACGGCATCGTCAACGGGCAAGTAGGCATCGTTGAACGCGTGCAAAACAACACAATTCTTCTTAAGTTTGCCAACAATACTCTTGCTCCGATTTATCCTGTTACTGTCCAGAGAAATGATGGGTAAGCGGTTCTGTGGTTTAACATAGACGCCATTCCGCCGGGTACTGGTTACGTTGCAATGTCGCCTGTTAAATGCAGACAAGATATTTTCTTTTTGACATTTTTGAAATGGCATATTTTCGACCGATTTTTGTTCGCCAAATTGTATCGTCATGAGTGTTGCCAATCGACATCTATAAAGTAGCAATCAAGACAAATTAGGGATTTATTAAAATAATGACAATTATTAATTATAAATATATATGAATTATTAGTAATAATTCCTAGAAATAAATTATTAGTCTATGTAATTATTAACAAAATATAACTATTAATTTAATTGACGGTGCAAATAGTGACCAAACCTGAAATTCCACGATATTTGCTGCATGAACGCTGTACGATTATTTTAACTGGTAAATTTGAGTTTCCTATACTGACTATTACACGTATTTTTTTCCAGTAGATGTACAAACATAAGAAGAGCACTAACGGTACTTCGCAAGCACCTTGGCTGGCTAGGGGCGTTAATTTCTTTCACCATTTCCCAAATAATCATTTGAGACCTTACGGTTTGGCAGACCAAGCACCTGACAAAGAAACCACCTTCTGTCGACTAAACCCGCAGTGTTGCGAGTGGTTAACTCGCCCGAAAATCGCTGAGCGAATTTTCGTCGACATTGGTCGAATTTTTGGATGGGGAAAAGGTTCGGTTTGGTGAGAAGATCGTGTGAGAACTGAGAAGGCAGAGCAACTAAAGCCATTGCTCGAAAGTTTAAATAGATTAAACAATAGAAATGAGGAAGTGCCGTCGAAAGACGACGTCAAGACATTATTAACCACCGTCTACAGCGAGGACGACGAAGTGGATGAGTTTTTTGCACAAATGTGTAAAGTGGGTGCAGGTCATGTATTCTACCGCCATTCACTATACAATTGTAAAAAATATGCTGAAATGGTGGTTGGCACAGATTGAGAAGCAGCTGCGTTCAAAGACGAGCTGACAGGCAAAGGCCTACGAAAATTTTTAAATGCTACATGCATTGGTCAGTTGACCACCAATTCTTCGTCATCATGCACGTCCTCAAAAATAAAACTGCTGGCAGACCTGCTGTCTTCCGACAACGAGGAGAAACAAAGTTCACTAGCACCACCAGCCGTAACATCGCAAGTTAAAGTGAAGAAACAAATCTAAGAAAAACAAAAAATCTACGAAAGAATAGATCTTAATAACATTTAAAAACAATTGAAAAAATTTAAAACCAAAAATATTTGTTCTTGTAACAGTAGACATGAATGGAACGATGGTATTATGAAGAATTTTCTAAATTTTGAAATCGTCGTTTCAACCATGCGGCTATTACCAGTTGCAAAACGTTAAACAAACCATAGAGACCAATCGTAAAAACTAATTCAGGTATCCTTTCGCCTCTGCCTTGCATGTCTGCTGTTTTATCTAAAAACTTTAATAAATTAAAAGAATTATTCATCGTTCAATAATTATGTTAAATTTGCAGTTTCAAAAATCATGTCCGGAAAGTTTTAAAGTTGCCAACCAGCTAGTAAAATACAGAAACTAACTTTTAGGTTAGGTTACTGCGAAATTCCATGATATTAATAGTCAGGTCTCTTAGTGCAAAATATAAGCCCGATGTTTACAGGAGTGACAAAAGTGCCAAATTTGGCACATAGCTTCCTTAGCATATACAAATCAATATTGGAAGGGGTGCCCATAGCAATTCTTACTTGTTAAGGATTAATGGGATAATGAAGTTTTACCTAAAATCACGAATTGGGTTGGCTGTGGTTGCTATATCTTTTCTCTAAATTCGGCAAAGAACAAATAAATAACAGCGTTTTGAGGCTTGATAGGGCATGTTTATTCATAATTACGTCACCTTGACATAAATTATACAAGCCTTTACAAGTATACTGACTAGTGCCCAGTCTCCACTCAGCAAATTATGTCACTTTTCAGCGTTTTTCAGCGTCAATGCTAGCAAATAAATAATAGCTAACATTTCAAAACACATCTTCACGTTAGTTTGCATTCTGATATAGTTAAAGATCCTAATTCGGTTCACATTGCAGGTGCCTTAACTTTCTTTAGTCCTAAAAAAAGGTTAGACAGTACGACTGTTTATGGATCATTTGCACTGTTTACACATTTGCATCTGCAAAGCGGAGTGCACGCCAAAGACGCCTTAGCGCACTTGCATCTTGTGCATGAACCTTTGCAGGTACACTTTGTTAATTTTCTGCAAGCCTTCGAGACCTCTGGTATGGTTAGCCATTTCGGTACCCATGATCCTCCCTCTTTCTTCCAAGAGAACTTGTCTGGAGATGGTACTGCCTGTTGTGAGTGCTCACTGGTCAACCAGATTCCCGCTTGGAAAATTAAACGATGGACATGTTGTAGGAGGGCATCCTTTTGATTGAAAGGAAATATAATTGTTATAATTGTTGGATGAAGCGTCTTGAATAGCAAAACAGTAAAGAAAAACTCTTAGCATGCAAGCTATCATGGTTAGTATTGGTTACCTGTGTTGGCAGAAGCTTGTCCATTGCTCTGTTGTTCTTACAAAACAGCTCCATCCTCGTCTTGTTTATGGAAGCCAGAGGGCTCGACTTGTCACACAGGATGACAGCATACCGTTCAATTCGCTTGAAATGGGCAGAATCTGCCGTTAGCTGATGTAAGGCGTTGTTTGCCAGAAACTCGAAAGTCGAGGTGACATCTGGATACAGCTCCCATGCCTGCCAGGCGGACTTCTTGCCTTTCCCATAAAAGGATGATGTGGTATCACAGCCAGTCAGCGCATGGAAAACTGGTAGGGATCTACAATCGTAGAATAATTACATTGGGACACAGCGTATGTAAGATGACATTTATGCGCACGCTCATTATCTTTCAAATATGCCCTCCCCTCACCCCTCCGTTCAATGTTGTGAGCGAAATTTGGTTTGCCAGCACTCAGAAAAGTTCGTTGTAAATCAACATTGATTGGTGGGGGGTGGGGAGGGAGGAAACCATGTGATTTATATCACGGAAGTAAAAAAATGAAAACGAAGCTATTTGATGCTTCAGTGTCCCAATGAATTATTCTCTGATTGTCTGAAATGTGCGCATGACAGAAATAGCAACTGCCTCCTCCGCAGGCTCTTAATCGGGAGAAGCAATAGAGTGCCAGCAATGGTTGATGGGAAGGTGATAAAAACAAGGGTTGATGGGAAGGCGATAAATGAGAATTTTAGAGCCTGCGAAATCGTGTGTCGAAACAATGCAAATTTGATCGAAACATTGCAAATTGGCTTTGGAAATGGCGAAGTCGCTTGACAAACTTGCAGCTAGAGACGGGAAATACGCCGATGCCATATTGGTCTATATAAATAGCTCTTTGTAGGTGAAAACTGCGTGTGATTATCGTATTCGAGTATTAAATAACGGCGCACGAGTGTTTATATTAAACGGCGATATACCGCCGAGTGTTTTATCAGCTTCTCGAGTGCCATTATAACGGCATATATTGTATTTGATAATCGATATATACACTGTAAAGGTGGAAATCATTCAAACTCAGGTACGTCGGTAGCAATAGCACATAGCAACATAATATAATATAATACATCAGTCATCACCCACCTTTGTTTACAGCTTTTATGACAACGTTACGCCTCCATAGTTATGCAATTTAAACTATATTTTGTCAGTGTTTGACCTGGAATAATTTACTATATCCTACATATTTCCTCTACAAAGCATATTAATATTCATATAAAGCAAAAGTGTACTGGTATTTTGGCAATTATAGCGCGTATATGTTCACACGAAGAATTTAAAAATTGTCATCGAACTATAGTATTTTACCTATAAATCTTTAATTTAAACGTCATCGACAAGTATTTTATATTGTCAGACCAATATTGCGTTGGTGCAATTCCTGTCTCTAGCTGCAAATCCCATTCGCTGATCTCTATATAGAGATTACTCAAATTAGTGGCCATTACAGAGAACACCATTTTGGATGCAGGATTTCCCAGTCGCTTCTCGCTCTCTCCCCTTCCCGTCGTTCCTCGCGCGCCTTCCTCTCAAATTTCCGGGCTCTCGTAATTTGTACGCGAGCGACTGGGGACGAGGCAGGAAATAGCAATACAAACCTAACATTATTGAATTCACAGTCTATGAAGGTCAGCGGTATTGTTGATGACTATGGATGACTATTAGCATCATATTACGACAGTACTCCACTACAGTGCTCCACTAAAATAGGTCTATCTTTTAGAGAAATTAGTCTTCTTTAGACAAATTTTCTGTTGCGCTGATAGATATTTACTTAATCTCTCATGTACTTGCTAAACTGCAGTTATTCAAACTGTTTTACCAAGATAAATAACAGTACTCCACCAAAATCGTGAATTATTTAAGAAATAATCTAATTATAATTTTATTTATGCCGCAGATGGAGTACTGATAAAAATTCTTGTTAAATTAGGTATTTCGCGACCTAAATGTTACTAACATATAGAACTTTATGTGTACTATAGCAGTGATAGAAACAGTTGTTATTAAGAGAGCATTTATGTGGAATAATACCCCGCAAACAGATGGAGTACTGTGACTGAACCACTAAGATTGCACAGCTAATTATAAACGCAGTGTTTACATTTACTTGTCATTTGATACGCATGCAAAATAAAACACAAGTTCGCTCTTTGAAATGTTGAAATAATTTGTTTTCAATTCTCACGTCTAATGCTTGTAGCTCTAAACATATTTTTAATAAAGAAAAACGTTTTCCGTAGCGTTTTCGTCTGGCGAGCGAGTAGACAGACGGTGTAATTCAGCGCTAATTTCATTCAGCTTTACGTGTAATTATAAGAGTATTAATGTATAGTCCGCCAATCGAAAAATAACTTTTTGTCTTCAATTTAATAAATAATTTTCTTATTGTTTTACTTATCCCCTCGCCCGGCGCGAAGCGCCGGCCGAAGGCCTGAGGGCGAGGGTGCTAATATCGACCGGCGTTTAGTCCCTTATCACGGGAAATGCAAGCCGATGCTGATCTCGGATCCAGTTTAATTTTATATATATATTGAAGATCAACGGCCCATGCGCGGCATCGGGAAATTTGGCCCTGGTAACTAGATATGGTAAATTTGTCGGGCTATACGATGAATGAAGATTTGACTTCAAAAAGATCGTGAAAAGGCAGTGAAAATGCAATATATCGTCGTCCGAAGATGTCAAGTTCGTAAATCAAGTTCGTAAATCAAGTTTTATACGTGGCGTCAAAACTAAAGGCAAACCCGTTTTCGGTTTTTTAAACCTGTTAGTCAGTTACAAAGATAGTTTGGCAAACATGTCCGAGTATGTTATTCAGGCTTTTATTTGATGTTTTGCATGATTTTCTTGCGTTAGTAGTTCAAAAGATATCGTCGTCTGAATATCTAAAATATTTATACGGAGTTTGTCAATCCAATCCAAGCGTCGTCGCTTTTTTCAAGCTGTTAGGTATCAGTTACAAAAATATTTTTGTAGGTATGTCAGAGGCTGTTAATCAAGCTTTCATTAGATATGTAGAATGAGTTCTTAGAGTTAGTACTTCAAAAGATATTGTGGTCGGAACATTTCACTTTTGGCATGTCGTCATGGCAACCGAAATTTAAAATTATTATAACATCAACCCAAGTTAGTTTATTTGAATTTCGGTTTGTTGATATATCGAGAAAGCGCCAATCAGACCTTTGGAGGGCTTTCGCTCGAAATTGAATAGTCCTTACATAAGATATACCAATAAATTATGTGCTTTATTATAATATTGCAGAATAACAAATGTTAATACAAATTTTGAATGGCAGATTTTATACTTTTATTTAAATTATCCATCACCATTGTTTCGCTCGGTCACTTTGCAACCTCATCCACAATGGAATAATTGCAATACTTGATAATTAGCCTATATAGTGAGTACCAGTACTGGTGGTAAGGATGTAAAAAAGTACAGATTATAGCTGTATTTATACTGCAAGTCTATAGAACCTGGCTGGATGCTGGATGCCACCTTGGGCCTGGCTTACATTTTACTCACTTTAATAGTGTAAACATACACCATACTGGCTATAACAATCAGCATTTACGCTCATGTGATATTATGGCATATGCCCTTCTGGCCAATGGCTTAGTGTGTCTGTTTAAATTCACCTTTGTCCTGGATAGTAGGCCTGGACAGTACCAGTCCTAGGCTTTCAATGTATATTTTTACACAGCTTTTGAAGGATAAATACTGTATAATGTATAATTGGGTAGGTTAACACTCACTGTGTCAGGGGAACATGTTAGGATTAAACAAGTGGTATCACCCCACTGACAAGAAACGAAGCAGCTGAAAGGAATTTCATCCTGAAGTAATATATATATATTGGTGAAATAATTAGATTAAGCAATATCGTTCTTTGTTGTATATTATGGACTTTTGTCATTTCAATTTTTGAAATTGTGTTACCGGTACTTGAATACCATTGAAATTCTGGTACATGAATGTGCATAATTATATAATATTAAATATTAATAAAAGTTAAGAAACAGAAGTCATCTAAAAGAATAAAAGGTTTATCAATTTGGTCTAGGATAAATTTAGGTATGCAATCTTTTGGTATCTGCTACTAACAATTAGACAATAAGGAACATGCAGATTACATTATTACAGTAGGATACATGTATCTTCTTATACTGAAATTAGACAATAAGGAACATGCAGATTACATTATTACAGTGGGGTACATGTATCTGCTTATACTGACAATTAGGCAATAAGGAACATGCAGATTACATTATTACAGTAGGGTACATGTATGTACAAGGTTATGCAGTCTCGTGAATACAATTGTACTTTGAGTAAAATTATGAGTATGCCACTGTTACGGTACTGTAAACATGCATGTTGAAATTTATTATTAAAAGCATAACTGACATAATTAACTTTAATTATGTAATATATAATTAATAACATTATTTAAATTAATAATTATTAAAATTAATTATTAATTGCAATAATCAATAGTTACACAATTGGTTTCCAACCCTGCCTGCGAGACAATTGTATTGGCAGACTTTCCCACTTGGGTTCTGTTCAGTACACTACCCACAAATTGCACCCAAAAAATAAGCAGTTTGAAAATCTGTTCAGTTTGGCAATATTAAAGCCTCAAACAGTAAGCGGGCAAGGGGTGTTGCGTACACGTATTTCTAGTGACAACGATAAAGTTTATGTGGGATATTCAATTTAGTGAACTGTATACTTGTGCAAAGTTTCATGTTATCCCCTCGCCCGAGCGCCGGCCTGAGGGCGAGGGTGCTAATATCGACCGGCGTTTAGTCCCTTATCATGGGGGGGGGGGCACGCTTGGGTCTACAGTGATGGGTTTTGTATATTTATATGCATCAACCGCCAATGCGCGGCATCGGAAATTTGGCCTGGTGAATAATGCAAAATTGAAACGAGCGAGTTTGAAAAAAGTGAGTTTGAAAACAATTTATTGCTATGGATAAACAACAAGCAAAACAAAAAGAGGTTCGGAAGAGAAAGGCGGCAAAAGCAAAACCGAGGAGCAAAAGACTACGGAAAAAAGGAGAGCGACATGGACAAAAAATATAATATTTACTGCAACACCAGACCATCACAACAAGCCATATTCCACAACAAAATCAGCGGATGTAGTAATGTTTGTTTTGACTTTTGAACAAAGTAAACACTGAATTCATGCCGAAACTGTGGAAATATGTAGTATACACGGACAAGCAAGTTTTATTTTGAAATATTCATCTATGCCTATGGATACTTTGCTCGGACACGAATACAGGTAAATAAATTAGTATTCTCAGTATTCAAGGATAGTACACTGTGAGTCTGTGTTGAGCGAAGGCCCTTTTATTTTAACTTTTAAGTGTCTATATATTTGTAAGATATGAGATAAACAAGGCGTTCGTTCCCAACCCGCGATTTCCGGTCGAGTTCGATAAACATTATTTGTAATACATTAATATGCCTTTTCAGCATTGTTTTTTGGTTAGGGTTGGTAATTTGGTTAGGAATATATTAGGATTTACACTATTGACGGGGTCCTGTTTCCTAACAAATTACAATTATTATTTATTACAAATATAAATTTATTACACATTTCATATATATGTACAATATGTTACAAAAACTAATTATAACTTGAAAGTTGTATAAATCCTACAAATGTAGTATTGTCAATTAAGGCAATAGATATTAGATAATGCTCTTACATGTATGCAATCAACAAATTCATTGAGATTACAATAGTTCTTTAGAAATGGTTGTAAAATGCCTTCAAGACATTTCTTAACTAACATGGTACCAATCCTAGGGTTTCTATTAACCGATCAGTTTCATGTCGACTTAGGAAAGGTCAGTTTCTCTGCCCTGCATTGAGACCTCAAGAGCATCTATCCTCACCAACAATCAGGATATAATCCCTAATACTGTATTAAAACCAAATTTATGCCTATACATTTGCACTATATGCACCCCTAGACAATTGAATGATAAAGAGAATGCACTTTCTTCATTCATTCTTTAAGTCTTTGGTGTCTTTTTATACTAACTACTGAGTTGATTATTTTATGAATCACAAGGTCGGTGAGAGGGGGGGGGAGCAAAATAGCCTGGGACCTTGCAAGGGCACGGCCGCGTCGCCACATCAATCACTTGTGACTGGTGTAATCTGCAGACCAATGAAATGTTGCAACCATTTTGCATACCTAACACAAAGTACCAGTTCATCTCAACACTGTTCCCCAATTCCATCGAATACTGTGAATTATTGAACGGAGGTGTCCAAAACAAAAACTATTGAACGCTGATGACGTCACTAGGACAAAGCGCATAACTACAGTACTAATTACAGTAGTAAATTAGCAACTTCAAACAGTAAGCGGGCGAGGGGTGTTGCGTATAACGTATTTCTAGTTTTATTTTGTTTTGTTGATTTATCATTTTTTAAATATTTTGGTACTTCGTAATTTCAATTCAATGCTATTAAATATCTTCAGACAATCGTAGAATAATTACATTGGGACACAGCGTATGTAAGATGACATTTATGCGCACGCTCATTATCTTTCAAATATGCCCTCCCCTCACCCCTCCGTTCAATGTTGTGAGCGAAATTTGGTTTGCCAGCACTCAGAAAAGTTCGTTGTAAATCAACATTGATTGGTGGGGGGTGGGGAGGGAGGAAACCATGTGATTTATATCACGGAAGTAAAAAAATGAAAACGAAGCTATTTGATGCTTCAGTGTCCCAATGAATTATTCTCTGATTGTAGACCTCGCTTCACCCAGGCTGACACAAATGGTGTTAATGTTGATGTACGAGAAGTGGCGTCACATTCCAAACGCCACCCACAGGTCTAGGTCGGGCACGATTGATTTAAGGTGGTAGAACTTTCCTACCAGGATAACGACGACATCTGTATCGACGGTTCTGACCAATACAGACTTCGCTTGCTCGACTTGAATGGCATGGAGAACATGGACGACGATCCGTTGTGTCCGCCTCTTCGTGGTTACACTCAGGCATGGATCTGTCTGAGTCAGTGGAGATCACAGAAACCCCTAACAAAATGAACTATACATTATAGTTGGCATGATACTACTAATTATGTGAGCATAACCAATGCAAACCTGAAGTCACGTAGACCGTCTTCCTCTCAGGCCAGGTGTACGCAGCAACCTTCAATGTAAGAAATGCGAACAGTTCTTCCTTATTTGCTGAATCACGCAGGAATTGAATCCACTTCGGCGGAAGCTTTGTGCCACCTGCAACTTTACATCACACGCCTTTCCCTCTCTTTTCTCTAGTTGATTCTTTCAGGCTGTCAGGGACATAGGCATCCCAAACAACTAGACCGGGAGCCCATAGGGTTGAGCTTAGTTGGAAAGTTAACCAATTTTCATGCACATAGCAATACTCCACATGCATGCTTATATTGGGAAATGGACGTCTGCCAAGCACATACTGGTGGATGTAGTCAGGGGGGGGCATGAGAATGAAACTCCATAATTCAGCTAGATCAGCTAAAGAGTTAACCTGGTGAAACCTACTGGAAAATGTTCACCATGACCCAGTAAATCATGAATGACCACTGCCAGACATTTTTAGCGGTGGGGTGGGCCCGCCAGACACCCCTGAATCCCCAGCCCCATAATTGAGCTAGATCAGCTTAAGAGTTAACCTGATGAAACCTACTGGAAAATGTTCACCACGACCCAGTATATCATCAATGACCACTGCCAGACATTCTCTTTGATGGATGTTCCCTCCAAGTGCACCATGGGACCGGTCATTAATACTGACAGAGTGGGTGGGTGAGAATAGGGGGTGGACCCAAATTTTTTGGCATCAATAGGGTCAGCCTCAAAACAAAAATATATGCATCTGGGGAGTAAATACTAGAAAATACTTCATACGTGCAGGCTCATAAATGGGGTTGTTGCAAGAACAAATGAAATGCTAGTAATTCCCCCCACCCTCCCATTATTAATGACTGGTCCCTAACAACCCCTCCCTTCCATTATTAATGACTGGTCCCTAACAACCTAGCCTGCTCGCAGACGTTGTAATTCTCATGACCTCAATTTGGCGTTCTTATCAGCAGACGGTAGTATTGTGTTGCTTGCTGTGAAATATATAACGTCTGCAAACAAGCTACTAACAGCCTCTCCACCCCCATTCAAGTGGCCTAAAAAGTTAAGCATAACATTGTCTAGCCAATACAAATGGCCACATGCATATATCAACAATTCTGTTAAATAAATGTCAAATTATCTAGAGTTGTTGTCTGTCATCAGTCCTCGTCGTCTTCTAGTTCTTCTCCCGAATCGGACTCTTCACTCCATGCTTCGTCTGAATCACTCAGCAGTCCATCAATGGTTTCTTCTTCCGAGTCACTGTCAACTTCGTCTTCCATTTCCTCTGAGTTTTCATCGTCGTTTGTAAATAAACTGTCTGGTATGGCAGGTCCTTCAAACCAGGTTGGCTTTAGAATGTTGTCATCCGCATACCATCCATAATCGGTTGGAGACAAACCTTCCTCGGGAAATGCAGTGATTGCATGGGTCCATAATGCTGTGTCATACTGCGCTCGTTGAATCTTCATCTTGAGGGCTGGAAGAGAAGGTGGCAACAAGGAACAATCGATCTTTTTTATGTTTGCCAGTGGATTCTCCTAAAGGCAATTAAATTGTTGATTAGAGCTATTGTGATGTGTTTCAGCATTTCCAGGATGGGACCACAAAACTGGCTATAGCGAGGTTGACAATGCATCGGGGGCAACCTTTTTTTTTGGGGGGGGACAAGCTTGTTGTACGAGTTCAAAACAGCCAGTCCCATTTTTAATTTTTAGTGCAACTTATATTAAGTTAATTACGGTTCTCGTTTTAATCACCTTAATAACGGTTCTCGTTTTAATCACCTGATCAACTTTGCCAGTCATTTGCATCAGTTTCTTGTATCTTGCTTCATTTACATCTTTAAGATTGCTCTGTGCGTACATTCGGCATACAAACTCTGATGTAACATCGAGATCAACAGTACTGTTCACGTCACCCATGCTGATGAAAAGGTTAACACGTAGCAGTCAGTCATGTCCTTTTCAACAATGGTGAATGCTTTAGTTTTCCCTTTCCTGAAACAGTACATGTATATAGTATCAATCACTACAGTAATAAATATATATCAATTGCAATGTATTTTCCATTTTTTCCGGACAACTTTCTCTATTTTTAAGTAAAGTTTGGGTTGGTTGTATGGTTTTTAATAGTGATTGTTTACATAAATAAATAATTATTTGCTAACCTGTAAAAGGCCGACGTGAAGTCACATCCAGTAAAGGCATGGTATCCAGGCAGTGCTCTGGGAAGTCCAGGTTTGCACTCTTCTAGGACATCAGCAATGTTGGTTACATTGATGTACCTTCTGCTGTTTCCCACCCCACAGTCCATGATAATGCATATGTCGGCCATCGTCCTGTCATCGGGGCTTACCTGGCCAATAGCACCAATAAGTATCACCAAGACATCGGTGTCAGATGCTCTCACTATGACATTGTCTGCTGTAATATTTGCAATGTGGAAAGCAATCAGGGTATCGGCCTCTTCATGGTCGCCTTGGAGGTGTAATGGGCTGGTTACAGTGATTTCATGATGTTTGTCGGGGACGTACTGTAAACACTCTCCACTATAAGAAGCAATCAAGGTCTTACCACCAAAGATATTGCAGTAGTTAGCCTTCTTCCACTCTTTCAAGAGAAACTTGGCCAATTCATTCTTGAAAACTCCATTTGTGAGAAGTTTCTTCCCGCTTTGTCTGATTTTCTGTTCTGGCCCGGTTATTGCATATGCTGAGTCAACTGCACCCCGTGACTTTCTTTCACTATCCTTTATGGAGTTCTCCACATACTTGTCCATGCAAACATGGACTTCACTAGCCCTCCCTGAACATACCACTGACAACATGGTTAAAGCAATTGATGCGTATGATGCTCCCGTAGCTGTCTGCGAGAGGACAGAATGTAGAAGAAGTCCTCCGTCATAGACCTGTACGTAACTTCTCGGTAACTCTGCGTCTGATTGTTTCCGTCTGTAAGGACTCGAGCTTCTTCAGCAGCGCAGACTTTTCAGTTTTCATATGCGCCCCATCACAGTGTGCGAGTGACAGTGGGTACGTTGTAATTGGGTAGGAGATAATCTTTCGAAGGTCTAATGCAGTCTTCTCTGAAACGACTACGATCATTCGTACGAACATGTCCCTCAGGCTCTCGGCATTTGCTTTGGCTTTTCCTAAAGCAGGTAGTTTGGATTTCTTCGCGTTTTGAGCAGCGAAGTTCGAAATTTGTCCCTTTCGTCTTCACCTCTTTTCAGCGTGTTGAGTAGGTATGTTTCAGTAGGTTTGGATGCTGCTTGACCGGTTGCAACGTTCACCAAGGAAGTCGGAGCATCATCTCTGAATGGATTGCAGTATTCGTCAATACTTGCACTCAATTCAGCCATCTGACGGTTGTCCCTTTTGATTCTTGAGGGACGGCATTGAGATGTTACATTTTCTCCCATTTCAAGCCCGACGAATGTTTCTTAGCTCGGTGACTGCCGTAGCACGCTGGGTCATGTTCAGTGACCAAGGGCGCATTGCGTTATCAGAATTTCGGAAGGACGTGAACCAGCATCACGGTTTACTGTCTGCTCCAGGGAGAGGTCAACAGCGGATCGGTTGTAATTCTTCTTGGTACGTCCAATGGAAAATGCACCATTCTCCAATACGTCATGCAACTCCTGGCCTGCACTTTTCAACTTATGCAGGAAAAGTGTTCCCCATCTGCCGTAGTTTGGTCGGTTCAGGGCAAAGAACACTGAGAGCATTGTTGGGAAGATGGTAATGTAGCCATTAACGTCATTCGTCTTTACGCATCTCTGCAGTTCTCGGGAGGCGATTGATCAGGAAGATGTAAATGGCCCAGAACTGAGCTGTTGAGCCAAGATTTCCCTCGAGAACCGACTGGAAATAATCTTCATATCTCTGCAGATGATCGGTAACTACAGTCTCTCAAAGAGCTTGACGAGTTGAGTACGTGTATTAAAATAAAACGCGAAGAAACAAGATCTCACAAAATTTACCCGTCAATGTTCCAGTGGACGTTGACAGCACCACATTTTCTTTATTGTTGGCGGCTTCCAAAGAGAGTGAACGTCGGGCTTGTATTTGGCTACGCGAAACATCAGCCAGGTTGTTGTCAGATCTTGTTGTCAAATTTTGTGAGATCTTGTTTCTACGCGCTATTTTAATTCCCTGCATTTCTTGCAGATAAGGTCAGATCCCGTTGATTCTGTAACTTCATTTTCGAGCAGCTTGCAAGTCGATGCTGTTCTGACTTTTCGATGAAGATATTGAAGTAACCACTGTGTAATAAAACCTCAACTCGGCAATATTTATTATCTACAAATCTTTTTTGTTTATTTAGTTGAAATTGACATACTTTTCTCTAAATACCATCACTCAATTGTTTCATTAATCACGGATCAGACACGTGTTACCAAACATTTTATTGGCTAATGAATGATAGACAAACACGGCGAACTGTTCCAGAGGTTCTTCACGCACGCACGCCTGCCATTTTTGCCCCGCCCACTTTTACCACCTCGCGTGCCCCCGTCATTCCCCAATGAGCGAAGAAGAACCTCTGGCACCCAGGGTAGTATTCCCATGGAAGGTAGTTTCAAATAAAGAGGATGTTAAATTTGAGTGGTATGATGGTATACACAGTATTCCAAAGTACACTGTTACCGTGAATTCAGCGTTAGAATTTACCATTTATGTTTTTTATTGGCCCATTCCTAATGACCACACAATTTACCATGAAAGAATGCGTGCCATTAATGGTAAAGGAACTGTTATCTTCAATGGAAAGCTCCTGTTTATGTAAAGGATTACCAGAAGATCAGGATTTAACATCTGTGGCTGTTGACCCAAATACAGACATAACAATTCATCTTCCTGGAACAATTATTCGCCATTCAGTTCCTAAATTGTTATCTCCAACCCAATTTGAGGTGTCCATTTCGTATCGATGTGCTGATTGCCAAGTAATTCTGGACATGTGGTTCATGTTCCAGTGCTAGTTGTGCCTTGAAGAGAACTGAGAGGAAAAAGACAAAGTTCTCCTCAACCCCTGCCAAGAGTAAGGCAGCCCTTGCTGCATGTGGACCAGAGAAGTTGCGAGCAACTGTTAAAGCAACAAAGCTTCAGTGTAAGCAGTTGGAGGACCAGTTGGAGAAGCTGCAAAGCCAAATTAATGAATTTGGAGTTGGTATCGGTGATTCCTTGGAGAAGGACCTTCTCAAAATAATGGGAGGGCAGAATCTTGAAGCTACTCCTCATATGAAGTTCTTTTGGCAAGAGCAGATGAAACTTTTACAAGCCAACAAAATGGGAAGAAGATATCCACCCACAGGTAATCAGATTTGCCTTGTCTCTGCATGGAAAGTCACCATCTGCTTACAGAGAGCTCAGGGATAGTGGTGCTCTTATTCTTCCCAGCGAACAAGTTCTACGAGACTACAAGAACTACTTTAAACCGAAAGCTGGGATAAACAAGGAGAATGTGGAGTGTCAAGGAAAAATCTTCATCCTTTCATGGTGTTCAACGATATGTCGCGCTCATCATGGACGAGATGAAAATTCATCCAATCTTGTTTTTGACAAGTATTCTGGGGACTTGATTGGCTTTATTGATCTTTGGAGATCCAATAACCAATTTTGCCAATCTAGCCGAGGAAGATTCAATGGCTAGCCACGCTATGGCATTTCTTGTAAGAGGTTTATGCACTGACTTAAAGCATGTCATTGCATATTTTTTTACAGGAAATGTCACTTCTTTCCAGTTAATGCCAATTTTCTGGAAAGTTGTTTCCACTCTGGAGCTGTCATTGAATCTTTGGGTGTGTGCTGCAGTGAACGATGGTGCTTCTCCAAACCACAATTTCGTCCGTCTCCATTCCAAGTTGGCAGTAGATCTGAAGTGTGATGTTGTATATAAGACACATAATCTTTTTGCAATGTCACGCTTCATCTACTTCTTTGCAGATTCTCCGCATCTAATGAAGACTGCACGTAATTGCTTGTACAATTCTGGTTCCTGCAGCTGTTACATGTGGAACGATGGGAAGTATCTGCTATTCAAGCACATTGCAGATCTTTTCTACAGCGATCAAGAATTTGCACTGCACTCCCTTCCAAAGCTGACATTGGACCACATTGTTCTTACTTCCTACAGTGAGATGAAGGTGAGGCTGGCAACCCAAGTCCCACTAAGGTGCGGGATTGCAGAATATCAAACATATCATTTAATTGATATTATCACATTATCAAAATATCAAGTCCAATATCAAAATATTTTGATATTATCAAACCATCATAATATCAAAAATATCAAACTGTAACAATATCAAAAATATCAAACTCAATATCATTAAATTGATATTATCACATTATTATGATACATCATCAAAATATCAAGTCCAAATATATTATTTTGATATCAAATGGTGTTTTCATATCAAAGTGAAATATCAAAAGACTAAAATAGTGTTTTAAACTGGTTTGATATTGTGATATATCATGATATCATAATATTTTGATATTATCAAATGGTGTTTTGATAATATCAAAGTGAAATATCAAAATATTAATTGTGTTTAGACTATGGATTGATATTGTGATATCATGATATCAAAATATCATATTTTTATATTATTTTAAAAAACATAATACGTACGTGCGATAGGTCAGATATTAAATTCAACAACAGAAAGCAGGAATATATTTTGATATATCATATCACATTATTATATTACCACTAACCGCATAAAATAATCACCTAAACACTTTCATTATCTGATACATCACAACATAAAATCATTATATTATGAGATTATCAAATATATTGTTGCTGCCGTAGGCAGCACACTAATCTTGACATGAGTTGCTGTGTCTCGCACCCAGACTTCTTCGCGGAACTATGTATAGTCAACGAAATCTCGGTTTGTGTAAATTGCGATCTGTCGGTCGAGATGTTTGGATATTTGTTCAGTTTTATGACGTTTTGTGACGTAGAAGTTTTATTACGTGTATTAAAGTTCCTGCCGTTCGGAACTTGTCAACGCTGCAAAGTTTGAACGATCTGTTCTTACGTCAGTAAGGAAATATTCTCCTGTCAAGGTAAGACGACTAAAATAGTTTAATGTGTACTTAATTTTTCTTGTTAAATGCTCACCAAACGGAAATATGGCTCAGTGACTGCGAGTTCTTGCCATCACAACATCACTTGTCATCGTCATGGGCATGATATCAAATTGTTTTGTTTGTGAATACAGTTTTCCTTCTATTTTAGGTGTATATTGGTGGTTCATTGTTCTCACGATATTGAGCATGCAGAAATATGCACATCCGTGTTCTCGTACACAGCTGTGAGATATAAAGCGACAGAATATATTGAACTGCATTTTTATACAAGAAACAAATTCTGATTAACTTAGTTTATCAATTGTTATAATGTCAACTTTTTGTGTTCATATTGAACTGCATTTTTATGCAAGCCTTGTACAAACTTACATCTGTTTAATATTACACATGTTCATGAACTACTATATTGTGAATATATGTTGAGAACACAAGGGGGGTCAACAAGCTGGGGCAGACGTGAGACATCTGCAAATGTGCCAGGGGGCCATGCCTGTGCAGAATGAATGTCTTAGCCCAGATGGATATACCCCAGAGTGCAAAACTCATTGTGAGAATCAAAATATATATATATATATATATATATATCTCACTGCTCTGGTATTACCTTAACCATAACCGCATGGGTATGAGGCTGTACTACCTCCACGTGACTTTGACTTCAATAAGCCCACCACTTATTTTTGTAATTTTGCACAATATCATGACTGCCTTGGATTTCAAGGCAGCACTTCCCTTGCGATAGTAACTTCTAGTTATATATGATAAAATACATCACAACATAAAATCATTATATTATGAGATTATCAAATATATCATTGCCTCGTTCTATAAAAAAACACGCATTATTTAGGGTTAGGGTATTTCCTCAGTCTATAAAAAAACACGCATTATATATTGTTAGGGTTAGGTTAGGGTTTACCCACGATAATTATGAACATTATCTCTTGTTAAACTACCTTGTCATTGATGATATAGAATCGTTAATCAATCATTGTTCTCATAAACATATTGTTTAAACTGCATTTATATTTGTATTAAATTTATTTAAAAAACCTATTACATAATCTTACTATTTAGGGAAATATATACATTATAAGAAATCCATTGTCCATATTAACTATTATGGAATAACAACCAGGTTATCATAACAGAATACCATCTTATATTCAAAACACTCCTAATTTAAAAAACATATAATACGTATGTGCGATAGGTCAGATATTAAATTCAACAACAGAAAACAGGAATAGACATTACCCCAATAACAAATACCTATTTTATAATACATATAATCGGTCACAATGATCAGTTTACATAAAAATGACAGTCAAAAATAGTTACAGTTTACATCAAGTCTTTTCGCTTCAACTCCACGTCTTTTCGCTTCAACTCCACTTCTAAATCTATGTTAAAACATTCATTAACATACCAAAATAGCACGTTTCTCTTATACTGCGTCATTTTCCTAGTAAGTTCGAGGTAATGGTTCATTCTTTTACCCCTTTGATTTCGTTAAATTGTGGAAGGTCTGGGTGGTATAAACACTTCGGGTTGTTTGGTGGCATACATACATCCTCTGTATGTTTAGACACATGAAAAATGTCAACTAAAAATGACATTTTCAGTCAGCACTTTTGCTCCCGCACTGCCATTCTTTTTTTGATTGTTCAAAAATGGTACCAGGCCGCATGCTCTATCGTACCCCAAATACTTCAGCCTTGCCAAATCATTCACGTCACGGCAAAATGTTCGTAACAGGAATAAAAATACTTGTGTATACAATTCACTCGTGAACATCTCTGTCATACTCACAACGATACCACAGGGCCTTATCAATGCCAACATGCCTGCAGTTGTTTCACAAAAAAGATTAATGTTACTCTTTTTCTTGCAGCCTTTATTGATATCACTTGCCATAAAGACCTGTTCTGGTGTTAGATTAGCCTCTGATTTAGCGGTGCTGAATTCATCTGGTAAGTTCACTTCCTTTGCAGGTTCTTTATGGTGGTCTTGATGCATACTGCAAAACTTTGATGGGGCTTGATATTTTCCACCAGTTAATGGCGAATTAGCGCAACACTGGAATATCTGAGGTAGATCTTTTCGTATCAAAACCTTAGCGCTTGGCAAAGCACATTTCGATCTCTTTAAATATTCGTTGCCGTCAACCGTAACATATCCTTCAGAACAGCCGGGCCTTTTATAGCTATGCTTCACCCACCTATTTGAAGAACCATATATTTCTCCCCACATTTCTTCGCACATTTCTTCAATGTTCAACCTTTTCCCGTTTTGGGAATAGTCGCTTTTAATTTTTGTGGTAGATAATTTCCCGATGTTATTGTAATAGTTTACAATTACCCAAATAAACCATGCATCGTTGACGCGTTGTTCATTTAACTTCCAATCTCCATCAAAAGTTCTGGCAAACTCTTGTAATTGGGTAAGAAACTCTTGTAATTGGGTAAGACGCTCTTTGTCCTTTTCGCTAAAATTAAGGTTGTAAACTTTAGCACGGGACTGGAATGTTGCTCCTGTCACCCAAGTTACTTGACATGTCTTTCAAAAGTTGTTTGTCGAAAACGGTCTTGCATGTTACCTGAAAATATTCATTGTGGCTTTCCAAAGGATTATCGTATATCCTATGTTCTCCGTTAATTATTTTGTAGTTTGGAAACTACCTTACTTTACAACTAACACACTCCCCATGGAAAAGCCTGTCATAGTATATACGATTGGAAATGACGGTCTGCTGTCCATCTTTATATTTCTGCCACCACAACATTTCGTTTTCGAAGGGACCAGTATAATTGGCTTGAACGCAGTCTTGGCACTTTATTTAAACAAGACATCTACCAAACTTATTTCTAATAGCAACGGATATGAAATATTTACCAACTTGTAAATAACTTTACAGTTTGAACGATTATCCAAACTCAGATATTTCGATTTCTTTACAGCTTCGTTACTTCTGCCGAGACAAACCGTTGGTGCTGTTACACAGGCAGGCGTACCGACTTTTTTATTACTTCTCACAAACTCAGACCAATTCCCATCTATTTGGTGTGGCTTCTGGGAAATGTCCAATAGCGAAAGGTAAACTATTGAGTTCTTCATGATCAACTACAATTGTGGACATATTTATTCAATTCACGTCCATTGCAAGTGATTTGCAGTTGCGCGGCAGTAGGCACATAAAGCCTATCATTCTATTCATGTTCACACCTGCATGATCCGCATATTTGTCACAATATTAATTATACATCACTCATGCGTAACGCGATCTTCAGGTCGTGAATGAGTAAATTGATATTGAAAAATATTTGCACGTTGCGAACAAAATAACTCATTAAATGCTTCAGAAAATCATGTTTCATATTTCTCTTAAGTTACTCCTATAACAAAACAGGTATAAACAGATTTGTTAATTTGTTAATTTTAAGAATTTTTTAGATCACTCCAGCTGGCGAGTAAAAGTCGAGGTATATACGATTTCTACCTGGTAACACTAAATTGTCAATTTTTACCATCTATTGTCACACCTCATGCGCTTCTGCTACTTGCTCAGCCCGCTTGTCTCCCATTATCTTATCGGCTCTACAAAGCATAAATTATGACTTCATAATATATCATATTCCGCTTTATTCCCGACACTATATAGCGTCGACACCATTTACAACAAACAATCAAACACAAGGCACAAAGACACAAACCGATCCAAGCGTCAAATTGAGAAACCGAGATTATTTTCTATACTTTATAATCATTATGTCGCTATTGCTGAAACTGCCAGATCCTCAATAAAACGATAATTTTCCAGAGAATTGCCGCAGCACACAAAGTTCCCTACAGCTGGCGTAACAACACAGCAAACACGAAGAACCTTGTCAAAGCATACGCTGATAGCCTAGGATGCCCTGATGAATATATATTTTTCCCATTATTGGCAACAACAGTACAGTCAAAATAAATGACAGCTGGGAAGAACCATCCATTGCCTGGTTTAATGTTTGTCCCCGCAAAGGACAAAAGAAAACTGCAGCGCTGAACGCACTTGCAAAACCCGTGGCAGAAATACAACGAGAACTCCAAGAAAACTTCAAAGAAGATAACGAAGACTTTCAAGAGAAAGAACTCCCTCGTCTTATGGTCGACCACTTCTCTTTCGAGAAACTCCATCAAGTCATGTCGAGTAACAACAACAAAATCCTTGGTGCTTACAATGAACTCACCCAGTTTTACAACATGCTTGATCACTACAAAACAAACTCAAGTATGGACCGTAAAACCCTTCTAGCCCTGAATGGCGGCGGCCAATGGACAAGAGACTTCAAGAATGGCTCTGCACAACAATGGAAGACATGCCTGAACATAACTGGTATTATCCAGCCAGCATATATGTTGTCACAGGACGATTACGATGGGTTCAATGACAGACAGCTTTACGTATGCCCAGAAGAAAGAGATGTCTACTACGAAGCTCTTGTACCTTTCGATTCCACAACCATCCCTCAACTTAAAAGTGTGTTTCCAACTGATTCAAGAAAATCACGCACTTAGCACTACCTACACTTTCGAGAACGATGCCCACACTGTTTTTAAAGAGTTCCACGACGAACTGAAAACGCGCAAGATAGCGATCCAACATGATGAAAACCGGCATGGTATCATTGCTAAAGCAATTGGTCAGATGGCTCGTGTGCATGATAGTGCATGTTTTGGATTTTGCTGTGGATGCTGCATTCCAAGAGATTAACGATCTGCCTTCGAACAAAATTTCGTGTTCAATTGGACGGACTTCAGCTTTGCAAGCAAAAACAATAATTAACCATATCATCGACACAAAGTTTGCTATGATCCCTCCTGAGGAAAAGCTTCCCGAAAATAACTGCCAAGCACCAGAGACGACGAACGACGAAAGCGAACAACCGCAAAATTATGTTTTCGACGCTGCTACCATCACCGAACAACACTCGAAATATGTGAAGAAAATCCTACTGTTTAAAGGAGTTTCCTTAAAGCCAAGTGATGTTTCAGGACGACATCTTATGCCCCCAGTAAAGCCTGCTTTTAACACCTAACCGATATCCAACGACAGCAGCCGAGTCTTTCTTAAAGACCCTAGGTTCCTTGGGTTTTGGAGACATTGTGCCACGCAGCTCAAATTCGAAGTCGCGCCATAGTCTTTAAAAAAAAGCGACGTATGGATGCCATGGATGAAGAGGCCCAAACCAAATTCAA
Organism: Chrysogorgia sp. JL179-B06; assembly: GCA_035772405.1. Lineage (NCBI taxonomy): Eukaryota > Metazoa > Cnidaria > Anthozoa > Scleralcyonacea > Chrysogorgiidae > Chrysogorgia > Chrysogorgia sp. JL179-B06. The sequence continues at coordinate 1,346,918 of JAYKKM010000082.1, forward strand.
AAAACTTGACATTCCTGAAGTTATAATAATACTTTTACATAAATGAAAAACTTATTATATTCTCCTGACTTCTTCAATTTTATATACAATAATCAATATAACTCTAATTTTATTTGTTCAGTTAATATTCATCAAATTAACTATGTAATATAGAACTGTGTTCAAAATAATTTAATATCGCTTGCATAGAATTCTTACTTGTAATAGTATAATAGTATAATAAAGATCAAGTGCGACATATAAATATTGCTTGAAATATATACATCGGTATAATATACTGTCTCGCATGTACTTTAACGCAAAAACCATCACAGTCCCCACTCATAAATTATACAATACTGCGATAAATATTACAATAGGGTTTAGTGTTTCGATTGGTTCAAGTTTTAGTGTTAGCAGTTGGTTTTATTTCACTTTGATATTATCAAAACACCATTTGATATCAAAATATCATGATATAATATCATGATATATCACAATATCAAACCATAACCATAGTTTAAACACAATTAATATTTTGATATTTCACTTTGATATTATCAAAACATTATTTGATATCAAAATATCATGATATTTTAGTCGTTGAGAATATCATAATATCAAGTACTTATATCACTTTTGATATATCATGATATTATCAATACTAAGTACAGGAAACATTAAGAAATATCATGATATCAAAATCACATATAAGTACTTGATATTCCGCAATACCGCACCTCGCTCCCAAGTCCTGAGTCGGTCAGTTGCCGTATCGCTGGAGTAAAGTGGAAATGAAGCGGTCTTTGAAACTGCATGGTTTTGTAGGATGGTGAATGATTTTTTTGACTGCACCAATGTGAGGTCACGAACTGAACATGTCAGGAAGAAAACTCATTTCATCAAACCGTACACTTCCCAAGACGACAAGCAATTTGCATGGCTAGAGAATGTCTTCCTACAATACCTGGAGAATTGGAAGAAGGCCACACTCACAAGGGAAGGAAATTACTCTCCTGATGCCAGAGGGAAAATTTTTATTTCTTCTCAAACCTATGAGGGGTTCAAGATCTGTCTACTCCCATGTAGGGGCCATCCAAGGGGTTTTACTACGTCCTGAGTGAGAGATTCATGCAGGATGTAGTGGAAGATTACTTTGGGCACCAAAGAGCAAAAGGTGGACAGTCAGATAATCCTACAGCCCAGCAATTCGGCTACAATGATTTAACAATTACAGCCCAACGAGATATCGCACCAGTTGTGCGAGGTAATGTTGGTGGCCGATACAGGAACGAGAAGTGGTACAAAGTGAGCGATGAACCAGTACATAAAAGAAAGAAGTAATTACTTCTGTTCATTGTCGAAATTTATGTATATTGGAAACAAATTAGAAGTTTGCAATATTGAAGATTGCAATATTGATATTTGCAGGTTGCTCAAAAGACCCATTTCAAACATTGAAATTTCTATGACTGTGATGATCTGGTCAAACCTAATTACTCTAACATCAAGTTGAACATCGTTATGTGAAGTTTAACATTTTCTGAAGGTTTTCAGCAACCTGTGAATGTCAATTTTGCATTCTTCAGCAAAACAAAGTAAAATACTGGATTTCAAGTTTCACTCTGATGATTGAGGGGCAAGGGCACACTCTAGCATTTTATTCTGGCCAATGTCAGAAGATTTGTAATCAGGTACAATAATTCAGCAGAGTGGTTGCATCGCCCTTAGTGTGTTAAAAAAGCTACGACTCAAAAGTCAGACTGTCGTTCATACAATTTGACAGTTGATCATCCTAGAACATTGTTTGGTCGGTGCACTGCCTAAGTATATACTGTGCAAATTCATAAATTCCCTTGCAAATTAGGGCAGAATTTCTGGATGTGCAGTCTACCTCCTACAGTGTAGTTAGTACCATATCTTTATTAGCTGTGTGTAGAAATATATTGGTCATTGCTGTATATTTTAGCAATTAGTGAAAAGGTGGTGAACTGCCAAGATTTTTGGTAACAAAATACTGATGTTTCATGCAGAGCCCTTAATCAGAGTAAGACAAGAAACAAAATATATAGGGTTTATATGTATATTTTAGTTCATTAACCCTTTCACTACTGAACTGGTCCTTTAGTATTTTTTACTCGATTATTGCCAGACAATTTTACAGTTTTATTCATGAAGTGACTACCTCTGAGTGAAAGGGTTAAGTTTATTGCTCTGAACTTTTCCCAATGTTGGAGGCCACACACTGTTGAATCACTCTAATAGTAATTGTGATTTTATGTGTGGATATTTTACTTATTAAGGCAAAGGCACACTTTAACATTTTATTCTGGCTATAACTACAGAACATTTTACTCTGGCTAATGCCAGAACATTTTATTCTGGTCAATGCCAGGAGGTTTTATTTAGCAGAGTAGGATGCTTTGCTTACCTTGCAAGCAAGAGAATATTGAAAAGTAAATCTAGTAAAAATGCAGTATGACAAATTTTAAATTGGACACAACATTGTCCTAGTTTGCATAAACTTTGGCTTATATTTTCTTGGCTAACATGACTTGAATCACCAAAATAATTGGTAAACCTGGTTATTTATGTGTATACAGCATTTGCGTCCAAACTGTGTGCAATTTACTACAACTTGCCTTGTGAATCCCATAGTTTGACCGCTCACTCATGCTTAATCTACAATGTTACTTAGTTCATCTAACCTGTTTAGTGTTTATGGGAAGCAACTGTTGGCTTGCCAGGTTAACTCGGCTTCATATCAACAGACTGTTTTTCAAACTGGCTAGCTGTATAACCTTTCTCTCTATAAACAGCCACTAATGATTTATGATTGCAAACATGATTAATTATAAAATATTTACGTTAACATTTACATTGTTTTTTCACTTGAACTTTGTTTCAGATCCTTTCCACGAGCTCTTTTCTTTGTCTGTTTCTCCTTAATTTTATATTTGGTTACATAATTTGCATATGAAAATGATCTCACTTTCAAATAAAGCTTGACAACATTTTCCAAACAATTTTTGGTAGCACCAGATTGTTACAATGTTATCCTACAATGATTTAACCATGGGAGATCTCAATGTAGAAAAACAGATGTTCTCTGTGGGAATATTCTTAAGGCTAGGTTTGATTTGCTGACTTCTTTTCTAAAATCAACTTCTGCTGCTTCTAAGATTCCTACCAAATCTTCGCATGGAGTGACAAGACCACCTCTTGATCGGGCTGATATGAAGCTGTTTGACTGATCTGAGGGGACTTCATGTTTTGCAGCAATTCTTGCAACTCCTTGGCCCACATTCAGCAGCATCGATTTGAACAGCTTGTTCAACAGGTTTCGAAGTTGATTCCCCTTCGTCTCTCCTTTGGCATATGTTGTAAAACCCAATCAAATTATCTGGAATGTGGATCATAATTAACTTTGCAACCCTGAAGTCTTTACAGTGTAACAGTTCACACGATCGTGGGATTAGACCATATAAAGACTCGAGCAGTTTAACTTGATTTGTCTTTCTACAGAATGTTTCGTATAATGGCAATAAAACATTGAATAAAGTTTCGCTGGATGAAACAGTTTTCAAATTAGCATTTATTTCGTCTCCGTATAAGTTCTCTTTTATAATGTTAGTTTTGATGGTTTCCACAATCGAAGCTACTGTATCTAGGTGTCTTGGTGTGGTCAACAGTTTCATCATGATGCTTGGAGTTAGTATGCCTTGTTAACCCACCTTTAGATTTACATACTTTAGCGCATTTCGAGCATGGAAAGGACGTTTGGCCTTCAATTTCAATCGAGGCATCGATAAATTCCTTAGCTTCTTCCCCATTGTCGGTTTCAGTCAGATCAACAGCAATATCCATGTGATATTTATCACCAACATCCACATCACTCTTGTCACCTTCACTGTCGGCTTCGAACGATGATTGAAAAACATGTTTCTCTTTGCGTTTCTCGTCCTCAAGAGCCGATCTTTGTTCCAAATGCTGCCTAATATCAGGGTCAACGTCCATATCCTGCTCCATGTCTATAAATGTAACTGAACCTGAACAAAGCCCTTTTTATTTGTATCGAACACGAAGAATTCCTATGTATCGCCTTTCAATTTTACGTTACTGCGAATGTGTAGAACCGTTATTAAACTACACAGTAAATACCCTATACAGAACTCAGTAGTTTACTTCATGATTAGTTAACGAGAACATTTCAATACCACAAAGGAAACAACAACTAGCTGTAGAATAAACAACACGAGTGCAAACTGAAGCTACTGAAAAATAATAATTAGTTGAACAGAATGAAACTCTACTTCAGCCAACAACACATGCAACAATTCAACATGCATTAACAGCAGATTATTTGAAACTTTGGTAGCAGTATTCATCTTGGAGTTATTGTGACAAATGTTCGACTGTGCAGAAAGAAAGGCCGTTTCCAAAGTATGTAAATAGACCGCCTACCAAAAATACTAAAACATGCCCTTGCTCTAAAGAACGGTATACCGTGCCTTCATTTGCACTAATACCGGATTCGCTTAGAAATCTTGCGTTTGTAAGGACGCTATCAGTATCCTATCAATACGTTAGACAATGAAAATGCGAGATGTCGTTGCCGGGAAGCATACGATTATTTGATAAATTCACAAAAAACTTACACCATCTATCTAACAATAACAACAAGCCTTTGAACATTTATGAATATAGTGAAAGAGAAGGCATAGAGTGTTGTCTTTGGTCACACCTTTGGTGCGAATCCAGTCTGAAAGGAAACGAGAGCTGCTTAAGTGCAAAGATCGCTTTCCTCACCAAAGTATTTTCCGAGATCGTAGATTATGCATTGTATTACGAAACAATTCCACTATGACATGTGGATATTTCGAACTATTACTTAAGCTTTAATAAGTTCTGCAAGACGAATGCGATACTTGCCCAGCACGTGCTCTTGATGACAAAACCTTTTCAACAAGTTATTGGAAGACTCAACACAGATTGCTAATTGATTCTATAGACCAGTTTGGTTACCCAAGCTTGTTCATTACCATCAATTCGTATGAATGGATTTCTCTTTTCCTGCAGTAAACTCGTTTACCAGCATATAAAACTATCCATATTGCGCACATGCTCGAACAAATCGTTCATGGATATCTGTGTGGCACGATAGCTTACCATTAAATAACAATGCTAAATCCTTTGATAGCACACACCAACCAACCACTTTATCTATCATCCAAACGAAGCATTTGCTCTCAACTTGCAAGCATACATTTATACTCTTTTACCAAGTTTAGCATGGATTTTCAGGTAAACACACACCATATCAAGCGATATGGTTATACATCGATAAAGATCTTAAAATGAACGATAACGTCCAAACAACTCGCTTCACCCTTTATTTGAAAATCTGTCCGCATTGCACAGCAAAGGTGTGGCGAAGGGCACGCCGAACAATGTGCGAACAGTGATGAAGTTTTTGGTGGGGGCTGATTCAAATACTGACTCGGTTATTAACCAGTCATCTCACAATAACAATGCAAAGACGACAAGATCTTAAAATAAACTGTAAACGTCCGAACAACTCGCGATCTACCACCGCCTGTGATACCGAATCTGGCTGCTCAGATTGGCATAACAAAACTTTACGACCTTCGCCATAATAAGCAGTGACGTGCACAATTCGACATGTGGGATACCGCATTTCCATAAATGCGCATGCGCATATCTAATACACCCCATTTTCGGCAAAACGGGATGTACTTTTACTTCAAACGAACTGGTTTTGCCATAAGTGATCAAAAAGTAAATCATTCAAGTGACTGCCAATGATTTCCTTGTGCGCATGCACACAACCAAATTTAAAATTTAACTTAAAACGGGGCGTGAGAGGTCTGGGCACCAGTGATGGCCTGCTACAAGCTGTATTGTAAATAATGTTATGGATTGTTTGTACCAACGTGACGATTTCTACAGTATGACAGATGCCCAGTGTTTCACAGATGGTGGTTTTTAATGAAGGTCCATTCGTACAAACAATACTATTGATTGGTAACTTATCACTGCTAAATCGGATATGGGAAAATCCAAATTATTATTGGCAGTAATCCAGAAATGCATAGTTAAGGACGTAGAATACTTGTTGCCATGCGAACTGGTTATTTGGCAAGCTATTATCACGAGTTATTTCAGGGTGATATAACTAGTGACACTGTCCACAGTGCATCCTATTAATTGGAACATTTCTAGCTTTTATTATTATACTGCATGAAATTTCAATGATTCCAGAACGAATTGGTCGGCATGATATGGAGACGATATGTCAAGTTACCATTCGTCCTGATGTTGTTTTGTCGGGGACAACCAACAACAACCAATCGAAAATGTCTGTATGAAAGTGAGAGGTGAAGAGTGTATCTCCATGTGGAAAAGGCTAAGATCAGCACCGCCTACTGGTGGATGCGTTTGATCAATTTGGATATCCAACCGTTTTTGTTACAATAAGTCCATATGAATGGACATTTCCTGTTTACGGTTGGTTGTCGAACGTTTGTGACAAAACTGGTCGACGTCCGTGTGAAGTGCCTGGTTTTGAAAAAATTCACATTCTCATGTTTTGGAGCAAGTTGTTTGTGGCTATTTATGTGGTAGCAATAATCTCCAAAATCTTTACTCAGTAACATGGGAAAAGGAATTTATTTCTGCAAACAATGCCTGCGAAGTCTCCACCGTCACCGAGCCTGTGTTTTATACTTAAAACAATTACCTAAAAATTCCCTGAAAACCATTTGCAAATGCGTTTTTTGCCAAATTTTATGCGAGTATGTGCACTGCACTAAATCGAAAAATTCATGCGCAGACAATCCTCAAACCACAAGAACGTCATTAAAAACATTAGTGGAAGTGCACTAAACAATGTTCAAAAGCATATCGAAATCACCACCAACCATATATGCAGATTATTTTCTCCAATCCCACATTCAGGGTGTCAACCACTTTCACATAACTTCTGAACATTTTCATCAATTTAGCATGTTTAGCAGAGGTTTACCAAAGCTTTACATGGTGGTGACTTGGACAGATCCATGCTGAGTGCTACTCTATAACGCTCAATAACCTGTATATAGTGCATATTTAGTTAGTGTTTACTGCTGACAACAAGACCCAGGTTTTGCGAAGTTCTTTTCAGAACTCTGTTGTCTGGCTTTATCCAACGTCATTTTTGTAAAGCCTGTTCTCGATTTTGTGATCTTTGCTGTTTATTAGTTGAATTGATTGTACAAGAATCCCACACGACGTTGCAATAATCGAAAAGGGGTAAAATAGTGGCATTGTATACAAGCTTGCAAGATGAAATATCGAGGAAGGATCTGATTCGTTTTAATATGCCAATTCTAGAAGATATCTTTTTATGCAGGTTATCCACGTGGGGGGTCCATGTAAGATGAGAATCTAGTGTTACCCCAAGGTATTTCTTTGTATCAACATGAAGAATTTGAGATTTTGCAATTTTTTGTGGAGTTCCTAATACCATATACTCAGTTTTTGTAATATTTATTGTCAAGCTGTGTTAATTTCCAAAAATTCGGAAATGGACTTCAGATCAGAATTTACTTTTTCTTCAATTTCATTCTCGTCTTTACTGCTAAAGAATAAGGCGGTATCATCAGCAAACATATTTATGTCACTAAAGGTGATGCTGGAAGGTAAGTTGTTAATGTAAATTAGGAACAGCAAAGGCCCAAGAGCAGATCCTTGAGGAACCCCATACGAAATTGGCTATTTGTCTGATAATATTCCATTGTAAGATACCTGAAGGTCGCGGTTAGTTAAATATGATGTAAACCAAGCAAGGCCAGAATCCGTAATCCCCAATTCATGCAATTTTCTTAGGAGTTTGGGGTGACTAATAGTGTCAAAAGCCTTTGCCAAATCCAGAAACACGACCGCTACTACATGTCCATTGTCAATACTACCCAGCCATTTGTTGACCACTGATAAAAGGGCAGTATGGGTTGATCTATTTGATCGAAATCCATGTTGGCATGAATGTAGGAGATTGTTCTCAATTAAATATTGATATAGTTGACAGTGGATTTCCCTTTCGAATATTTTTGCAACTATGGGCAGAACAGAGATGGGCCTGTAATTTTCCACTAGGTCACGTCTACCGGTTTTAAATAAAGGTATGACTTTAGCAGTTTTCCATTCATATGGAAAGGAATTTGTTGTAACCGACAAGTTGTAAATATACGTTAATGATGGAGCAATTTTACTTGATGCGGCCTTTAATAGGCATCCAGGAATGTTATCGATACCAGCCGACTTATTATTCTTTAGTTGGTTAAGTTGCCTCAATACAGAATCAACCTAATTTATTTAAACTTGAAACACGAGTTCACCAGATTGATCGGAATTCTACTTGGAATGAACCTACTCAGTTTAGTACCAATAGTGGAAAAGTATTTGTTAAATTGATCTGCTATGGTTGAGAAGTTTATGCAAAATTGACCATTAATTTCCATAGCATTCGCTGGTGTCTTATTTTTGCAATGGATAATTTTCTTTATGGTTTTCCATATTCCACTTGGATTGTTTTTATGATCTTGTATTTTCGATTTATAGTACGATTCTTTAGCGAAATGAATTTGGTTGTTTGTTATATTACGCGATAATTTATATGCATTCCAATCATCTGGTTGATTAGATTTAAGGTGGCTCGATAGTCTAAATCATGAGAAATTGCATTTTCCTCATAAAAATATTTGTAATACAAATCTGAGCTTCATCGTGGTTCATGGCATAGCTCTAGTGGTGGTCTTGTTTACTGAAAAGTTTTATACCCTCAAAGTTTACCTGAGTGGAGAAATCGTGTTTCCAATAAATCCAGAAAACTAATTTGCATAACATATGCCGCTTATCATAAACACAATTTCTCTAGATATACAAATGCTACAAGTGTGAAACGTTTCAATGATGAAGACCACCGCTAGAGCTATGAAATGAACCAAAATAAAGCTCAGATCTGCATTACAAAACCTTTTATGGAGGAAAAATGCAATTTCTCATGATTTAGACTATCGAGCCACCTTAATAGCCTTATTATGCAAATAATTTATTTTCCGCATAAGTTCTTTGAGCTTGTCCGACAACCACGGGCATTGTTCTCCACGTACTTTGCGTTTGATAAATGGGGCATATTTATCGCATATCCCTGAAAATATCTCCTTCCACATCGACCATGCCGTGTCAGGATCATCGCATGTTTCAATAATGTGGAAAGGAGCAGACTGAATATCATCGTTGAAATTTTTTTTGTTGAATCGATTAAAACTTCTGAAAGTTATTGTTCTTGGTGCTTTATTGACAACAGATCTTGCTCGTCGTACAACATATATAAGTGAGTGGTCACTGATACTGAAATGTTTAAAATCAGATTCGCAGATTTTTTCGGAATTAGATGCAAGGATAATGTCTATCAAGGTCGTTGATGTCTCAGTTATTCGGGTCGGCTTTTTGATAAGTTGGGTCAGTTGAAATTGGTATATCAGGGATTTCAGTCTACGAATTTGAGGCAAATTTCTAGTCATATCACAGTTAAAATCACCCCAAACCAGATATTCTTGTTTCAAATGAATATTTTGAAGTTGAGTTTCAAACTTACCATAAAACGTTTCATCATTAGCAGGTCTGTAGACAGATGCTATTAGAACAGATCTAGATTTGGGAATATTCAGCTCAAACCACAAAACTTCTAGATCATCAGATAGGAGATCAGGTCTTTCTTTGAAGTGGTAGACATTCCTGATATATGCTCCAACTCCCCCACCATTTGAATATATTCCTGATATATGCTCCAACTCTCCCATCAGACACGAAACAGCATGTTATTGCTTGCAAAACCGATAGATCATCCGTTTGTTTTACCTAATTCCTGATTGTCTCAAAACTCTTACTTTTGCTGAAATTTGTGTTCTTTGTCCGTTAAATTTCCATTACGGTGATTATAAACTAATGCAGCTCGGTTATAAACAGAAAAATGGCATGTGTCACATAACTTGGAAAGACAGATATGTCGAGGCAGGAATTAACGCATTAGAAGACGATATTCGTTGCCAGCTTGCATACAAATGAAATTCTTACAAACGTTTCGTTGCCAAGTGCCAAGCTATCCTTCATTAATAAGCTATTCAGTAATATTGTGGATTATGGCATGATTTATTACAATTTCATTACGACTCGTGGATTTTTAAGACAGTATCAGGTCCAATCATCCACAAGACGTATGAAATGTTCTCCCGCAAGATCGCTAAATGCGAAAACATTTTCTGCTGGGTATTGGAAAACCCAACACACAGGCATTTGATTGATGCTGTTATGCAATTTGGCTATCCCAGTGTGTTTCTAACCATGAATCCATATACCAATGGATTGTATATGCGCAACCACTAACCGGTCGTGGACCAACTGAACTTGCCGGTTCTGAAACCATCCATATTGCCCACATGCTTGAGCAAATAGTGTGGGGTTATGTGGATCCATGACATACGATGTTGCGTACTTAGTTCAAAAACTTCAGCCTTCTGACCGCGATAGCTTACCAGCACATGTTCGTAACGCACACTTATAAAAGCACAGGTGTTCGTGACGCAAGAGTTTTTCTCTTTTTCATCCAGACGAGGCTTTCGCTACAAATTTAAGAGCCTACATCTACAATTTGATACCAACGTTACGATGTCGCATGAATGGTTTTAAAATATGTTACTTCATGTTTCCAAGTGGAAGGACACTTACAACAATGACGCCTTGTATTCTCCACATAGAACGCGCTACCAAGCGGCATATAAGAGAACTGGAACCTTGTGAACCAGAGATGTGGATCCAACTTACCTCCATGAAATGTTCTTGGACGAACAGCTGAACAAAAGAGTATGTTGTTCCCATCAGCAAGCATTAGACACAAACAAAGTTCATGAGAAATACACGAAAAGACCCAATACTATGGAACATATGTCGTTCCTACGATGGCTAAGGCATGTCCATCACACCAAAGCCGATCCCGTTCCGTACAAAGCAGGAAATACGTTAGTTTCGGTAAAAATGGTATCGTCCCGTTCCGTACAAAGCAGGAAATACGTTAGTTTCGGTAAAAATGGTATCGTCTCTTAGGCTGCGTTTACACTAGAGCAAAAGTAATCGGATTCGTATTGTTTTATATTCCAATGAGGATGCAAAACAATATGAATCCGGATACTTTTGCTCTAGTGTAAACGCAGCCACAAAGACCAGTATCTTTTCCAATATTTACTAATGCATTTTCCCCATCGACAATCTTCCGAACAACAAACGGACGTTCCTCCACTAACTTTTTTTTTCTGCTGCTATTACAAAAATGCCAGATTTTTGGAGAGATGATGAACGTGTTAGGGCTTATTTTGAGATGCAGGGTAATAAGGAGTACAACGTAAATACTTGAAATGAAAAGCTATCTTGCTAATCTGTGGGATTGCTGGAGAGTTCAGATGATACAAGCATTTCAAACTAAACAGTCAACACAGAATCGTTGACCCTGTCTATGAACAATTTCTCAAACGCTAATTGATACAATACAACAAGGCCAAATTGTGTGCCCAAATTCGGAACCGTCAGATGACGATATTCGGGAAGTTATTTTAAATAATACCGACGATACCGCATTAACAGTTTCAAGACGAGCTTCAGGACGCATTAATAGTGTAGTTGTCGCAGCTATGTTTTAACAACAGGAACCACTAGCAGTTACACAATTTGACAATAACAAGGAACCAGCAAATGTCTATAAAAATATGAGGGTCATCACAAAATAAAAATAAAGAATTTTCTATAGTTAAACGGTCAGGAAGCGTTAGTCTATTTAATGGAAAATGTTACTATTTTTCTTCATCTTCCTGACCAAAAAATAATGAATGTTTACCCTGTAACCTACATGAAAAAACGATATCAATTTTACCTGCTATCCATTCATGCCATCTTACTCACCATGCTAAAGTCTCAAGGACAAACATTAAATAAAGTTATTCTTTGGTTTGATAACGATAAAATTTCAGGACTAGGTTATGTTGCACTGTCCAGAATAAGACGTCGCTCAGACCTCATGCCAATAAGAGAGGTGCGTAAAACCAGTGATCAGAAGATTTTGAATATTATACATCAGCGGTTGTTTTGAAATGCAGGGCAATAACTAGTATTAGGTAAATACATTAGGTGTTGTAAAAAGGCAATATTTATCCCTATGGTAACTTTTCTGACACCCCAAGCTTAAGACAGTGATAATATTTAAGTAAACCCTTCAAGTAACTGCCAAAATCAGGGCATGAGATGTCTGGGCACCAGTGATGGCCAACAATCCTGCACGGCCATACAACAACCGGTGCTATTATGGATTGTTTGTGCCAACGTGACGATTTCTACAGAATGACAGATGAGTGGTTTTTAATTAAGAAAGGTCTGTTCATACAAACACAATAATATGGATGATTGGCGTAAATTTTCACTTATCACTGGTACATCGGGTACGGAAAAATCCCAATTATTATTGGCAGTAATCCAGAAATGCATAGTTGAAGGACGTAGAATACTTGTACAAACCCACAAAACAATCTGTCCGAAATAAACTTGAAAGCAGCCAAATATGTAAATTCCACGTAAGGTGAAAAGCACTTGTAAAAAGCGATGTTCCACCACAGTCGCCTGCATTACCAAATCTGAAATTTCCAGGATTGCAAAAGGAATTGCTCGACATGTCATGGAGACGATATGTCCAGTTACCATTCGTCCTGTTGTTTTGTCGGGGAAAACCAACAACAACAACCAATAGAAAATGTCTGCATGAAAGTGAGAGGAGAAGAGTGTATTTGCTGATAAAACGTTTTATTCGCTAGTTCATCATTACAAACTGAGTATGTAGTATCGTTGTATGGACCCCGAATAGGAGACGTTTTTAAACCACATAAGATATTGGCCTGCAAGTCAAAGTCTCTTAGATAAGATACAGGAAGGAAAAGTGGTGTGTTGTACAGGACAACCTTCTGATGATCAGATTGTAAATACAATCCTATCTAAGTGTGATGCAACTGTTTTAATGGTTTCTAAACAGGGAGCAAATCGTGTAAATCATTTGGTTATTAGTTCAATTTTTCGGAGTGTAATGCCCTTCAGATGATACAGTGGTACTGTGAAATGGAAAGTATTCCTATTTGAATGATCACACAGAATCGAGATAACGAAAATGGGGTTGTAAATGGGCAGACAAAGATTTTCTGTGTGGAAAAGGCTACAATCTTTTTACAACTGGGAAAGTTGTTAATACATATCCTGACATATGAAAGCGAGAACGGCAGCCGTACGTGTTACCAAAGTACTTATTTGGTTCGATTGTCTCCCGTGGTTCAGCGTATGTAGCACTGTCTAGGATTAAGCGACAGACTGATTTAATACTATTAACAAAAATTCTTAGCTGACACTGCAAACCAGTTTTAAATAACTGAAGTTGCGTAGTAAACGGAATCGTAAATGAAAAATGTAGTAATGTTCAATGTGTACGGGTTGCACGTATTCAGTGGGATTGAAAAAAGGAAAATATACTTGAAAAATTATAAAAATCAAAACGTAAAAAAAATTTAAATCGCTATGTTGGTACCTACAATAATTTTAGAACTTCAACTAGTTCTTTTAAGAACTCTATAGTATTTAAGGTTATGTCACTGGCCAATTTGCTACGTTAACGTTACGTGCCGCATTATAGTACTTGCATAACATCATGCCGACACAGTGTGAAAAGGCAGGTCACGAATTTTGGAAAGACAGGCTATGTCATCTTGTCACATTAGATGACACATGAGCAAAAAGGAAACAACAACTAGCTGTAGAATAAACAACACGAGTGCAAACTGAAGCTACTGAAAAAGAACAATTTGAAGAGAATGAAACTCTACTTCAGCCAACAACACATGCAACAATTCAACATGCATTAACAGCAGATAATTTGAAACTTTGGTCGCAGTATTCATCTGGGAGTTATTGTGACAAATGTTCGACTGTGCAGAAAGAAAGGCTGTTTCCAAAGTATGTAAATAGACCGCCTACCAAAAATACTAAAACATGCCCTTGCTCTAAAGAACGGTATACCGTGCCTTCATTTGCACTAATACCGGATTCGCTTAGAAATCTTACGTTTGTAAGGACGCTATCAGTATCCTATCAATACGTTAGACAATGAAAATGCGAGATGTCGTTGCCGGGAAGCATACGATTATTTGATAAATTCACAAAAAACTTACACCATCTATCTAACAATAACAACAAGCCTTTGAACATTTATGAATATAGTGAAAGAGAAGGCATAGAGTGTTGTCTTTGGTCACACCTTTGGTGCGAATCCAGTCTGAAAGGAAACGAGAGCTGCTTAAGTGCAAAGATCGCTTTCCTCACCAAAGTATTTTCCGAGATCGTAGATTATGCATTGTATTACGAAACAATTCCACTATGACATGTGGATATTTCGAACTATTACTTAAGCTTTAAGTTCCGCAAGACGAATGCGATACTCCCCAGCACGTGCTCTTGATGACAAAACCTTTTCAACAAGTTATTGGAAGACTCAACACAGATTGCTAATTGATGCTATAGACCAGTATGGTTACCCAAGCTTGTTCATTACCATCAATTCGTATGAATGGATTTCTCCTTTCCTGCAGTAAACTCCTTTACCAGCATATAAAACTATCCATATTGCGCACATGCTCGAACAAATCGTTCATGGATATCTGTGTGGCTCAAATACTGCTAGTTGGAGCCATCATGTTTTCAGCTATGAAAATAGGAAAGGGCAATCTAATATTAACACGTATTATTATCGCTTCGAATTTCAGCTGAGGTACTGCCCATTTGGACCTGCTTCTTTGGCTGAAAAATATTACGAAAATACAACAGACTTATCCACGCCGATGTCTTGTTAAAAAACGTCAACCATCTGACCGCGATAGCTTACCATTAAATAACAATGCTACATCCTTTGATAGCACACACCAACCAACCACTTTATCTATCTATCATCCAAAGGAAGCATTTGCTCTCAACTTGCAAGCATACATTTATACTCTTTTGCCAAGTTTAGCATGGATTTTCAGGTAAACACACAACACCATATCAAGCGATATGGTTATACATCGATAAAGATCTTAAAATGAACGATAACGTCCAAACAACTCGCTTCACCCTTTATTTGAAAATCTGTCCGCATTGCACAGCAAAGGTGTGGCGAAGGGCATGCCGAACAATTTGCGAAAAGTGATGAAGTTTTTGGTGAGGGCTGATTCAAATACTGACTCGGTTATTAACCAGCCATCTCACAATAACAATGCAAAGACGACAAGATCTTAAAATAAACCGTAAACGTCCCAACAACTCGCGATCTAAACCGTTCTACAAACCCACAAACCGTCCGAAATAAACTTAAAAGCAGCAAAATATGTAATTTCCACGTAAGGTGAAAAGCACTTGTAAAAAGCTATGTGGTGTTACCACATTAGGAAGTACGCATTGACTAGTCAACATTTCGCGCATGCTTTTAATGGATTTTTGTTTTTGAAATGTTGTGTCGCTGCCATCAGGGCACCGGATGGATGAGGCGTAGTTCTCGGGATTCCTGAACAAGGTTCGTACGACCATGAGATGCGTAGAAAGAAGAAAGAAAGCGCCACCAATTTCGAACGCCTGATCAATGAGGTCATTGGTTGTCTTATCCGCGCCGACAATGGCTTTAATCACATGTTTTACATCTTTGCTGTTGGTAGTTGTTCGTTTTTGGTATTCAACGGTGTCAACGCTTCAACAACGTTGTTCAGCTTTTCGCATAGATTAGAAACACCTTGCGCGTTTAACAATGTGCTCTCCGAATTGGAGAGCACATCCAAATTTGACGAAACGGTGTCCGCCAGCTGCGACATTGGCCACTTTCGGGCGGTTGAACCACTCGCAGCACTGTGGATTAATACTTTTTAATATCTTTTCATCTTCCATGGTTTCTTCCACGCGTCCATAAGGCCGGAGGAAGTTTTTTGGAAATTGTTTAAAGTACGTAACAGCTTTCGGGGTTGCAAGACCTCTCTTACTTGCAGAATACTGGGCAGGTGATGGAGGAAGTAGGATCTACACATTGGCTTGTCAGCATCTCGCGCATGGTTTTTATAGATTTGTCTTTTGAAATTTGGTGTCGCTGCCATCACCGCATCCATCCTATGTTTTCCGTTGGATATATATTACAGTATTAATTTTTTTATACTCTATGAATTATTGAAATTATTTTCATGCCGCTTTATTTATCGATGATCGTGCATGCACGTAGGAAATTTTGTTTTCATGTAAATTGAAATCTGAAACTATTTTTTTAGATACTTTTCTCCAAGTAAAAGAAACTTTCGTGCATACAAACACAATTGTCTAACTTTCACGTTTTGTAACATAGGTAATTTCTAATTAATATTAGGGCTCCATTTCAGCATTCAAAACACTGGCATGTTTTTAACTAAGTAGAAAATGAACGTACAAACGCATTTTGTCCAAAAGCAAACGAATGTTTTCCAACGTTCTTTCGATCTATTTGACAATTGATCAATTATCATCGATTTCGAGTTATCTAGTATCATCTTTGTAATTTAACTTTTGTCACTACGATTTGTGACTAATAAAATAATTAAAACATTTTTTTTATTTTGTATAGTAGTTTTCTTAAGCTCTTTTAACGATATGTTTTATATAATTTCCATAAACACACTGTTGGCCGTTTACCGAATCTTTAAACAGATACGGCAATATAAATTAACTTTGTCTCATTTGAAAGTACTCGTGAAATGATCTAAGACGACAACATTTTAAAATTTTCTCGTATCTTTTTGGGTTTTGGAAATAAAAAGACAAAAGACAGCGTGCTGTCCGCCATCTTGCAATTATTTTCGATATGCATGTGACGGCATAGGTAAGGTAAAATTTTTATCTTACCAACCGTATGACATTATCAGCTATAAATTTGATTATGTTGCGCTATTTCCAGTTTCAATTGGCCCATAACATTTTAAAAAGCCTTCTGCGGAAATTCTGTCACCTATGGGAGTAGTTTCATCAAGTTTACCATGCTTGTGACGTCACCAATTACCAAGTTAATTCGGTCAAATATTAAAACAAGGTGCCGGATTGCAGCCTGTGTTTTGTCATAATTGATCTTAAATATGTCAAAAACCAAGAAAGTTACAGAAAAATTGTAAAAGGTCTTTTTATACCATTGTACGAGTTCTTTCAAATGAAAGAAAGTTAATTTATCAAGCGACATCGCTTTAAAACTTTTTTAGTGTAATAAATTTGCATTTTTCAATGATACAAATGTAGATCTCCAACGTACACATGTCACTGCTACGTGGATTGCAAACAACTCCCATATAGCAATAAACTCGACAACAAATATCGTTTTTAGTAACAATTTAATAACAGTTTAATTATCAATAACGATTAACTTAGAAACCCACTTAAAAACGAGGGTGTTTTTTTATGAATTTTCATATACAAATGTTCGCACAGCAAATGCACGTCATCTAACATTTTTTTAAAGACTAAAGAGCTGTTCAATAAAAAGTTAATGTCAATGGAATTATACATTCAGCTTACGATTACTGCTAAGTCGACAATATAACTGTTTCGAGAATACAGCTTAACAGCTATATTTAGTCATTATTTACAACAATACAATGATAGTTTCTTTATAGTTAACAAAGAGACGTGCAAATGCGCGCAACGCTCATACAATATTGAATTTTTAAATAACTTAATTTTTAGTAAATATAAAATATTTAAGAAATATGATAAATGCCGCTATGAACATTATAATTTGGTTACGATTATCGTTAAAATTCTCCGTCAAAAGCTCGTTTCATTTTTTCATGCAGGAAATGCTACAATAACTGTGATGTCGAAGCCATTAGATTTTGTTAAAATATGAACGTGCGATTTCTCGAATCATATACAATGTGGAGCGGAATGGCGAGGCAATGTTAACTGCTCAAAAACATCTGACGAGAATAAATTGTCACATGGAAAATTCATAAACTAGCGTGATGAAATACTTTATTTGAAAGTCTTAACAACTAATTTTAAATCGAAAATTGCGCAGGTTAAGCCATTAGTATCTATTAACCTGGACGAAGTTTTGTTACATTAACGAATGTTTTATCCTGTATTAAAGCTGATCAGTGAATTCTATATTTAAAGAAAACGTTTGTTTGAAAATTGTGCTTGCCACTTGGCGAATATTTCTCAATTATTTTCCTACTAATAATATGACGTCAGTTCATTCAATATTAAAAAAGATTGAATTATCCAGTGATCTTACGGTCTATATAGCGACTATTAATGCTTCTTAATTTATAACATCGGCTCAGGCCCTATTTAAATGTTTCAGATATGAGTGTTGATTACATTAAAATAGACTAGTTGTTTTGTTACATTTATCATTTTAGTTTTGCTTTATCGTACAAAAGAGCGTTATATTATTCATACAAGATCATACGATCACTGCAAATTCATAGCTGTTACAAATTAAATATTTAAACGCAAAGTGCTTGTATATATTGGCGATGAGATGGTCACCGTGTTTCATTTTTTTCAGATTGATAAAACAGTACTGGAAATACTATAATAACTAATAGATCCCACTTCCTCCATCACCTGCCCAGTATTCTGCAAGTAAGTAAGAGAGGTCTTGCAACCCCGAAAGCTGTTACGTACTTTAAACAATTTCAAAAAAACTTCCTCCGGCCTTATGGACGCATGGAAGATGAAAAGATATTAAAAAGTATTAATCCACAGTGCTGCGAGTGGTTCAACCGCCCGAAAGTGGCCATGTCGATGCTGACGGACACGTTTCATCAAATTTGGATGTGCTGCGCAAGGTGTTTCTAATCTTTGCGAAAACCTGAACAACGTTGTTGAAGCGTTGACACCGTTGAATACCAAAAACGAACAACTACCAACAGCAAAAGATGTAAAACATGTGATTAAAGCCATTGACGGCGCGGATAAGACAACCAATGACCTCATTGATCAGGCGTTCGAAATTGGTGGCGCTTTCTTTCTTCTTGCTACGCATCTCATGGTCGCACGAACCTTGTTCAGGAATCCCGAGAACTACGCCTCATCCATCCGGTG
Organism: Chrysogorgia sp. JL179-B06; assembly: GCA_035772405.1. Lineage (NCBI taxonomy): Eukaryota > Metazoa > Cnidaria > Anthozoa > Scleralcyonacea > Chrysogorgiidae > Chrysogorgia > Chrysogorgia sp. JL179-B06. The sequence goes on from JAYKKM010000082.1 coordinate 1,366,124, forward strand.
CGCTGATGGCAGCGACACATTTCAAAAACAAAAATCCATTAAAAGCATGTGCGAAATGTTGACTAGTCAATGCGTACTTCCTCAATTACCTGCCCAGCTGCGAAACAAAGCGCAAAACAAAAATTGTTGCTTGAAGATTTGGAGTCTGACAACGACGACGTGTCAAAAAGTCCTCTTGCAGCCGCCGTCAGTACTTCTACGACACCGAAAAAACCGAAGACACATTCCACCACCAAAAGATTCTAAAAAAAGCGCGATTAAACATGCAGTGCTTGCACATAGAGGGAAGCCCCTCCCCCTCAAAATAATGAAATGTTTCAGATTTTAAAAATCAAGGAAACAATGGAAATTTTGTGTTTTGATTACTTGTCATTTCTTTGTTTCCTGAACAATCACAATTGAACCAAATATATATGCAAGCACTTCATGTTTAAATATTTAATTTGTAACAACAACGAATTTCCAGTCATCATATGATCTTGTATGAATAATATAATGCTATTTTGTATGCTAAAGAAAAACTAAAATGATAAATATGTAACAAGACAACTAGTCTGTTGTTATGTAATCAACACTCGTATCTCAAACAGTGAAATGGGGCCTGAGCCGATGTTATAAATTAACAAGCATTAGTAATCGCTGTATAGACCGTAACATCACTGGATACCCTTTTTTAATATCGAATTAACGCACGCTATATTATCAATAAGAAAATAGTTTAAAAATATTCGGTAAGTCGTCACCACCAGCTAGAATTCACTAAGAATTTATGAAAAATAAATGAAATCAGCAGCTTTAATACAGGATAAAACATTGATTAATGAAACAATATTTGATCCATGTTAATAGATAGTAATGGCAATTTTCGATTTAAAATTACTTGTTTTTACATTTCTAAGACTTTTTCAACTAAAGTATTCACCATTGTAGTTCATGAAGTCTACATGTGACAATTTATTCTCGTCAGATCTTTTTTAGCAGTTAACATTGGTTCGCTATTCCGCTCCACATTGTAAATGGCTCGAAAGATCGGACGTTCATATTTTAACAAAATATAACGGCTTCGACCTCACAGTTATAGTATTTCCAGTACTGTTTTATCAATCTGAAAAAAATGAAACACGGTGACCATCTCATCACCAATATATACAAGAACTTTGCGTTTAAATATTTAATTTGTAACATCTATGAATTTGCAGTGATCGTATGATCTTGTATGAATAATATAACGCTCTTTTCTACGAGAAAGCAAAACTAAAATGATAAATGTAACAAAACAACTAGTCTATTTTAATGTAATCAACACTCGTATCTGAAACATTTAAATAGGGCCTGAGCCGATGTTATAAATTAACAAGCATTAATAGTCGCTATATAGACAGTAAGATCACTGGATACTTCAATCTTTTTTAATATTGAATGAACTGACGTTATATTATTAGTAGGAAAATAATTGAGAAATATTCGCCAAGTGGCAAGCACAATTTTCAAACAAACGTTTTCTTTAAATATAGAATTCACTAAACAAATGAAATTACTCGTCAGCTTTAATACAGGATAAAACATTCGTTAATGTAACAAAACTTCGTCCAGGTTAATAGATACTAATGGCTTTACCTGCGCAATTTTCGATTTAAAATTAGTTGTTAAGACTTTCAAATAAAGTATTCATAACGTTAGTTTATGAATTTTCCATGTGACAATTTATTCTCGTCAGATGTTTTTGAGCAGTTAACATTGCCTCGCCATTCCGCTCCACATTGTATATGATTCGAAAAATCGCACGTTCATATTTTAACAAAATCTAATGGCTTCGACATCAGTTATTGTAGCATTTCCTGCGTGAAAAAATGAAACGAGCTTTTCACGGAGAATTTTAACGATAATCGTAACCAAATTATAATGTTCATAGCGGCATTTATATTTCTTAAATATTTTATATTTACTAAAAATTAAGTTATTTAAAAATTCAATATTGTATGAGCGTTGCGCGCATTTGCACGTCCTTCCTTGTTAACTATAAAGAAACTATCATTGTATTGTTGTAACTAATGACTAAATATAGCTGTTAAGCTGTATTCTCGAAAACAGTTATATTGTCGACTTAGCAGTAATCGTAAGCTGAATGTATAATTCCATTGACATTAACTTTTTATTGAACAGCTCTTTAAGTCTTTAAAAATGTTAGATGACGTGCAGTTCCATTTGCTGTGCGAACAAATGTTAGATTTTTATGAAAATTCATAAAAAAACACCCTCGTTTTTAAGAGGGTTTCTAAGTTAATCGTTATTGATAATTAAACTGTTATTAAATTGTTACTAAAAACGATATTTGTTGTCGAGTTTATTGCTATATGGGAGTTGTTTGCAATCCACGTAGCAGTGACATGTGTACGTTGGAGATCTACATTTGTTTAGTTGGCATTTGCATCATTGAAAAATGCAAATTTATTACACTAAAAAAGTTTTAAAGCGATGTCGCTTGATAAATTAACTTTCTTTCATTTGAAAGAACTCGTACAATGGTATAAAAAGACCTTTTACAATTTTTCTGTAACTTTCTTGGTTTTTGACATAAGATCAATTATGATATGACACACAGGCTGCAATCCGGCACCTCGTTTTAATATTTGACCAAACTTGGTAATTGGTGACGTCACAAGCACGGTAAACTTGTTGAAACTACTCCCATAGGTGACAGAATTTCTGCAGAAGGCTTTTTAAAATGTTATGGGCCAATTGAAACTGGAAATAGCGCAACATAATCGAATTTATAGCTGATGTCGTACGGTTGGTAAGATAAAAATTTTACCTTACCTATGCCGTCACATGCATATCGAAAATAATTGCACGCTGTCTTTCGTCTTTTTATTTCCAAAACCCAAAAAGATATGAGAAAATTTTAAAATGTTGTCGTCTTAGATCATTTCACGAGTACTTTCAAATGAGACAAAGTTAATTTATATTGCCGTATCTCTTTAAAGATTCGGTAAACGGCCAACAGTGTGTTTATGGAAATTATATAAAACATATCGTTAAAAGAGCTTAAGAAAACTACTATACAAAATAAAAAAATGTTTTAATTATTCTAGAAGACTTAGTCACAAATCGTAGTGACAAAATCGTTAAATTACAAAGATGATACTAGATAACTCGAAATCGATGATAATTGATCAATTGTCAAATAGATCGAAAGAACGTTGGAAAACATTCGTTTGCTTTTGGACAAAATGCGTTTGTACGTTCATTTTCTACTTAGTTAAAAACATGCCAGTGTTTTGAATGCTGAAATGGAGCCCTAATATTAATTAGAAATGACCTATGTTACAAAACGTGAAAGTTAGACAATTGTGTTTGTATGCACGAAAGTTTCTTTTACTTGGAGAAAAGTATCTAAAAAAATAGTTTCAGATTTCAATTTACATGAAAACAAAATTTCCTACGTGCATGCACGATCATCGATAAATAAAGCGGCATGAAAATAATTTCAATAATTCATAGAGTATAAAAAAATTAATACTGTAATATATATCCAACGGAAAACATAGGATGGATGCGGTGATGGCAGCGACACCAAATTTCAAAAGACAAATCTATAAAAACCATGCGCGAGATGCTGACAAGCCAATGTGTAGATCCTACTTCCTCCATCACCTGCCCAGTATTCTGCAAGTAAGAGAGGTCTTGCAACCCCGAAAGCTGTTACGTACTTTAAACAATTTCCAAAAAACTTCCTCCGGCCTTATGGACGCGTGGAAGAAACCATGGAAGATGAAAAGATATTAAAAAGTATTAATCCACAGTGCTGCGAGTGGTTCAACCGCCCGAAAGTGGCCAATGTCGCAGCTGGCGGACACCGTTTCGTCAAATTTGGATGTGCTCTCCAATTCGGAGAGCACATTGTTAAACGCGCAAGGTGTTTCTAATCTATGCGAAAAGCTGAACAACGTTGTTGAAGCGTTGACACCGTTGAATACCAAAAACGAACAACTACCAACAGCAAAGATGTAAAACATGTGATTGATGTGCTGATGGCAGCAACACAACATTTCAAAAACAAAAAGCCATTAAAAGCATGCGCGAAATGTTGACTAGTCAATGCGTACTTCCTCAATTACCTGCCCAGCTGCGAAACAAAGCGCAAAACGAAAATTGTTGCTTGAAAGAGTCTGACAACGACGACGACGTGTCAAAAAGTCCTCCTGCAGCCGCCGCCAGTACTTCTACGACACCGAAAAAACCGAAGACACATTCCACCACCAAGACCGATAGTCAAAGATTCTAAAAAAAGCGCGATTAAACATGCAGACCGATCTTGACCAATTCACAGCGTGGGTATATCAGTTTACTGTATTATTTAGCAATGGTTCGCGGTATTTACGAAACTGTTCTATCACGGTTTGAAAGAAACGATGAACATTGTCTGCAAGAAGTGTACGATGATCTGGTGAGGCAAATCAACGTTTCGCACAAGAGTTCTGTCGACGAACTACTCAGTGCGGTAAACAGCACTTCAAGCTTTCTTAGCAGGAATTTTGGCGCAGAGAAACTAATCCAAAAGATGTCCGCGATCGGAAAGGCAAGGGTTGTACAGGCCATGGCGATCACGTAAATGTATATATTGATTGATAAACTACGGTCTTACTAGTCTTAAACTAGTGTATTGATAATCTAGTATTGCTATTGCGAATTGTGCGTCTCTGGCCGTAATCGTTGCTCAATTACCATATAACATATATTTACATATATACCGTCGACAAAACGACGATTAAGATTGAGCTATATTCGATTCGAGTTTACCGGTTCCATGTAACCTATATTTAAGCGTTTCGTATTGATTTTAAAAAGGTTTAAACTTCATATTGACCTATTGTTGTTGAACCTCGTTGTCTGGTGTGTGAAATACGACCTGGCTATTCATTGCTTTTGACAGGAAGTTGAGAATAAATCATTCATGTTTTATCAAAGTTCGAATTGGACAAAAAACTTCCAGGGGACAATGTCCCCATACCCCTGTACATATGTGTACCCCGCCATTTTGACTAAGGTATAAAAATTCCTAGATCCGCCGTCCACGAGCAAAAGGAAAGAGGGAAAAAAACAAAAGAATTAAGAAGCAGCAGCAGTTCTGACTCTATGGCACAACCTGAAGAAAAAAAGTAGACTCCAGATACACCTCTCTTACCAACCAAAGAGAACCAACCAAAGAGAACCAACCAAAGAGAAAAGGATTTTGGAAACAATTCCAACAAGTAATGGCATCGCGAAAATCGTCTATAAACGTGATATTTTAACGAAATTTCAAATTTCTTACAATATCGCTGCTAGTTGGGTAGCCAGTGTACATTGTAATGATGTTTCAGTTATTGCTGCAATTTTTTTAAAGTTACAGCTTCTCAAATATAGCCGAAAATGAAATATTTAAAATTTTAGCAACTCAGGTGGGCAGTTCCCCCCAGGAATACAATTGATGTCTTAAAAATACATTTACGTCTTCAAAGAGGTCATCTACCCGTTTTTGAAATACAAAAAATAAATAGGAAATAATCTCTATCAGTAAAGTGAGTGTGCAAATCGTCCATAAACGGAATAACCAAAGTTTTTTCTTTCATTCACAGAATCCAAGATGACCAAAGAACTGATTACTATTAACTCTTTTAATACTTTTAGTAGGATCTTTTGGAAATTTTGTTGATTTTTCAATAGTTTTGATGTACAGATAATTATACTTTGTATTTTGAGGAGCTTTCCTCTTGAAATATTTTTATTAAACTTACTAGAATCTCGAATGAAATGGATAATTCATTTGAAACATAGGAGACTGAAATATGATGACTGTAAAAGTAAATGCTGACATTTTCAGACATCGCTTAAAGTAGTTAGTTACACTAATTTCCAAAATATTTACACTAATTCAAATAGTACCTTGGACTTTCAACGGACGAGTTCAAATGTCATTTTAACTAGACAATACATTGCAGACTTACGTATCCGGTAGCAGGTGGGTCGTATCTCTTTAGTGTACACAAAAGGTTGAAAAGAGACGACTGGAATCAACCCCAAAACAAGAAAGACCCTAACCCCGTGCCTAACGAGTTATCTAAGGTCGGCGATAGAAATGGCTACCTGTGACCCGCTACACACGTTTTTAAGCCTTGCCTGATCTGTTATTGATAAAAATATATCCTGAACGTATCCCAAAACACAAAATTTTGAAAAACATCTGTTGCAGTTTGAAAATAAACTTTAAACATGAAAATACCTTTAGAAAGAAGAAAATGAGCCAGATTGTATTTTCATGAAAATTATAAAACTACCTGCAAAAACAAGCCATCTTCTAAAAAACTGTCCTATCAGACTGACATCAGTATTAGGGCACTACATATAAAAATACTCCATTATAACAGCTAAACTTTCAAACAATGTTAACAATAGCCTGAGAAAGTAGGAAACATATATTAACAAGTCCATTTGAAAGAATGTTCAAGTTTAAAATTGAAAAAAGGTTTACTGGCCTGTTGTGAGTGTTAAAAATGTCATCAGACATTGATCAAAATAAAAAAATTACTATGTTAGACTTTAACTATTAACTTTAAAGATCGAAAATACTTTGAGCAGAAAATAAATAAGATAAGCCTATAATAATTACTATTGTTATGAATATTTAGGGAAAAGGCCAAATGGAAAATCGCCAAAACTGTAGTAATTTTTATTTGCATTTACGCAAATATTTCACGTAAATTATTCTTCGGCAGAATTTGCCCAAACTTGCCCGCCGGCAAGTACTTCGCACTTCTGTTGTCATCAAATTTTCTTCTTTCCGTAATTACTCTTATCGTAAACCTCTTCCAAAAAATTATTCTTAACTGTTTATATGGTATTGTTGTTGTACTAGTACTTACTTTTGGGGTACCTTACTTAGGCGAAATCAATTTTTGGACAACTTGTTCTTCAGTTGTTGTTGTTTGAAACATTGAGCTTCGTAACTAAATTTATGTATTTTGGAAAAGCTAAAATGTTGTACTTTTTATAACTGCTCTTGCAAATAATCTGTTTTTTTTTTACTTGATTAACTTGTTGTTATCACTTCTATAGATATACTGTTGCTGTTCCTTTTGGCACGATAAAATTACTCAAGGTATACTTTTTACTTGAAATTTGGTCTCGTACTTTGTTAAAGAAATATATATATAGTTATTAAAATATAGTTATATAAAAAATATGGTTGCTGGATAACGCGTTCGTTTTCATTTTAATTCTTTGGATAAACCCGTTCCTACTTATACTTATATATATTCCCACTGCTATATTTTCTCTGTTACTCGTTCTGTTGAAGAAAAGCCGTCAATAGCTTTTATAGAAAAAGAACGTTTTCACTTCTCCAAATAAGCTAAATTTACATAAAAATATATCGTTTTTCCCCGTTTATTGGCTAATTTATAAACGCCATGGTCAGACAGGCATACACTGTCATTAAAGATGACAGTGAACGAACGAAAAAATTGCTCGGTTCCGCGCAAAGGCCGAACAGAGATGTGACAGAGAACGAGAAGAAAAAGACCAGTTCCTGGTAACTTACGAGGGGGGAAATCTCAGCTGCTGACCCCTTTGGAAATAACTCGGTCAGTAATGTCTCTAGTAACTTAGAGTTCTGGGCCAAATTTTCAGCGTGGTCGTATTGCTCCAGTTGCAGCAGCCTGTCGAGAAACATCTTGAACTGCACGTTTTCTACTCGACCAAAAAATATTAATACAAAGGCTTGCGGATGATCGCAAGAAAGATACGTAACCCCGCATCTCAGCAGGCTCTGAATCATCAGATCTTGATTCTTACGATGATGAATCAGGCGTAGTTCCCCCCACACCAACGACCAGCAGTCAGCATCTTGCTGATCCACAGCTCGACTGGAAAAGACCAATTCTGGTGACGGGAAAACCGGGATCTCAGAAGATAGCCCACGACGTATCAACTGGGAAATCTCACGGTACAACGTCGTCGTTATCGACGAAGCGCCATGTTAGCAGAGAACATTTTCGATCACGTATTATCCATGTTGTCGGGAAGCTGTTGCTCGGGCGTCCAATATCTGATGTGATCCAGAAAGGCAAGATAATCCTCATCCCCCACTCTATGCTGTCCATTTAGTATGTAACGGTAGGTCGAAGAAATAAAATTCTGGTTCGTCATCGGGTTGGAAACATTCACCGTCTTCGTACCTACTTTAGAGAATGGTTGTTGCTGCGCCGGATCACCACCGTCGGTGGTCAAGCCACCAAAGACGACATGCTGCAAGCCTTTGAGGAGCACCCAAATACGACGTTGCTATACACCACACGCGCCGCGGACACTGTCAACGATCTGATGGCGACAAAGTTGTTTCATAACGCAACACCTTTAGCCGTTGCACAGCTAGACTGCGAACGTGAACCAACACCTATTTATGCCGGCATGCAAGTTATTGTAACGCAGAACAGGGACAAAAGAAACGGCATCGTCAACGGGCAAGTGGGCATCATTGAACGCGTGCAAAACCACACAATTCTTCTTAAGTTTGCCAACAATACTCTTGCTCTCCGATTTATCCTGTTACTGTCCAGAGAAATGATGGGTAAGCGATTCTGTGGTTTGACATCGACGCCATTTCGCCGGGTACTGGTTACGTTGCAATGTCGCCTGTTAAATGCAGACAAGATATTTTCTTTTTGACATTTTTGAAACCGGCATATTTTCGACCTATTTTTGTTCGCCAAATTGTATCGTCATGATCACGTTGCCAATCGACATCTATAAAGTAGCAATCAAGACAAATTAGGGATTTATTAAAATAATGACAATTATTAATTATAAATATATATGAATTATTAGTAATATATTCCTATATATAAATTTTTAGTCTATGTAATTATTAACAAAATATAACTATTAATTTAATTGACGGTGCAAATAGTGACCAAACCTGAAATTCCACGATATTTGCTGCATGAACGCTGTACGACTATTTTAACTGGTAAATTTGAGTTTCCTATACTGACTATTACACGTATTTTTCCCCGGTAGATCTACAAACATAAGAAGAGCACTACCGGTACTTAGCAAGCAGCACCCATGGCTGCTAGGGGCGTTAATTTCTTCTGCCATTTCCCAAATAATCATTTGAGACCTTACGGTTTGGCAGACCAAGCACGTGACAAAGAAACCACCTTGCGTCGACTAAACCCGCAGTGTTGCGAGTGGTTAACTCGCCCGAAAATCGCTGAGCGAATTTTCGTCGACATTGGTCGAATTTTTGGATGGGGAAAAGGTTCGGTTTGGTGAGAATATCGTGTGTGAGAAGGCAGAGCAACTAAAGCCATTGCTCGAAAGTTTAAATAGATTAAACAATAGAAATGAGGAAGTGCCGTCGAAAGACGACGTCAAGACATTATTAACCACCGTCTACAGCGAGGACGACGAAGTGGATGAGTTTTTTGCACAAATGTGTAAAGTGGGTGCACGTCATGTATTCTACCACCATTCACTATACAATTGTGAAAAATTTGTTCCGGAATCCAAAAAAATATCCTGAAATGGTGGTTGGCAGATTGAGAAGCAGCTGCGTTCAAAGACGAGCTGACAGGCAAAGGCCTACGAAAATTTTTAAATGCTACCCGCGTTGGTCAGTCGACCAACAATTCTTCGTCATCATGCACGTCCTCAAAAAGAAAACTGCTGGCAGACCTGCTGTCTTCCGACTACGAGGAGAAACAAAGTTCACTATGACCACCAGCCGTAACATCGCAAGCTAAAGTGAAGAAACATAAATCTACGAAAGAATAGATCTTAATAACATTTAAAACAATTGAAAAAATTTAAAATAACCAAAAATATTTGTTGTTTGTAACAGTAGACATGAATGGAACCATGGTATTATGAAGAATTTTCTAAATTTTGAAATGGTCGTTTCAACCATGTGGCTATTACCAGTTGCAAAACGTTAAACAAACCGAAGTAGAGACCAATCGTAAAAACTAATTCAGGTATCCTTTCGCCTCTGCCTTGCATGTCTGCTGTTTTATCTAAAAACTTTAATAAATTAAAAGAATTATTCATCGTTCAATAATTATGTTAAATTTGCAGTTTCAAAAATCATGTCCGGAAAGTTTTAAAGTTGCCAACCGGCTAGTAAAATACAGAAACTAACTTTTAGGTTAAGTTACTGCGAAATTCCATGATATTAAGGAGGATGTTCCTCAAAGTGTTAAATGTTAGTTTTAACATATTTTTCACATAATTTCTTTGCGCAAGCGAATATAATAAATTATGCATATTGTTGTTGTGTAAAATAATCTGTTAAATTCGTATTTGAAACCATGTCAGGAAAGTTTTTTGAGGCTTGAAAAATGCAAAATTATTTATTTATTTATTAGAATTTATAATACATATCAATTACAGTATTACAACTAAAAATTGAATGTATTAGGGCAAACCAAAAACAGAATTCAAGATTCCCTCAGGATTGGTCACCCTTTACAAATACAAATAATATATAACATTAATATGAAATTAAAGAGTAAGACATAACGAAATTATACGAAAACAGCAAAAACTATGGATTAAAAGCAACAGGAAAAAGTTTGAAATAATGCTGAGAAAGTAGCCTCTTAAAAAAACGACAAGGTGTTAATGCCACGTATAGATTATGGGAGAGAGTTCCAGAGCCTAGTGACACAAACGAAATAAGAACACTTAAAGACATCTGATCGGGCATAAGGTACTATAAGAGTCAAGTCATCAATATTACGCAGACAATGACCCGTACTTCTCGAAGAAATTAAACCACGTGGCATGTCTACTAAGCCATGAATCATTTTAAAAAGGAAGACAAGATCTGTGATTTCCCTACGCATGTACAGAGGAAAAAGCTGAAGTTGTTCAAGCCTGTTCTTGTAATCTACTTCACGACCTAAAATAAGCCGAGGCGCGGCGCTGCACCTGCTCAATTTTGTTCATGTTACGTTTCTTGTATGGAGACCATACTGGACTAGCATATTCAAGTGTTGACCTCACCCAGGTGAAATATAGTAAACGCTTAACGGTGTGATCATCAATGTCTCTCGAAGTCCGATACAATAGACCAAGCATCCTTTGGGCCTTAGCAACTACATGATCAGTATGGGTGTTCCAGTTGAGAGTGGTAGTAAGCCACACTCCAAGATTTTTCTCACTCTGAACAACAGACAGCTGTTTAGAACCCAAATAGTACTGACGATCATAAATTGTACGAGTTCTAACAACTCTCAGCACCTTACACTTATCGACATTAAATTTAAACTTTCCAACACGATTCACTACGAAATTAAATGACATGAAGGAGAATGTTGATTAAAGTACGATGAAATCCGAATAAAAACTTAATGGATGATAAATTCAGCTGACATTTTACCAAATGGTATTTCTTTATTGTTTAAGCTATCCTAACATGGAAGCGATTATTTAATTAAAAAAAAACAGGGTGGCAAGGGTTGGGTTTGAAAACTGGATTATTAAAGGAGGATTGGGTTATTAATAAATAACTTTTACGTTAATATTCCTCTACAGGAGCAGACTGATCGTACATCGAGATATACTACACTTAGTATAGACGTCTATACAGAACGTATAAAGCGTCCCTTATGAGTATATATATATATATATACTAGAAATACGTGTACGCAACAATCCCTCGCCCACCGTAATAGGCGATAAAAATCAATAACCCATTGATTTGCCAATCGAATGGACTTTATAGAAAACACTACATGTATCTCTGAGAGCCTTTAAACTATCAAGCTTGTGTTGTTCTGAATTTCATTGTTTCATAATTAGACATCAAACTAAATAACTGAAAGTGTTTCCTTTTTTGGGTGCATTATTATATCAACCTGCAATGATTAAGATTTGTTTCATATGTAAAGGCCGGATCCTCACTGTGATGTCACACTGTATAATAACTTACTGAAAATGCATGTATATCTATCTTTGGGATTATTCAATCAAAGCACTCAAAGCGTACAAAAAGTATCTCACTACTGATAATTAATCATTTTGAGGCTGCTACATAACGTGTCTAGCAGGTTTTGCTATATATAATACAGGGCATCATTTTTCACATCATTATAAATTCTAGTTAATATTTGTTACTATTATTAAGTTACAACATTATTTGTTACTACTATTATTAAGCAAAAACGTGAGTAAAAAAGTGCCAACAGATTGCCTGTTATGCATTTTGAAAGATTTTTCTATACCGTTTATAATCTCTCCCACTCAAAACCCCTTTGGAAGTAAGTTGTATAATCCCAGGGCATATAAACAGATTCTATGGCAATATCTTCTTCTGTTCAGGTTTATAAACATTATATACCGCACCTTCAAAAAATACTCTGAACACATTTGCTTAGTTTTTAATGTATCGGGACCCTGCTCCTTTATCAAAATGACACATTATAGTTACAAAAGTGAAGCCCTATTTATAACAGATTACAAGATGATGATATTCAAAAAAGTCTCTCAGGTTCAGTTCCATGGGAATAAAGCTGTTTAATTTATGTCCAGAATCATATTTTATTCCCCCAATTAAAAAAAATGCACATATAAATGCTCTTGTGGTGCATGCCCAATTAGTGTGTTGCCAGATTTGTTGATGAAGGTAATACTTTTAATTCGAATGATCACACATATTATATTAATTTTACATTTGATTGTTTGTTTGTAAGAAATGTAATAAAATCTATGTTAATAAAATCTACTTTAAATATACTTCAGAAAGCACTTCAACAAGAGTAGCTTAAATATATATATAAAACCGGCATTGCATATGCAGTTCTATTCCAAGGACTTCTATTGTGATTGGTAGCACATAATATTAATAGCAAGTGTGAAATGGTGGTAATAGAACAGTGAAAGGCTATGGCCAAGGTCTACAAAGTGGTAGATCCCTTACCACCTGGAACATCGGATATACAATGCATAACGATAGATTGGAACAAATGTGTTTTGTGTCAGACATACACATCTGAAAGCCTTTCCTGTCCAGCCGATTCAAAACGTGGCACAGAAGGAGCAGGTTATAAGACAACTTGTGAAAATGTCTTGGCGTTCGAAAAGCTTGGATTCTTGCCAAGAACAATAAATTTGTCTCGACTAGATGAAGGTGAGGGTATCGAAGCTTACAAGCAGCATAAAGCTAAATGGCATGACTCATGCAGACTGAAGTTTAGCAAGTCAAAACTTCAGCGGGCAGAAAGGAGGAAAGCTCCCCCTGAAGAGAGCTTGACGTCAGATGTTCAAAAAAAGTTAACCCGTAGAAGCAAGGAACAGGTACATCTCTCCATCCACCACTGTTTCTTTTGCGGCAGAGAGGCCGAGGCTAGTGAGCCCTTTCACAGAGCGTCTACACTTGATGTTCGTGTCTGTCAGTGTGCCCTACAATTACAGGACAAACCTCTGTTATCTAAACTGAGTGCTGGAGACATGGTTGCTCAGGATGCTGAATATCAAATGACTAGTTTCGCTTTACAATAGAGCACGAGAAACAAAAACTTGTACAGAAACTGACGTGAACGTCGTTAACCATGGATCGCATTTGCTGAGATTCTGTCCTATATTGAAGAAGCCCGCATCGACAATCTTGTGGCACCAATTTTCAAACTCTCTGACCTGGCAAATCTGTACAGCAATCGACTGCAACAACTTGGTACAATAATTCCAGGGCGTGTCCACTCCACCAAGCTCAAGAATAGAATATTGAGTTACATTCCAGAGATGGAAGCTCATATGCAAGGCCGTGAAGTTCTTGTTCTTGGTGCCGCATTGGAAAAGGCATGTGACCATGATGCTGATAGTGATGCTGTTCATCTTGCTAGAACAGCCACGATAGTTAGACATGTTTAAAATGAAAATGGAATTCAGTGGTTCATTTAACGCCCAATGTCAAGAGCATTCTGTTGCAACATCACTTTTAGCACTAGTTACTATGGTGTTGAACGGACCTAACATCAAATCGCAAACAAATTCCTCATCAGTATCTCAGCCTGCTCTCACTTTATCTCAACTGTTGCTGTACAACAGCTCAAAGCGCCACAAGGAGAATGCTACAGACACTGTCCGGCACAACCAACAGCGAGAAATACCACTGCCGATATATTTGGGTGTGATGCTCCATACAAAGACCAGGAAACGTGAACTTGTGGACTCTTTTTCATTTTGGACTGTGTATATCGTATGACCGGGTATTAAACATCTCAACAGAACTGGCAACAAAATCTGTTATCACTATGAGCAAGAAAAAGTTGTTTGCCCCCCCCCCCCCCCCCCCCCCCCCAACTCAAAGTCGGCCTTTTTACTACTGCAGCAGTAGACAACATAGATCACAACCCCAGCTCAACTAGTGCCAAGACTCATTTCATGGAACTGGTATATCCTTGTTTTCAACACCCAGATGGCCAATGCCGTGGAGTCCAACGGGCTGTTATCCCCTTTCAGGATGATACTCATGCAAAGGGAACGAAATTGAATTTTCCAGAGTTAAGCACTAGTGTGCCTCCTGTTGCTCTGCATAGAAATGATCCACCTATACCAAGGCTAGAAGGACCCAACAGAGGACATTCCGAACTCACTCCTCAAGCTATACAGAAGGAATATAGGTACAGTACAAATAAAATTTTAGTGTAGTTAATTCCCTTTTATCGTCGGTATATTAACGTTACACACAAACAAACAAAGGCTTTGATAGTGCAATAACAGAGTGCTAAATTGTTGCTGTTTTATTTCTGTATTTTTATTTTTTCACTTCACAGGTGGCTCAAACAAGCGAGTCGAGTGGTATCACCTGAAAACACTCAAGGAGACGAGCCAATTTCCTGGTCTGCATACCATGCTAGCCTTCAAACATCCAATGAAGCATCAGACAGTTGCGTGACACACTTCTCTGCTGCCTCTTTTTTATGATCAAGCCCACTCCGTAGCCATGATTCGCAATTCAATCGATGTAGTTAAGAAGGCAGTAGAGGTTCTGAATCCTGGACAAGTGCCTGTCATCACTGTAGACCAGCCTCTATACACGATTGCCAAACAAATACAGTGGAACTGGACAGCAAGTCATGGTGAAGATCAGTTCATTGTCATGTTTGGAGGACTGCATATCGAGATGGCAGCTCTCAAGACAATTGGCAATCTTCTAGATGGCAGTGGGTGGACAAGTGCATAGTGCAAGCCAATGTTGCTACAATCGGGGACGGCCGACTCGTTTGTTCACGTCTCATGTGACACGCACCAGACGTGCACACCAGATCACAGCTAGCAGCTTGTATCTACTTCTACAGAAAGCTTACTTGGATTTTATTTATTTATATCCACAGTTCAAGTTCTGGTTACTTATCATGCAGTTGGAGTTGGCAGTAATGATCTACGTGAGGGCTGTGAGAGAAGCCGACTTCCGGCTGTACATAGATGCCCTCACCAAAATTGTTCACTGGTTCTTTGCCTTGGACCATATCCATTATGCCAGATGGATCCCTGTTCATTTACAGGACATGGTTACACTGAAAGACGTTCATCCCACTGTTTGCCGAGTTCGTGAACGGAAATTTTGTCGTGAAGAAGACAGATCGTAGATTCTCTGCCATTGCCATTGACCAGGCCCACGAGCAGAACAATGCTTCAGTGAAAGGTGACGGTGGTGCCGTAGGCCTGACTGAAGAGCCTGCTGCTCTGCAACGCTGGATGGTGTCCGGACCGGAGATGGCCAGAATTATTGGAGAGTTTGAGGCATCAACTGAGAAGAGGAATAGTGTAGATTTACAACATCACGAGGAAGCTAAACATGTGCAAAAGGCATTTTTGTATAAACATATTTTATTAATAAATTAATTAATTAGTGTTTACCCAAGAGCGTAAACGCTCATCGAGGGGCTCACACTACATTTAACAATACAAATAATTAAATAACGTACACTACAGGAGAAAACAAACACTAAGTATATGAACAATAAGTAAATAAATTTAGATCAACAGCAAAAATTGGTCAAAGCTGGTTCCATTGAAAGTTCAAAGATAGAATAGGTTAATCTTTAGAAAAACGATTAGTTTGCTTGATGTATTTTTGAACATGCATAAATATACATCTATTACTATCTATACTCAAAACGATTGATCCGACAAAAGATACCAGCCTTCACCATAAACTTGAGCAGCAGCCGAGAGTAAGGATAATCTAAGAGCAGCATATCGGGAACAATATAAAAAGTAATGAATTACTGATTCACAACAAGCTCTGCATAAACATGCTGGAGATAAACTACAATTAATTTTAAACAGATAATAATTCAAAGCATTACAATTTAGGCGCAGACGAGTATGTAAAATAGAAGAGTATCTATCAATAGAAAAATCATAATAACTAGTATAAGTTTGAATGTCGAAGAAGAAAAATAATGATTTCTTAAATAAACCAATCGACATTGAATTGCGATCAATAAGATCAATACTATTCCACAATATAGTGGTTGAGGGAAAAATTTTCAAACTCTCTGACCTGGCAAATCTGTACAGCAATCGACTGCAACAACTTGGTACAATAATTCCAGGGCGTGTCCACTCCACCAAGCTCAAGAATAGAATATTGAGTTACATTCCAGAGATGGAAGCTCATATGCAAGGCCGTGAAGTTCTTGTTCTTGGTGCCGCATTGGAAAAGGCATGTGACCATGATGCTGATAGTGATGCTGTTCATCTTGCTAGAACAGCCACGATAGTTAGACATGTTTAAAATGAAAATGGAATTCAGTGGTTCATTTAACGCCCAATGTCAAGAGCATTCTGTTGCAACATCACTTTTAGCACTAGTTACTATGGTGTTGAACGGACCTAACATCAAATCGCAAACAAATTCCTCATCAGTATCTCAGCCTGCTCTCACTTTATCTCAACTGTTGCTGTACAACAGCTCAAAGCGCCACAAGGAGAATGCTACAGACACTGTCCGGCACAACCAACAGCGAGAAATACCACTGCCGATATATTTGGGTGTGATGCTCCATACAAAGACCAGGAAACGTGAACTCTTTTTCATTTTGGACTGTGTATATCGTATGACCGGGTATTAAACATCTCAACAGAACTGGGCAACAAAATCTGTTATCACTATGAGCAAGAAAAAGTTGTTTGCCCCCCCCCCCCAACTCAAAGTCGGCCTTTTTACTACTGCAGCAGTAGACAACATAGATCACAACCCCAGCTCAACTAGTGCCAAGACTCATTTCATGGAACTGGTATATCCTTGTTTCAACACCCAGATGGCCAATGCCGTGGAGTCCAACGGGCTGTTATCCCCTTTCAGGATGATACTCATGCAAAGGGAACGAAATTGAATTTTCCAGAGTTAAGCACTAGTGTGCCTCCTGTTGCTCTGCATAGAAATGATCCACCTATACCAAGGCTAGAAGGACCCAACAGAGGACATTCCGAACTCACTCCTCAAGCTATACAGAAGGAATATAGGTACAGTACAAATAAAATTTAGTGGAGTTAATTCCCTTTTATCGTCGGTATATTAACGTTACACACAAACAAACAAAGGCTTTGATAGTGCAATAACAGAGTGCTAAATTGTTGCTGTTTTATTTCTGTATTTTTATTTTTTCACTTCACAGGTGGCTCAAACAAGCGAGTCGAGTGGTATCACCTGAAAACACTCAAGGAGACGAGCCAATTTCCTGGTCTGCATACCATGCTAGCCTTCAAACATCCAATGAAGCATCAGACAGTTGCGTGACACACTTCTCTGCTGCCTCTTTTTTATGATCAAGCCCACTCCGTAGCAATGATTCGCAATTCAATCGATGTAGTTAAGAAGGCAGTAGAGGTTCTGAATCCTGGACAAGTGCCTGCCATCACTGTAGACCAGCCTCTATACACGATTGCCAAACAAATACAGTGGAACTGGACAGCAAGTCATGGTGAAGATCAGTTCATTGTCATGTTTGGAGGACTGCATATCGAGATGGCAGCTCTCAAGACAATTGGCAATCTTCTAGATGGCAGTGGGTGGACAAGTGCATAGTGCAAGCCAATGTTGCTACATCGGGGACGGCCGACTCGTTTGTTCACGTCTCATGTGACACGCACCAGACGTGCACACCAGATCACAGCTAGCAGCTTGTATCTACTTCTACAGAAAGCTTACTTGGATTTTATTTATTTATATCCACAGTTCAAGTTCTGGTTACTTATCATGCAGTTGGAGTTGGCAGTAATGATCTACGTGAGGGCTGTGAGAGAAGCCGACTTCCGGCTGTACATAGATGCCCTCACCAAAATTGTTCGCTGGTTCTTTGCCTTGGACCATATCCATTATGCCAGATGGATCCCTGTTCATTTACAGGACATGGTTACACTGAAAGACGTTCATCCCACTGTTTGCCGAGTTCGTGAACGGAAATTTTGTCGTGAAGAAGACAGATCGTAGATTCTCTGCCATTGCCATTGACCAGGCCCACGAGCAGAACAATGCTTCAGTGAAAGGTGACGGTGGTGCCGTAGGCCTGACTGAAGAGCCTGCTGCTCTGCAACGCTGGATGGTGTCCGGACCGGAGATGGCCAGAATTATTGGAGAGTTTGAGGCATCAACTGAGAAGAGGAATAGTGTAGATTTACAACATCACGAGGAAGCTAAACATGTGCAAAAGGCATTTTTGTATAAACATATTTTATTAATAAATTAATTAATTAGTGTTTACCCAAGAGCGTAAACGCTCATCGAGGGGCTCACACTACATTTAACAATACAAATAATTAAATAACGTACACTACAGGAGAAAACAAACACTAAGTATATGAACAATAAGTAAATAAATTTAGATCAACAGCAAAAATTGGTCAAAGCTGGTTCCATTGAAAGTTCAAAGATAGAATAGGTTAATCTTTAGAAAAACGATTAGTTTGCTTGATGTATTTTTGAACATGCATAAATATACATCTATTACTATCTATACTCAAAACGATTGATCCGACAAAAGATACCAGCCTTCACCATAAACTTGAGCAGCAGCCGAGAGTAAGGATAATCTAAGAGCAGCATATCGGGAACAATATAAAAAGTAATGAATTACTGATTCACAACAAGCTCTGCATAAACATGCTGGAGATAAACTACAATTAATTTTAAACAGATAATAATTCAAAGCATTACAATTTAGGCGCAGACGAGTATGTAAAATAGAAGAGTATCTATCAATAGAAAAATCATAATAACTAGTATAAGTTTGAATGTCGAAGAAGAAAAAATAATGATTTCTTAAATAAACCAATCGACATTGAATTGCGATCAATAAGATCAATACTATTCCACAATATAGTGGTTGAGGGAAAAAACGATTTTTTATATCGTTCAGTTCTCACACAGAAAAAAGAAAAGTCAAAAGCATTTCTTAAAGATAGACCCGACCTCTGTTGCACTGTTTGAGGCAATAAATCCGACAAATAATTTGGTGTAAAATTATTTATAATTTTAAAATATAAAATAAGTTTATGAATAGATCGCCTTGTTTTCATATCTTCCCAGGCTAAATGCAAAAGGCATTTGCACAAGATGTCAAAAGTCTAGCCAACACCATGAACGAAATGGGAAACCCGTTCACTGAGAACAGCAATGATCTTCTCGTACTGGACAGTAGAGACCTCGCTGACCCAGACGTTATTGACACTGTGCGTCAAATTGAAACACTAGTTCAAGAGCAGTATGACACCTATGTTAGCGAGCGGCTTGTCAGTCAAACAAAGCACATTTCAGATCCTATAAAGAAGAATAATCTTCCTCTCTTTAGCCGGCCTCCAGTCAGAGAGAAGACAAAGTCACAGCTACAGCTGACCTCCCTGAAGAACGATTGCTCCCTCTTTTCCCGGTTGTATATTGCATCACAGGTACGTGATGGGAATCCGGATGAATTTTTTGAGCATGAGAATCAGATATATCCACCAGCGTTATCACAAAATGGCAAGATGAGAACGGGTACAAAGTCTGATCTAGTTCGCTGCTTGGAGGACCTGGTTCCTTCCCAAGAGAATGTCAGCAATCCTAATGTAGAAGTCATTATCCTCGATGGCGCTGCTATTGTGAATATGATACGGCCTGGTCCTGCTAAAACATTTTCAGATTACGCAACCCAAGTTTTCCTGCCATACATTACATCGCAGTTGCAGCGTGCAAGCCGAGTTGACATTGTGTGGGATGAATACCACCCGGACAGTTTGAAAGCAGAAACTCAAGGAAAGGGTGTTCGGAGACGAGTAGAGCCTTCCAGTGCTGTTCCTGGAAACTGGCCAGAGTTTCTGCACATTGATGATAATAAAGTAGAGTTATTCTCTTTCCTGGCAAACAGTGTAGCATCATCATCCATTGACAGCAACGAGCAGATAATCAGCACACATCACACTGACGTCTTGTGTAATCAACCGAGAGATTTGTCAATGCTTTCTCTATGCACCCATGAAGAGGCAGACACAAGGATCATTCTCCATCTGGAAGATGCTGTGAATGAAGGGAATACCAAAGTTTCCATACGCACAGTTGACACAGATGTTGTGGTGTTGGCAGTAACATCAGCCCATCGCCTCAACGCTGAAGTGTGGATCGCGTTTGGTGCTGGAAAAATTTCCGCTTCTTAGCAGCTCATGAGATGGCCAGAACCTTGGGGCCTGATCGGTGTATTGCCTTGCCAATGTTCCATGCTTTTACTGGCTGTGACACAGTGTCGTGTTTTGGAGGTAGAGGTAAAAGGACAGCATGGGACACATGGAAAATATACGACGATGTTACACCAGCATTCTGTTCTTTGGCTGCTACCCCAGAGTCCATAGAGTTCGATAAAGCCATTGGAGCGTTTCGTGATATTGATGTATGACCGCACCAGCAACCTTGAATGCATCAACCAGGTCCGGAAGCAGAAGCACACAGAAAGGCAGATCAATAGGTCTTCCCCAGACAAAGGCAGCTCTCATACAACACACGAAACGGTCAGCCTACCAGGTCGGTTATTGCTGGGCCCAAGCGATGATTGCAGCGCCAGAACTTCCATCTCCGAGTGTGTGCGGGTGGAAAAGGAGGGAACCAAGTGGCTGGGAAATATGCTGGACAACTCTGACGGAAGCTACAAAGGCTTGTAGGGAACTTCTGCAATGTGGTTGTAAGAAAGGTTGCAGAAATCAATGCAAATGCCTGAAGGCAGCACCACGCTGCACTGCACTGGTGTTACTGTGGTGGACTATGCTCCGAGAGCTAAGAAAGTCAAGAATATTGTAGATATTTCTTGTAATGATACGCTACTATGCACAACATATTTATCAGATGGATATTTCTGTAAATAATGCTATAAAAAAGCAGCAATTCTATTTAACAAGCACAAAGTATTTGTACGACAAAGACCATGGTAATGGGGGCAATAAAATTACCATGTGCTAATGACCTTTGCTATCTGATAAATAATGTGTTTATGCTTTTCGCAGCTAAAAAGATGCGTTGCTTATATCAGCAAGAAACACAAAAGACAATAACAAAGTGGCCAATATGATGGCCATGAATTAAAACCGTCGCCATGACAACAGCAATTAAAGAACAGACATGTTGCCATTGAAAATAATTGGTATAGTGTTAACAATGTCTAGGACAATAAGATATCTTAAATTCGTAGTCATCTTTGGTTATCGGTGAAACAGG
Source organism: Chrysogorgia sp. JL179-B06 (assembly GCA_035772405.1). Taxonomy (NCBI): domain Eukaryota; kingdom Metazoa; phylum Cnidaria; class Anthozoa; order Scleralcyonacea; family Chrysogorgiidae; genus Chrysogorgia; species Chrysogorgia sp. JL179-B06. Next base: position 1,387,854 of record JAYKKM010000082.1, read on the forward strand.
AAAAAGACCATGCCCTTTTCTAAAAATAGCCGCCATTTTGGTCACGTGACCAATCTGCAAATGGCCCTATTGCCAGAAATGTTTGCTTGGATGTGTGTTACTTGTGTGCCAAGTTTCATGCTTTTATCATCAAAGGCACAATTCTTTCACTTATCTGCTGGACTATAACACCCACGGTAGCTGGCTTCATTGTCCAGAAATTTCGTTTGATACGCATCTATATTAAGGAAACAGTGGACATTTGAAATTTGTGGTTGTGCACATTACTTGAACGGTTTACTTAAATATTGTCACTTACGGCAAAGGGACTTAGTTTGAAACAAAAGTGTATCCCGCTTTGCCGAAAATTGGCTGTATTAGTTATGCGCATGCGTATTTATGCAAATGTGCTATCCCACATGTCGAATTGTACGCATCACTGCTTATTATGCCGAAGGTCGAAATGTTTTGTTATGCCAATCTGAGCAGCCAGATTCGGTATCGCGAACGACTGTGGTGGATCCATGCTTAACGTGTTACGTTATAACACTGCATAGCTTTCTGATCACAGGACACATCGACATTGCCACCAAGCGAGAAGAGCTTCAGTTGCAATGGATGTCTAGAGTAGACGTGGAAGTTGCAGAAAAAAATGATTTTGTTCAACGTAACATCAATAAAATCCAACATTATGCCGAAAAGTTCTATCTCAAACCAGAAAATATCTAGTGATTTGGAATTTTGGATAAAAAATAGTTCCTGGACACACTGCGCTTTCTGTTCCTCTTTACATAAACGCAAGTTATTTCAAGGTCATACTAATCATCCCATCAATAGACATATACCAATGGATTGAATATGCGCAACGACTAGTCGTGGACCAACTGAACTTGCTGGTTTTGAAACCATCCATATTGCCCACATGCTTGAGCAAATAGTGTGGGGTTATGTGGATCCATGCCATACGATGTTGTGTACTTAGTTCAAAAACTTCAGCCTTCTGACCGCGATAGCTTACCACCATTAAACAATAATCATTCTTTTAAATCTACGAATGGTGTTAAGAGTTTTTCTCTTTTTCATCCAGACGAGGCTTTTGCTGCAAATTTAAGAGCCTACATCTACAATTTGATACCAACGTTACGATGTCGCATGGATGTCCAAACGACACATGGAATATCCATGGTTTTTAAATATGTTACTTCATATGTTTCCAAGTGGAAAGACACTTACAACAACGATGCCTTGTATTCACCACATAGAACGGGCTACCAAGCGGCATATAAGAGAAATGGAACCTTGTGAACCAGAGATGTGGATCCAACTTACCTCCATGAAATGTTCTTGGACAAACAGCTGAACAAAAGAGTATGTTGTTCCCATCAGCAAGCATTACACGTATGTCGCATGCTGCTATTACAAAAATGCCAGATTTTTGGAGAGATGAACGTGTTAGGGCTTATTTTGAGATGCGGGGTAATAAGGAGTACAACGTAAATACTTGAAATGAAAAGCTATATCGCTAATCTGTGGGATACATTTTCGTTGTGCCAAAGGGAAGTTATAACAAACAACCAATTGTTTAACAATTAATTATGTCCTGTAGGTCCATTTTCGAGCAAGTGTGATAGATAATCCATGCATACTCGTGATCGTTATTACAATAATAATGATAACAATTACTTTGCAATGTCTGAGGATGACGATGATACTGCTAAACATGACGTTCCCACAATAGAACAAGAAGAATTGTACATTGGTGTAAATAACGATTGCAGAAAATTTATATTGCGGAAAATCGCAAATAATTAAAAGAACAATTGAAAAGTGCATTGAACAAAATCGCAATATTTTAGTTGCAGCACCGACTGGAATATTGGCGGCCCGTTTGAAAAAATTATTCAGAGAACACATACATACAGATACTGTCCATAGCGCTTTTACAAACCCTGTTGGCAACGAACAACCAAAAGTAAATTGGATGATAAGTACATATGATATAGTTATTATAGACGAAATATCTATATGTAAAACAATATTTGAATGAAACCCTAACCCTTGCTGGAGAGTTCAAAGTATACTAGATGATACAAGCATTTCAAACTAAACAGTCAACACAGAATCGTTGACCCTGTCTATGAACAATTTCTCAAACATACACGCCACTGGGCGCCAACATCCCAAACGCTAATTGATACAAGGCCAAATTGTGTCCAAATTCGGAACCATCAGATGACGATATTCGGGAAGTTATTTTAAATACCGAGGCTACTGTATTAACAGTTTCAAGACGAGCTTCATGACGCATTAATAGTGTAGTTGTCGCAGCAATGTTTTAACAACAGCAACCACTAGCAGTTACACAATTTGACAATGACAAGGAATCAGCAAATGTCTATAAAAATATGAGGGTCATCACAAAATAAAAATAAATAATTTTCTATAGTTAAATGGTCAGGAAGTGTTAGTCTATTTAATGGAAAATGTTACTATTTCTGAATGTTTACCCTGTAACCTACATGAAAAACGATATCAATTTTACCTGCTATCCATTCATGGCCATCTTACTCACCATGCTAAAGTCTCAAGGATAAACATAAAATAAAGTTATTCTTTGGTATGATAGCGATAAAATTTCAGAAGGACTAGGTTATGTTGCACTGTCAAGAATAAGACGTCGCTCAGACCTCATTGTCGTCATGCCAATAAAAGAGGTGCACGTAAAACCAGTGATCAGAAGATTTTGAATATTATACATCAGCGCTTGTTTTGAAATGCAGGGCAATAACTAGATTAGGTAAATACATTAGGTGTTGTAAAAAGGCAATATTTATCCCTATGGTAACTTTTCTGACACCCCTAGCTTAAGATAGTGATAATATTTAAGTGAACCCTTCAAGTAACTGCCAAAATCAGGGCGTGAGATGTCTGGGCACCAGTGATGGCCAACAATCCTGCACGGCCATACAACAACCGACCGGTGCTACTACATACAAGCTGTATTGTAAATAATGTTATGGATTGTTTGTGGCCAGTGTTTCACAGATGATGGGTGGTTTAATGAAGAAAGGTCCGTTCATACAAACAATAATATGGATTGGCGTAAATTTTCACTTATCACTGGTACTTAGGTTACGGGAAAATCCCAATTATTATTGGCAGTAATCCAGAAATGCATAGTTGAAGGACGTAGAATACTTGTACAAACCCACAAACCAAAACAATCTGCCAAAATAAACTTGAAAGCAGCCAAATATGTAAATTCCACGTAAGGTGAAAAGCACTTGTAAAAAGCGATGTTCCACCACAGTCGCCCGCGTTACCAAATCTGAAATTTCCATGATTCCAGAAGTAATTGCTCGACATGTCATGGAGACGATATGTCCAGTTACCATTCGTCCTGTTGTTTTGTCGGGGACAACCAACAACAACAACCAATAGAAAATGTCGGCATGAAAGTGAGAGGAGAAGAGTGTATTTGCGGATAAAACGTTTTATTCGCTAGATCATTACAAACTGAGTATGTAGTATCGTTGTATGGACCCCGAATATGAGACGTTTTTAAACCACATAAGATATTGGCCTGCAAGTCAAAGTCTCTTAGATAAGATACAGGAAGGAAAAGTGGTGTGTTGTACAGAACAACCTTCTGATGATCAGACAATCCCTATCTAAGTGTGATGCAACTGTTTTAATGGTTTCTAAACAGGGAGAAAATCGTGTAAATCATTTGGTTATTACTTCAATTTTTTCGGAGTGTAATGCCCTTCAGATGATACAGTGGAACTGTGAAATGGAAAGTATTCCTATTTGAATGATCACACAGAATCGAGATAACGAAAATGGGGTGGTAAATGGACAGAAAGCAAAGATTTTCTGTGTGGAAAAGGCTACAATCTTTTTACAACTTGGAAATGGGAAAGTTGTTAATACATATCCTCTGACATATGAAAGCGAGAACGGCAGCCGTACGTGTTACCAAAGGACTTATTTGGTTCGATTGTCCCCCGTGGTTCAGTGTATGTAGCGCGGTCTAGCATTAAGCGACAGACTGATTTAATACTATTAACAAAAATTCTAGCTGACACTGCAAACCGGTTTTAAATAACTGAAGTTGCGTAGTAAACGGAATCGTAAATGAAAAATGTAGTAATGTTCAATGTGCATGGGTATTCGGTGCGATTGAAAAAAGGAAAATATACTTGAAAAATTATAAAAATCAAAACGTAAAAAAATGTTAATCGCTAAGTTGGTAAAGGCTACAATAATTTTAGAACTTCAGTCACTAGTTCTATAGTATTTAAGTTATGTCACTGGCCAATTTGCTGCTTTAACGTTACGTGCCGCATTATAGTACTTGCATAACATCATGCCGACACAGTGTGAAAAGGCAGGTCACAAATTTTGGAAAGACAGCAATGTCATCTTGTCACATTAGATGACACATGAGCACAAAGGAAACAACAACTAGCTGTAGAATAAACAACACAAGTGCAAACTGAAGCTACTGAAAAAGAACAATTTGAAGAGAATGAAACTCTACTTCAGCCAACAACACATGCAACAATTCAACATGCATTAACAGCAGATAATTTGAAACTTTGGTCGCAGTATTTATCTTGGAGTTATTGTGACAAATGTTCGACTGTGCAGAAAGAAAGGCTGTTTCCAAAGTATGTAAATAGACCGCCTACCAAAAATACTAAAACATGCCCTTGCTCTAAACAACGGTATACCGTGCCTTCATTTGCAATAATATCGGATTCGCTCAGAAATCTTACGTTTGTAAGGACGCTATCAGTATCCTATCGAGGATGCTATCAATGCGAGATGTCGTTGCAGGGAAGCATACGATTATTTGATAAATTCACAAAAAACTTACACCATCTATCTAACAATAACAACAAGCCTTTGAACATTTATGACTATAGTGAAAGAGAAGGCATAGAGTGTTGTCTTTGGCCAAACCTTTGGTGCGAATCCAGTCTGAAAGGAAACGAGAGCTGCTTAAGTGCAAAGATCGCTTTCCTCACCAAAGTATTTTCCGAGATCATAGATTATGCGTTGTATTTCGAAACAATTCCACTATGACATGTGGATATTTCGAACTATTACTTAAGCTTTAAGTTCCACAAGACGAATGCGATACTCACCAGCACGTGCTCTTGATGACAAAACCTTTTCAACAAGTTATTTGGAAAACTCAACACAAATTGCTAATTGATGCTATAGGCCAGTTTGGTTACCCAAGCTTGTTCATTACCATCAATTCGTATGAATGGATTTCTCCTTTCCTGCAGTAAACTCCTTTACCAGCATATAAAACTATCCATATTGCGCACATGCTCGAACAAATCGTTCATGGATATCTGTGTGGCTCAAATACTGCTAGTTGGAGCCATCATGTTTTCAGCTATGAAAATAGGAAAGGGCAATCTAATATTAACACGTATTATCGCTTCGAATTTCAGCTGAGAGGTACTGCCCATTTGGCTGAAAAATATTACGAAAATACAACAGACTTATCCACACCGATGTCTTGTTAAAAAACTTCAACCATCTGACCACGATAGCTTACCATTAAATAACAATGCTACATCCTTTGATAGCACATGTGTCAACCACCAACCACTTTATCTATCTATCTATCATCCAAACGAAGCATTTGCTCTCAACTTGCAAGCGCATACATTTATACTCTTTTGCCAAGTTTAGCATGGATTTTCAGGTAAACACACAACACCATATCAAGCGATATGGTTATACATCGATAAAGATCTTAAAATGAACGATAACGTCCAAACAACTCGCTTCACCCTTTATTTGAAAATCTGTCCCCATTGCACAGCAAAGGTGTGGCGAAGGGCACGCCGAAAAATGTGCGAAAAGTGATGGATGAAGTTTTTGGTGGGGGCTGATTCAAATACTGACTCGGTTATTAACCAGCCATCTCACAAGAGGTAGTTTATAGGCGCCAATATGGCTGCCATGAAGAGTTGTTGGTCTCCACTCTTAATCATTTTTATTGCTTCAAGTTTATATTTTACATTTCCTAATTCATATAAGAAGCCTTCTAAGGCTATTCTACGATCACTGAGGGGAAATCAGATTGCTCTGTCACTTTATGATGCTACAACATGGCACAAAGTGATTATTGAGTCTGGGCGACTTTGTAAAGTCTCGTTGTCAAAACATGGATTTTTAAGATCTCGTCTGAGCCTTTCAAAATGGTCAAAACATGGACAAACTTCACTACTTGTGGCGGGGCATGATCCCCCTATGGATATTACTATCTACTTGGATGTATCTACAAATCCTGGTCCGGAATTTTCGCCAGTTGGTCAGAACTCTGCTTCTGAGTCAAACATTGCTCGCTCGTCCTTGATAAGTTATTCTAAACTTGATCTGCTTAAACTTCGTCGTTCTTCCAAGAGTATCAACTTGCCTTCTTATGTATTGGAGAAACTTAAATTATGTGGTATTCTACGCTATCGGGGGAAGCGAGCTGGTGGTCGGCGGAATAAGATAGAAACCATCATTACAAACAGAGAAAAATACAAGCCAAGGCATTATTCACGCCATTGTTCAAATCTGGTGCAGGTTTCATTGACTGCACCTGTTATTGTTTATAACAATAAGGTGCAGTTAATGAAGTGTTGCGTGTTGAATGCTCAGTCACTTAGGAACAAAGGCCCAAACTTTGTTGACTATATTTGCGATTCTGAAGTCGATATTGCAGTTGTTACTGAAACCTGGTTGAAATCGGTTGATGCTGCAGCTAAAATCGATGCTACACTGACCGGATATCGTCTTTTTGATCATCCTCGACCAGACAGAATTGGCGGTGGTACAGGTATTTTGGTGCGAGACTCACTCCAGACTAAACAAGTTAGAGCGGGAATTATGGACTCGTTTGAATACTCCGAGTGGATTATTGTCTCTGGCTCGTTTCGGCTACGCCTAGTTGTGATTTATAGGCCTACCTACTCGCTCCATCACCCAGTTACCACGAGTGTTTTTATTGCGGAATTCGCCGAGTTCTTGGAGTCTGTCGTTATGGCAACTGAAACGTTGGTTATTACTGGTGATTTTAATATACATGTTAATGTGTGCTCAGATAACGACAGCTTGCGGTTTCTCGATCTTCAGTCTATGGGCTTGCTGCAACATGTTAACTTTCCAACACATATATCTGGAAATACATTGGACTTACTCATTACTCGTGAGTCTGATCCTGTGTTGCGTCAACCACCCAGACCAAGTACCTATTTTTCGGACCATTGTTCGGTTTTGTTCGACCTGAACACATCAAAGTCGCAGTTATCAAGGAAGGAGATATCTTTCCGACAATTGAAAGCGATTGATATATCTGCATTTATGCATGATTTGTCGTCTTCGAAACTATGTCAGGACCCTCCATCTGAGCCTGATATGCTGGTTGGATGTTATAACACCACATTATCTGCCTTACTTGATCGACACGCTCCTATTAAGTCCAGAACTGTCACTATTAGACCTAAGGTGCCATGGTACTCTGAGGAAATTCGAAAGGCCAAAAGAGAGCGTAGGCGCGCTGAGAGAAAATGGAGGCTTTCGGGGACTGCTGCCGATCTAAGCTTGTTTAAAGCACGGAGAAATCGCGTTACCTATCTACTAAATGAAGCTAAATCATCTTTCCTCGCCGATTTCATTGATACGAACGCTGACAATCAAGGCAAACTGTTCAGGGCGGTGAAAAATCTCTTAGTTGAGGACACTTTATCTTTCTCGGACTATGTTGACAAATCGGCACTAGCAAATGACATAGGTAGATACTTTGTGCAAAAAGTTACACGCATTCGTGACGAGCTTGACAATGTCTCTATGGCAACGGTAAATACAATGGAAGATATGTCGGCTAGTGAGACACCACTGGCACTGTGGTTTGATTCTTATGATCTGTTGACTGAGGATTATGTGCGCATGCTTATTGCGAACTCTAAAGCTACATCCTGTTGCCTAGATCCGATACCCACCCCTCTATTGAAATCATGTATTAATCCTCTTGTCCCAGTGATTACAAAGCTTATTAACATCTCTTTGGAAACTGGGGTTTTTCCTGAAGATTGGAAAGAGGCTGTGGTTCGTCCCTTATTAAAGAAAGCGGGTTTGGAGTCAGCGTTCACGAATTTACGCCCTATAAGTAATCTTGCATATGTTTCAAAGCTCACAGAGCGTGCGGTTTTCAACCAGACTCAAGACCATCTAAACCGTTCAGGCCTTTATCCATTACTGCAGTCTGCATATCGTCAATACCATAGCACGGAAACAGCCTTATTAAAAGTTGCTAACGATATTCTTTTAAACATGAACTCTCAACGTGTCACATTACTTGTTCTTTTGGACTTAAGTGCTGCGTTTGATACGGTGGATCATGACATTTTGTTAAGGCGCATGAACATGAGGTTTGGTATACGTGGGAAGGCTTTGGATTGGTTTGCCTCGTACCTGTCAGGACGTAGTCAGCGCATCTTATTTGACGGTGTTACATCAGATAGCTTTGACTTGCATTCTGGTGTTCCACAAGGAAGCTGCCTGGGCCCGTTACTCTTTGTGATGTATGCCTCCAAACTCTTTGAAATTGTGAAAGATCATCTCCCTGATGCCCACTGCTTCGCTGATGACACGCAGTTATATCTGTCATTCAAACCTAACAGCTCTGTGGATCAAGCTGAAGCGGTGTGTGCCATTGAGAGCTGCATACATGACTTGAGAAAATGGATGTTCCAGGATAAATTAAAGATTAATGATGATAAGACTGAATTTATAATTATAGGATCTAGACAACAACTTTTGAAAATTAATCCTTGTACAATTCGCGTGGGAGCAATGGATGTTAAGCCAACTTCTGCAGTGCGTAATCTAGGATCTTGGTTTGATTCAAATTTTTGTATGTCCACCCATATATCTAAGTCTTGCGGTGCAGCATTTTTCTGGTTGCATAATATTAAGCGTGTAAGTAGATTTTTATCTAGGGATAAGTTAGAAATAGTTTTGCATGCATTTGTTACCACCAGGATTGACTACTGTAATAGCCTTCTCTATGGACTACCAGACTGCCAAATAGTAAAGCTTCAGAGAGTTCAGAATGCAGCGGCGCGATTGTTAACCTCCACTAGGAAATACGACCACATAACGCCTATTCTGCGTGAACTACATTGGCTACCAGTTAGATTAAGGATACATTTTAAAATTCTACTTTTAACTTTTAAGGCTTTACATGGTATGGCACCACCTTATATCAGTGATCTAATTAATGTTAGGCAACACGCGCGGTATTCGTTGCGCTCTGGTGCTAGCACTGTTTTATCATTTCCCAAAGGAAAAATGTTACGTACCTTTGGTGATCGATCATTTAGTATGGCGGCACCAACACTCTGGAATAAGCTTCCAGTTAATCTCCGCAAGGTTTCATCTTTAGAGACTTTTAAATCTTGCCTGAAAACTTATCTTTATAAATTAGCCTTTAGTCATCTGTTTTAGAATTGTAACTATAAGTATATATTTTGTTATCATATTGTTGTAATGCGCTTTTGATCATTTTATGTAAAAGGCGCAATATAAATTATTAAATTATTATTATTATAACAATGCAAAGACGACAAGATCTTAAAATAAACCGTAAACGTCCCAACAACTCGCGATCTAAACCGTTCTACAAACCCACAAACCAAAACAATCCGTCCCAAATCAACTTAAAAGCAGCAAAATATGTAATTTCCACATAAGGTGAAAAGCACTTGTAAAAAGCTATGTGGTGTTATAACGTAGCACGTTAAGCATGGATCCACCACAGTCGCCTGTGATACCGAATCTGGCTGCTCAGATTGGCATAACAAAACTTTACGACCTTCGCCATAATAAGCAGTGACGCGCACAATTCGACATGTGGGATACCGCATTTCCATAAATGCGCATATCTAATACACCCCATTTTCGGCAAAACTGGATGCACTTTTTTGCTTCAAACGAACTGGTTTTGCCATAAGTGATCAAAAAGTAAATCATTCAAGTAACTGCCAATGATTTCCTTGTGCGCATGCACACAACCAAATTTAAAATTGAACTTAAAACGGGGCGTGAGAGGTCTGGGCACCAGTGATGGCCTGCTACAAGAACAGCAACAACCAATCGAAAATATGTCTGTATGAAAGCGAGAGGTGAAGAGTGTATCTGCATATGGAAAAGGCTAAAATCAGCACTGCCTACTTGTGGATGCGTTTGATCAATTTGGATATCCAACCGTTTTTGTTACAATAAGTCCATATGAATGGACATTTCCTGTTTACGGTTGGTTGTCGAAAGTTCGTGACAAAACTGGTCGAGGTCCGTGTGAAGTGCCTGGTTTTGAAAAAATTCACATTACTCATGTTTTGGAGCAAGTTGTTTGTGGCTATTTATGTGGTAGCAATAATCTCCAAAATCTTTACTCAGTAACATGGGAAAAGGAATTTATTTCTGCAAACAATGCCTGCGAAGTCTCCATCGTCACCGAGCAAAGGTGTTTTATACTTAAAACAATTCCCTAAAAATTCCCTGAAAACCATTTGCGAATGCCTTTTTTACAAATTTTATGTGAGTATGCGCACTGCAATAAATCGAAAAATTCATGCGCAGACACAATCCTCAAACCACAAGAACGTCATTAAAAACATTAGTGGAAGTGCACTTAATGTTCAAAAGCATATCGAAATCACCACCAACCATATATGCGGATCACGTATTTTCTCCAATCCCACATTACTTCTGAACATTTTCATCAATTTAGCATGTTTAGCAGAGGTTTACATGGTGGTGACTTGGACAGATCCATGCTATACTAGACACGGTTGGCAATTATTCCCGCAAATTGGGCCAAAGTAAATATCACTAGTTCCCAGCTCACTTTTTGGCGGGAGTTACTCAGTTATGCATCATGCTTGAGCGGCAGCTTTCTTTACAATTGTCTAGCGGAATGTTTGGAAAACTGAGTCACAGTCGAACGGCCTTCCGCTGATACAGAAAATCCCCTGTTTCTTAGCTTTTGTTTGATATATTGATCGGCTAGTTTTATCCTTATCTGTATTTGTTGTTCGTGCATTTCTAAACCTTATTTTGACGATACAGACATCAATGACGCCATAATATGGAGTAAAGTAGAGGTAAATAATATATATTTTGCTTCATTTACCAATGAAAGCGAAACCATAGAATCACAATAGATGTGTAGAACATTCGACTGAGCGCTCGGGTAGAACGTTTCGAAATTTATCACTGGGTGAAAATTTGTAACAAAATTTGTGGTTAAAGGTGAAACGTGATGCCTTCGTTTTATTTACATTGGGTTTCTCAAACAGATTCACTCGCATGGCTCGAAATTACTTTAAACAGATTCGTGTATTCGGTAAATGCTATCAGAGAGATTCTCTTGACAATCCTCTCTGATTCACTGAGACATGAAACCGTATAAACGTAATCTCGAGTTACGCGAGTGAATTTGTTGAATCTGTGTGAGCAACGCAATGTAGGCATCACGTTTCACCCGCACCGCAAATTTGATAACTTTTGTTAAATATTTTCACGGAGTGAGAAATTTCGAAACGTTCTTCCCGACCGCTCAGTCGAATGTCCTACATATCTATTGTGATTCCGTGGTTTCGCTTTCATAGGTAAACGAAGCAAAAATATATATTTACCTCTACTTTACGCCAACATATTATGGCGTCATTGATGTCTATATCGTTAAATAGGGATTAGAAATTCGTAGACAACAAATACATTTAAGGACACAACTAGCCAATCAATATATCAAACGAAAGCTCAGAGACGGGGGGGATATATTTATCAGCACAAGGAGGTTCAACTGTGTCCCAGTCTTCCAAACATTCCACTAGACAATTGTAAACAAAGCTGCCGCTCATACAAGACGCACAACCGAGCAAATCCAGCCAACAAGTGATAATAGATAGTAATGGCTTAACCTGGGCAATTTTCGATTTAAAATTACTTGTTTTTACATTTCTAAAACTTTTTCTACTAAAGTATCACCATTGTAGTTCATGAAGTCTACATGTGACAATTTATTCTCGTCAGATCTTTTTTGCAGTTAACATTGGTTCGCGATTCCGCTCCACATTGTAAATGGCTCGAAAGATCGGACGTTCATATTTTAACAAAATATAACGGCTTCGACATCACAGTTATTGTAGTATTTCCAGTACTGTTTTATCAATCTGAAAAAATGAAACACAGTAACCATTTCATCGCCAATATGTACAAGCACTTTGCGTTTAAATATTTAATTTGTAACATCTATGAATTTGCAGTGATCGTATTATCTTGTATGAATAATATAACACTCTTTTGTACGGTAAAGCAAAACTAAAATGATAAATATGTAACAAGACAACTAGTCTGTTATGTAATCAACACTCATATCTGAAACATTTAAATAGGGCGTGAGCCGATGGTTATAAATTAACAAGCATTAATAGTCGCTATATAGACAGTAAGATCACTGGATACTTCAATCTTTTTTAATATCGAATGAACGGACGCTATATTATTAGTAAGAAAATAATTGAGAAATATTCACTAAGTGGCAAGCACAATTTTCAAACAAACGTTTTCTTTAAATATAGAATTCACTAAACAAATGAAATTAATCATCAGCTTTAATAAAGGATAAAACATTCATTAATGTAACAAAATGTTGTCCAGGTTATGGATTGTTAAACGCGGAAGGCGTATCCAATTTATGTGAAAACCTCCACAATCTTGTAGAAGCGTTGAAGCCATTAAACACAAAAAAACAAGAAGCAGCAACAGGAAAACATGTGAAACATGTCATAAACATGACAATTGAATATAGTTTCTCTTCTTATTGTTTTAGAATAATTTTTAACGTTAGCTCTATTTCCCACTGTAATATACTTAATTTTTAAAACACGGCCCTCCGAAAATCAACCATTTTCTTTTTATATTGACATTTTTTAATCGTAGGTTCTGGTTGAGAGGTTACCGTGTCAAAAGATTTGTAAATAAATAAATAAATAAATGCCATTGTCGGCGCAGAGAAGACCACGGATGACCTTGTTGACCAGGCTTTAAAAATTGGTGGCGCTTTTTCTAACTGCGACCCATCTCATGGTCGCACGAAGCTTGTTCCGCAATCCAGAGCATTACGCTTCATCCATCCGGTGCGGTGATGGCAGCGACACCAAATTTCAAAAAGCTAAATCTATAAAAACCCTTCCTCCATCACCTGCCCAGCTTCCAAACAAAGCACAAAAACAAAACTATTACTGCAAGATCTCGAATCTGACAACGAGGATGTGTCAAAAAGTCCTCCTGCTGCCGCCACTACTACAACACCGAACAAAACAAAGCCACACGCAAGCAGTCACAAAAAATCTAAAAAGAAGCGCGCTTAAACATGGAGTGCTTGGTCATAAAGGGAAGCCCTTCCCCCTCAAAACCAATGACACTAACTGACCAATCACACTAATTGAACTAATTATAATTGGCACGGTGACCATTTCACCACCAATATATACAAGCATTTAATTTGTGTAACATCTATGAATTTCCAGTGATCATATGATCTTGTATGAATAATATAACGCTATTTTGTAAGCTAAAGCAAAACTAAAATGATAAATATGTAACAAGACAAGTAGTCTATTGTTATGTAATCAACACTTGTATCTGAAACAGTAAAATGGGGCGTGAGCCGATGTGATAAATTAACAAGCATTAGTAATCGCTGTATAGACCGTAAGATCACTGGATACTCTTTTTTAATATCGAATTAACGCACGCTATATTATTAGTAAGAAAATACTTATGAAAGATATGGTTGTAGGGATAGGTCCAGCGAAGGTGTCAGTGGACATTCCATTTAAAATCACTAGGGATACCAGCACAAAGCAAGTTGTCACAAAGCAGCAAAGTAAAGACTATAGAGTAGTTTACAATAAACGTATGATTCAAGATAATTTTAATACAGTTCCTTACGGTTTCTAGTGTGTTTGTAAATAATTTAAATTCGTGTGTTTGTAAATAGGAAAACTTAATATAATTTTATTAACTTTGAAATCGTCTAATTTATTCATTGTGTGGGATACGAATCCACGTTATCTGGGATTTAACGCCCAGCGCCCTAAACCACTTGGTCATCCTGCAGGTATCTACACTTTTGGCTGTTTATTTTCGAAATGAATCCAAAACTAGAAGGGGTGAGGGGAAACAATTTTGTTTTGTGATTAAAATTAAATTGTATGTGTGTGCATGACTAATGAATGGTATTTAAATCGAGTCATTAAGAAAGAACCAAGTGAATGAAAAGTAATTTCCCGCTCGCCTAGCTCTGTGATGTAATTATTTACACAGCTATTGTGAAGGGGATAGAAGGTGTATTTCTCAAACGGGCCACAGGGCCACGAAAAAGGCCCCGGGGCCATTTTGAAGGATGTATCCTCAGAGAAAGGGCCACGAGAAAGGCCCTCAGGGCCATTTTGTAAACTTATCGATATAAATGTTATATGTAGTAAATTAAACTATTCAGTTGACATTAATAGCCAAACAGTTATATACCCAAGCAATGCCAAATTTTTCCAACAGGCTTACGGCTCGCAGATGTGACGGTAGAGAGTTCAATAATATCCTAGGGATCTACAGTAGAAACTGTTCTGAAAAGTTACGCTATTCACTTTAGGGATATTTAAAACAAATTCATTTGATCGGTTTGTACGTCTTGTAACACGGCTGGAGGAATTAATAGAAATGTAAGAGTCACATGAACCAACTAATGCTGTAAAGTGACCGCCGTCCCTTCCGTCATTAGCGAAAGCTACATAGGGAGGTATTTATATTAAGTATTAAGTATTGCTACATCATGCAAAGCTGCAAATAGTTTCAACCACATTGTTTTAACATATTGCTTTCAAGACATTGTACTACTTTCAACTATACAGTATGATTACGATTTACAATAAATGCCAGTCTATGCCCGCCATGCGAGTCATGATAACTCAAAATAGAGATAAGGCTGAAAATTTTGTGAACGCTCACCTCGCAACAATAGAATTTGTTCGAAATAAAACTATTTTCTTGAAACTACGTAACGAAAAAAAACAATACATTTCCAGTTACATATAGAAATCCAGAGGGAATTGTGAAAACTGTATCTCCTTTATGCCTGCCTATAAACTATTTGCAAGGCACAAGGTCAAAGCTTGAACAGCTGTCTTGTGTGGTTTGATGTCGACTCTCTTCCAACAGGTAATGTGGCAATATCGCGAGTAAAAAGTCTCGCAGATATGTTGTTCTCTGCTTCTCTTAAAGTTTGTCATTTCAAACGAAACTCTATTAATAAGATTGCATAATCAGCTACACTCTTCTAAATAAAACATACACACGCATTAGTTATCTATGATTCAACATATATTCCAATCAGCTGAAATGACAGAATACTATATATTGGATATTACAGATGACCTCGCAAAACACAAGGACAAAATGAACAACCAGCATCCTTTTTTTCTGATTGTCAAAAAAGTGACGTATCGCTCTTATTAATAGCTCAAAATGTGCCTAGAAACAAAACAAATTTGACATACTAATGATCACAAATGAGCTATTTCCTTTTGTAATGGCTGCATCTTTTTTTATGCGTAAATGCGAACAAACATGGATACTGATCTCATCTTGACGCAGCGCTTTTGTGTTTAATACTTATGAGCTATCTTCAATAATGGTCTTTAGCATATACCTGGGAGGTGAATAGTGCTTTTAACGCAATTTGATTGGCTCTTCTATCTCTGAATATCCTGCACTATTCACCTCCGAGCAAAACAAAATGGCTTCCCGTTTTGTTTCAGTTACGGAAGAAGAAATTTTTTTAATAAACGAGGGTGCTGTGTCGGACAATACCAAAAAACCAACAAAGTTTGTTTTTTTACTTTATTCAGCTGTATAATTGGACAAAAATTTGCTCGAACTTACTGTTTTGTTCACAAATATCGAGCGAGCCAAGCTTACGTAAAATTAATTTAAAAAGTAAAATACTTATTTACGAACGAATAATAGTTCACAGAATGGTTTCAACAACAACAACAATTTAGAATTCCTTTGGAAGAAATGTCTCCTCAACAATTAAACAAATGCCTTCAAAAGTTTTATCTCTAAACGAGAAAACGTGACGGAAGCTACTTACAGTCTACGACAAAACAAGTCGCTTACCGCAAATCGAGCCACGGGTAAACCCCCAACTTACAGGCAACTCCACTTTGAATCGCCATTTGAGAAATCCACCATTTAGCAAATATTTTTCGATAGTTGGAGATGCCCAGTTTTCAGAAGCAAATAAAAGTCTGAGCAATTTTCTGAAAACCCTTAATAAAAAGGCGAAATTGCACGAACTGTCCACAAACAACCATTGACAAAAGAAGTCGTTGAGAAGCTGTACGAAGAAGGCGAGCTAGTTGAAGTTGACACTCTCAATCCTGTCAAATTGCAGCAAACGGCATGGTTTTCATGACTGCTGGTCTTTCAAACCCCAGCTATAAATGTCTTGGGGATTCCAATAGCCAAAATCTCGTTCATGGCTTCGTTTCTGGTGGTACATTTCATATAACTGCAATTTCAACTTCAATGTGGCAAACTTCCAAGCAGCCATGGCAGTGACAGTATTCAGCACGAGCTTTAAGACTTGCGAAGATGTACTTGCAGCGATTGGAAAAAAAACCAAATTTTCCTTGCCTTTCATCGGACACGATTCGTATGATTGTTTGATCAAACTATTAACTATGATCAAACGAACTCGTTACGTTTTCTGTCAGTTTATCACATGATGTTGTCGTGTGACGTTTCTCGCACGCGAAATATTATAAAGTGTAAATCGAGTTTTTGCTATTTTTTTGTCCACAACAATAAAAAAAAATTTTCGAATTTGCTATTCACCTCCCAGGTATATGCTAAAACAATTATTCACCTCAGTGTCGGTGAATAGTGTGGATATTTACCTCGCCGCTTCGCGGCTCGGTAAATATCCAACACTATTCACCTCCACTTCGGTGAATAATTGCTATATATTCCAGTGCTGAAGGTTTTCATTATATACATTTCTTTGAAGCGTCAATATTACATTTTTCTTTAGATGAATTATTCTGCAAGTAAGAGAGGTCTTGCAACCCCGAAAGCTGTTACGTACTTTAAAACAATTTCAAAAAAACTTCCTCCGGCCTTATGCACGCGTGGAAGAAACGATGGAAGATGAAAAGATATTAAAAAGGATTAATCCACAGTGCTGCGAGTGGTTCAACCGCCCGAAAGTAGCCATGTCGGAGCTGGCGGACACCGTTTCGTCAAATTTGGATGTGCTGTGTTTCTCATCTATGCGAAAAGCTAAACGTTGTTGAAGCGTTGACACCGTTGAATACCAAAAACGAACAACTACCAACAGCAAAAGATGTAAAACATGTGATTAAAGCAATTGTCGGCGCGGATAAGACAACCGATGACCTCATTGATCAGGCGTTCGAAATTGGTGGCGCTTTCTTTCTTCTTGCTACGCATCTCATGGTCGCACAAACCTTGTTCAGGAATCCCGAGGACTACGCCTCGTCCATCCGGTGCGCTGATGGCAGCGACACAACATTTCAAAAACAAAAAGCCATTAAAAGCATGCGCGAAATGTTGACTAGTCAATGCGTACATGCTACTTCCTCAATTACCTGCCCAGCTGCGAAACAAAGTGCAAAACGAAAGTTGTTGCTTGAAGATTTGGAGTCTGACAACGACGACGATGTGTCAAAAAGTCCTCCTGCAGCCACCGCCAGCCAGTACTTCTACGACACGAAAAAAACCAAAGACACATTCCACCACCAAGACCGGTAGTCATAAAGATT
Source organism: Chrysogorgia sp. JL179-B06 (assembly GCA_035772405.1). Taxonomy (NCBI): domain Eukaryota; kingdom Metazoa; phylum Cnidaria; class Anthozoa; order Scleralcyonacea; family Chrysogorgiidae; genus Chrysogorgia; species Chrysogorgia sp. JL179-B06. The sequence continues at coordinate 1,405,760 of JAYKKM010000082.1, forward strand.
CTAAAAAAAAGCGCGACTAAACATGCAGTGCTTGCACATAGAGGGAAGCCCCTCCCCCTCAAAATAATGAAATGTTTCAGATTTTAAAAATCAAGGAAACAATGGAAATTTTGTGTTTTGATTACTTGTCATTTCTTTGTTTCCTGAACAATCACAATTGAACCAAATATATATGCAAGCACTTCATGTTTAAATATTTAATTTGTAACAACAACGAATTTCCAGTCATCATATGATCTTGTATGAATAATATAATGCTATTTTGTATGCTAAAGAAAAACTAAAATGATAAATATGTAACAAGACAACTAGGCTGTTGTTATGTAATCAACACTCGTATCTCAAACAGTGAAATGGGGCCTGAGCCGATGTTATAAATTAACAAGCATTAGTAATCGCTGTATAGACCGTAACATCACTGGATACCCTTTTTTAATATCGAATTAACGCACGCTATATTATCAATAAGAAAATAGTTTAAAAATATTCGGTAAGTCGTCGCCACCAGCTAGAATTCACTAAGAATTTATGAAAAATAAATGAAATCAGCAGCTTTAATACAGGATAAAACATTGATTAATGAAACAATATTTTATCCATGTTAATAGATAGTAATGGCTTAACCTGGGCAATTTTCGATTTAAAATTACTTGTTTTTACATTTCTAAGACTTTTTCAACTAAAGTATTCACCATTGTAGTTCATGAAGTCTACATGTGACAATTTATTCTCGTCAGATCTTTTTTCGCAGTTAACATTGGTTCGCGATTCCGCTCCACATTGTAAATGGCTCGAAAGATCGGACGTTCATATTTTAACAAAATATAACGGCTTCGACATCACAGTTATTGTAGTATTTCCAGTACTGTTTTATCAATCTGAAAAAATGAAACACAGTAACCATTTCATCGCCAATATATACAAGCACTTTGCGTTTAAATATTTAATTTGTAACATCTATGAATTTGCAGTGATCGTATTATCTTGTATGAATAATATAACACTCTTTTGTACGGTAAAGCAAAACTAAAATGATAAATATGTAACAAGACAACTAGTCTGTTATGTAATCAACACTCATATCTGAAACATTTAAATAGGGCGTGAGCCGATGGTTATAAATTAACAAGCATTAATAGTCGCTATATAGACAGTAAGATCACTGGATACTTCAATCTTTTTTAATATCGAATGAACGGACGCTATATTATTAGTAAGAAAATAATTGAGAAATATTCACTAAGTGGCAAGCACAATTTTCAAACAAACGTTTTCTTTAAATATAGAATTCACTAAACAAATGAAATTAATCATCAGCTTTAATAAAGGATAAAACATTCATTAATGTAACAAAATGTTGTCCAGGTTATGGATTGTGAAAACCTCCACAATCTTGTAGAAGCGTTGAAGCCATTAAACACAAAAAAACAAGAAGCAGCAACAGGAAAACATGTGAAACATGTCATAAACATGACAATTGAATATAGTTTCTCTTCTTATTGTTTTAGAATAATTTTTAACGTTAGCTCTATTTCCCACTGTAATATACTTAATTTTTAAAACACGGCCCTCCGAAAATCAACCATTTTCTTTTTATATTGACATTTTTTAATCGTAGGTTCTGGTTGAGAGGTTACCGTGTCAAAAGATTTGTAAATAAATAAATAAATAAATGCCATTGTCGGCGCAGAGAAGACCACGGATGACCTTGTTGACCAGGCTTTAAAAATTGGTGGCGCTTTTTCTAACTGCGACCCATCTCATGGTCGCACGAAGCTTGTTCCGCAATCCAGAGCATTACGCTTCATCCATCCGGTGCGGTGATGGCAGCGACACCAAATTTCAAAAAGCTAAATCTATAAAAACCCTTCCTCCATCACCTGCCCAGCTTCCAAACAAAGCACAAAAACAAAACTATTACTGCAAGATCTCGAATCTGACAACGAGGATGTGTCAAAAAGTCCTCCTGCTGCCGCCACTACTACAACACCGAACAAAACAAAGCCACACGCAAGCAGTCACAAAAAATCTAAAAAGAAGCGCGCTTAAACATGGAGTGCTTGGTCATAAAGGGAAGCCCTTCCCCCTCAAAACCAATGACACTAACTGACCAATCACACTAATTGAACTAATTATAATTGGCACGGTGACCATTTCACCACCAATATATACAAGCATTTAATTTGTGTAACATCTATGAATTTCCAGTGATCATATGATCTTGTATGAATAATATAACGCTATTTTGTAAGCTAAAGCAAAACTAAAATGATAAATATGTAACAAGACAAGTAGTCTATTGTTATGTAATCAACACTTGTATCTGAAACAGTAAAATGGGGCGTGAGCCGATGTGATAAATTAACAAGCATTAGTAATCGCTGTATAGACCGTAAGATCACTGGATACTCTTTTTTAATATCGAATTAACGCACGCTATATTATTAGTAAGAAAATACTTATGAAAGATATGGTTGTAGGGATAGGTCCAGCGAAGGTGTCAGTGGACATTCCATTTAAAATCACTAGGGATACCAGCACAAAGCAAGTTGTCACAAAGCAGCAAAGTAAAGACTATAGAGTAGTTTACAATAAACGTATGAGTCAAGATAATTTTAATACAGTTCCTTACGGTTTCTAGTGTGTTTGTAAATAATTTAAATTCGTGTGTTTGTAAATAGGAAAACTTAATATAATTTTATTAACTTTGAAATCGTCTAATTTATTCATTGTGTGGGATACGAATCCACGTTATCTGGGGATTTAACGCCCAGCGCCCTAAACCACTTGGTCATCCTGCAGGTATCTACACTTTTGGCTGTTTATTTTCGAAATGAATCCAAAACTAGAAGGGGTGAGGGGAAACAATTTTGTTTTGTGATTAAAATTAAATTGTATGTGTGTGCATGACTAATGAATGGTATTTAAATCGAGTCATTAAGAAAGAACCAAGTGAATGAAAAGTAATTTCCCGCTCGCCTAGCTCTGTGATGTAATTATTTACACAGCTATTGTGAAGGGGATAGAAGGTGTATTTCTCAAACGGGCCACAGGGCCACGAAAAAGGCCCCGGGGCCATTTTGAAGGATGTATCCTCAGAGAAAGGGCCACGAGAAAGGCCCTCAGGGCCATTTTGTAAACTTATCGATATAAATGTTATATGTAGTAAATTAAACTATTCAGTTGACATTAATAGCCAAACAGTTATATACCCAAGCAATGCCAAATTTTTCCAACAGGCTTACGGCTCGCAGATGTGACGGTAGAGAGTTCAATAATATCCTAGGGATCTACAGTAGAAACTGTTCTGAAAAGTTACGCTATTCACTTTAGGGATATTTAAAACAAATTCATTTGATCGGTTTGTACGTCTTGTAACACGGCTGGAGGAATTAATAGAAATGTAAGAGTCACATGAACCAACTAATGCTGTAAAGTGACCGCCGTCCCTTCCGTCATTAGCGAAAGCTACATAGGGAGGTATTTATATTAAGTATTAAGTATTGCTACATCATGCAAAGCTGCAAATAGTTTCAACCACATTGTTTTAACATATTGCTTTCAAGACATTGTACTACTTTCAACTATACAGTATGATTACGATTTACAATAAATGCCAGTCTATGCCCGCCATGCGAGTCATGATAACTCAAAATAGAGATAAGGCTGAAAATTTTGTGAACGCTCACCTCGCAACAATAGAATTTGTTCGAAATAAAACTATTTTCTTGAAACTACGTAACGAAAAAAACAATACATTTCCAGTTACATATAGAAATCCAGAGGGAATTGTGAAAACTGTATCTCCTTTATGCCTGCCTATAAACTATTTGCAAGGCACAAGGTCAAAGCTTGAACAGCTGTCTTGTGTGGTTTGATGTCGACTCTCTTCCAACAGGTAATGTGGCAATATCGCGAGTAAAAAGTCTCGCAGATATGTTGTTCTCTGCTTCTCTTAAAGTTTGTCATTTCAAACGAAACTCTATTAATAAGATTGCATAATCAGCTACACTCTTCTAAATAAAACATACACACGCATTAGTTATCTATGATTCAACATATATTCCAATCAGCTGAAATGACAGAATACTATATATTGGATATTACAGATGACCTCGCAAAACACAAGGACAAAATGAACAACCAGCATCCTTTTTTTCTGATTGTCAAAAAAGTGACGTATCGCTCTTATTAATAGCTCAAAATGTGCCTAGAAACAAAACAAATTTGACATACTAATGATCACAAATGAGCTATTTCCTTTTGTAATGGCTGCATCTTTTTTTATGCGTAAATGCGAACAAACATGGATACTGATCTCATCTTGACGCAGCGCTTTTGTGTTTAATACTTATGAGCTATCTTCAATAATGGTCTTTAGCATATACCTGGGAGGTGAATAGTGCTTTTAACGCAATTTGATTGGCTCTTCTATCTCTGAATATCCTGCACTATTCACCTCCGAGCAAAACAAAATGGCTTCCCGTTTTGTTTCAGTTACGGAAGAAGAAATTTTTTTAATAAACGAGGGTGCTGTGTCGGACAATACCAAAAAACCAACAAAGTTTGTTTTTTTACTTTATTCAGCTGTATAATTGGACAAAAATTTGCTCGAACTTACTGTTTTGTTCACAAATATCGAGCGAGCCAAGCTTACGTAAAATTAATTTAAAAAGTAAAATACTTATTTACGAACGAATAATAGTTCACAGAATGGTTTCAACAACAACAACAACAATTTAGAATTCCTTTGGAAGAAATGTCTCCTCAACAATTAAACAAATGCCTTCAAAAGTTTTATCTCTAAACGAGAAAACGTGACGGAAGCTACTTACAGTCTACGACAAAACAAGTCGCTTACCGCAAATCGAGCCACGGGTAAACCCCCAACTTACAGGCAACTCCACTTTGAATCGCCATTTGAGAAATCCACCATTTAGCAAATATTTTTCGATAGTTGGAGATGCCCAGTTTTCAGAAGCAAATAAAAGTCTGAGCAATTTTCTGAAAACCCTTAATAAAAAGGCGAAATTGCACGAACTGTCCACAAACAACCATTGACAAAAGAAGTCGTTGAGAAGCTGTACGAAGAAGGCGAGCTAGTTGAAGTTGACACTCTCAATCCTGTCAAATTGCAGCAAACGGCATGGTTTTCATGACTGCTGGTCTTTCAAACCCCAGCTATAAATGTCTTGGGGATTCCAATAGCCAAAATCTCGTTCATGGCTTCGTTTCTGGTGGTACATTTCATATAACTGCAATTTCAACTTCAATGTGGCAAACTTCCAAGCAGCCATGGCAGTGACAGTATTCAGCACGAGCTTTAAGACTTGCGAAGATGTACTTGCAGCGATCGGAAAAAAAACCAAATTTTCCTTGCCTTTCATCGGACACGATTCGTATGATTGTTTGATCAAACTATTAACTATGATCAAACGAACTCGTTACGTTTTCTGTCAGTTTATCACATGATGTTGTCGTGTGACGTTTCTCGCACGCGAAATATTATAAAGTGTAAATCGAGTTTTTGCTATTTTTTTGTCCACAACAATAAAAAAAAATTTTCGAATTTGCTATTCACCTCCCAGGTATATGCTAAAACAATTATTCACCTCAGTGTCGGTGAATAGTGTGGATATTTACCTCGCCGCTTCGCGGCTCGGTAAATATCCAACACTATTCACCTCCACTTCGGTGAATAATTGCTATATATTCCAGTGCTGAAGGTTTTCATTATATACATTTCTTTGAAGCGTCAATATTACATTTTTCTTTAGATGAATTATTCTGCAAGTAAGAGAGGTCTTGCAACCCCGAAAGCTGTTACGTACTTTAAACAATTTCAAAAAAACTTCCTCCGGCCTTATGCACGCGTGGAAGAAACGATGGAAGATGAAAAGATATTAAAAAGGATTAATCCACAGTGCTGCGAGTGGTTCAACCGCCCGAAAGTAGCCATGTCGGAGCTGGCGGACACCGTTTCGTCAAATTTGGATGTGCTGTGTTTCTCATCTATGCGAAAAGCTAAACGTTGTTGAAGCGTTGACACCGTTGAATACCAAAAACGAACAACTACCAACAGCAAAAGATGTAAAACATGTGATTAAAGCAATTGTCGGCGCGGATAAGACAACCGATGACCTCATTGATCAGGCGTTCGAAATTGGTGGCGCTTTCTTTCTTCTTGCTACGCATCTCATGGTCGCACAAACCTTGTTCAGGAATCCCGAGGACTACGCCTCGTCCATCCGGTGCGCTGATGGCAGCGACACAACATTTCAAAAACAAAAAGCCATTAAAAGCATGCGCGAAATGTTGACTAGTCAATGCGTACATGCTACTTCCTCAATTACCTGCCCAGCTGCGAAACAAAGTGCAAAACGAAAGTTGTTGCTTGAAGATTTGGAGTCTGACAACGACGACGATGTGTCAAAAAGTCCTCCTGCAGCCACCGCCAGCCAGTACTTCTACGACACGAAAAAAACCAAAGACACATTCCACCACCAAGACCGGTAGTCATAAAGATTCTAAAAAAAAAGCGCGACTAAACATGCAGTGCTTGCACATAGAGGGAAGCCCCTCCCCCTCAAAATAATGAAATGTTTCAGATTTTAAAAATCAAGGAAACAATGGAAATTTTGTGTTTTGATTACTTGTCATTTCTTTGTTTCCTGAACAATCACAATTGAACCAAATATATATGCAAGCACTTCATGTTTAAATATTTAATTTGTAACAACAACGAATTTCCAGTCATCATATGATCTTGTATGAATAATATAATGCTATTTTGTATGCTAAAGAAAAACTAAAATGATAAATATGTAACAAGACAACTAGGCTGTTGTTATGTAATCAACACTCGTATCTCAAACAGTGAAATGGGGCCTGAGCCGATGTTATAAATTAACAAGCATTAGTAATCGCTGTATAGACCGTAACATCACTGGATACCCTTTTTTAATATCGAATTAACGCACGCTATATTATCAATAAGAAAATAGTTTAAAAATATTCGGTAAGTCGTCGCCACCAGCTAGAATTCACTAAGAATTTATGAAAAATAAATGAAATCAGCAGCTTTAATACAGGATAAAACATTGATTAATGAAACAATATTTTATCCATGTTAATAGATAGTAATGGCTTAACCTGGGCAATTTTCGATTTAAAATTACTTGTTTTTACATTTCTAAGACTTTTTCAACTAAAGTATTCACCATTGTAGTTCATGAAGTCTACATGTGACAATTTATTCTCGTCAGATCTTTTTTCGCAGTTAACATTGGTTCGCGATTCCGCTCCACATTGTAAATGGCTCGAAAGATCGGACGTTCATATTTTAACAAAATATAACGGCTTCGACATCACAGTTATTGTAGTATTTCCAGTACTGTTTTATCAATCTGAAAAAATGAAACACAGTAACCATTTCATCGCCAATATATACAAGCACTTTGCGTTTAAATATTTAATTTGTAACATCTATGAATTTGCAGTGATCGTATTATCTTGTATGAATAATATAACACTCTTTTGTACGGTAAAGCAAAACTAAAATGATAAATATGTAACAAGACAACTAGTCTGTTATGTAATCAACACTCATATCTGAAACATTTAAATAGGGCGTGAGCCGATGGTTATAAATTAACAAGCATTAATAGTCGCTATATAGACAGTAAGATCACTGGATACTTCAATCTTTTTTAATATCGAATGAACGGACGCTATATTATTAGTAAGAAAATAATTGAGAAATATTCACTAAGTGGCAAGCACAATTTTCAAACAAACGTTTTCTTTAAATATAGAATTCACTAAACAAATGAAATTAATCATCAGCTTTAATAAAGGATAAAACATTCATTAATGTAACAAAATGTTGTCCAGGTTATGGATTGTGAAAACCTCCACAATCTTGTAGAAGCGTTGAAGCCATTAAACACAAAAAAACAAGAAGCAGCAACAGGAAAACATGTGAAACATGTCATAAACATGACAATTGAATATAGTTTCTCTTCTTATTGTTTTAGAATAATTTTTAACGTTAGCTCTATTTCCCACTGTAATATACTTAATTTTTAAAACACGGCCCTCCGAAAATCAACCATTTTCTTTTTATATTGACATTTTTTAATCGTAGGTTCTGGTTGAGAGGTTACCGTGTCAAAAGATTTGTAAATAAATAAATAAATAAATGCCATTGTCGGCGCAGAGAAGACCACGGATGACCTTGTTGACCAGGCTTTAAAAATTGGTGGCGCTTTTTCTAACTGCGACCCATCTCATGGTCGCACGAAGCTTGTTCCGCAATCCAGAGCATTACGCTTCATCCATCCGGTGCGGTGATGGCAGCGACACCAAATTTCAAAAAGCTAAATCTATAAAAACCCTTCCTCCATCACCTGCCCAGCTTCCAAACAAAGCACAAAAACAAAACTATTACTGCAAGATCTCGAATCTGACAACGAGGATGTGTCAAAAAGTCCTCCTGCTGAGTTGGTATCCCGGATCACCTAATTAAAGACACTAGGGCGTTGGATGAGCGACGCGTATCAAATATACATTCGAACACCTCCGAGCATATTGGAAGGCGTGGCAAACAGGTTGACACAGTGATCTACCACCAACGAGGATTCAGTAATTCACCATAACACATCGGCAGTTCAAAGCACGGAGACTTCAAGATTGTAAATTAGATCGGGTTATATATAAAAAAAACAACAAAAAAACAACAACAGAAAAACAAACCTAAACTGTGTGGTATTTTTATGTGGTATATTATCCGGTACTGCCCAACTGCTCTGCATAAGCGTTGCTAAAATGGCGTACTCCGGTACTGCCCACTGCTATTGCCAACATGGCGTACTCCGCTCCGGTACTGCCCACTGCTGTCGCTAACATGGCGTACTCCGGTACTGCCCACTGCTGCTGCTGCTGCTAACATGGCGTACTCCGGTACTGCCCACTGCTATTGCTAACATGGCGTACTCCGGTACTGCTCTACATGAGCGCTGCTAAGGATTCCGTATTTTATGGATCCAAGGACGGTACTTGTAAGGGTTATCACCTGGCTCCGTTAGTTCCAGTACATCACTTATTGGTGGTCAGCTCAAGATCCTGCATGGATGGATCTTAACCTGGATCCAAGTACCGCTATTCGTCCCAGGCCTGGCTACGGCTTGCACCAACCTTCCAAACGGGTTAGATGTTAAATGAGGTTATGCAATAACCAAGGTTAACAGCTAGGTAACCGCGCGTGGTGCAAGCTTGGGTCAACGGCCAGGGAAGACTGGCACTAGTCGAGCGTTCATCATTGCCGCGTTAACGTGCTAGCAGTCAGACGCAGTGCTGGAGTCGGAGAAAATACTATATACCCACCGTCCCTCCCTTCGAACAAGAAGTAAGTGCAATACTTTTGGTGTGATCGGTGCAAGCCATACTAATGGCGGGTTGAGGTGGTGGTCAGCTCAAGATCCTGCCGCTATTCGCCCCAGGCCCCCATCAGGCTACGGCTTGCACCAACCTTCCAAACGGGTAAGTAAAAGGTGAACGAAGATGTTAATATACAAAAATAACCAATTATCCAAATAACTCAACTGTCCGAATATCGCTGTATATTTGTACTCGTTGTTAGCGTTATTTGGACACTTTTCAATACAGTTGTATAATAAAACATATTCAAATTTAAAAAATTCTATAAAGCCAAATTCTTAAAAACAACGTACATCAATATCTAAAAAAACTGCATTTAAAATTTCCCTTAATATTTTATAAAACATCCAATAGTATAATATAACTGCTCTTGCAAAGTTTCAAAAAAGTTGACCATTGGAAATACGAGACGATGCTCTTTAAAATAAAATTGGAGGAAAACTTGCACAATTTCAAATGTCATTGTTGCTATGGAAACAACCATATTAATCCTATTTAAGAAAATTATTAGAAGTATAGTTATTTAACACTTCGAAAGCCAATAAATTGCGCTATATAAATTGTGACAGCAAGTAACATGCTCAGAAACTTTAGGGAGCCACCTTAAGTCAACCAAAAAGCCAAACCATCCTACGAAATAACTACTCTACCCCCAACAAGCAGCAAATGTGAGGAGAAACGCTCACTTGTAGTTGGCTATCCCGTGTTACAGCGTAGCACGCTGAGCATGGATCCACATGGAGTCGCCGGGTGCTAAATCTCGCTGCTGAGTTCAGCACAAAAAGGACAATATTTTCCCACGCTTTATTCCCTCGCGTACGTTGCAGTGCTTGTGGGATTTGTCATCGATCACGCGCATGCGCATAACTTACTTTATAAAATGATATGACAATTTTATTTTAAACTATTTTCTATTACGGATCCAGAAACTATAGAAATTGGCATTTGTTTACTTTACATTTCCCCCAGAAAAATTATTGGTTTGTGCTTGCAATTATAACCAACATATTTCGACTATAGAAAGTAAAAAGTCGTTTTGGGTGATCCGTTTGAATCGGACAATATTTTGCGAACTACATAATTAGCTTTTTACGAAGGTTTGCATTATATGATAGGCACGAATGTTATGTATTTAGACTCGGTAATTTTAAATCTGTTTTCAGAATTGAAATCGGTTAAATATTGGCCGAGATAGCGTTCAAAATATAGGAAGTAACGGCCGTTGCCATTTGTGAGCGGCGTCCGGTTTGGGAACGAGGTCTGGGGTGCACAGGCTAAACTTCTAGTTGATATGTGCTTATTTCATACATTTACACATATTTATTTAAATGTTAATTCAAGTGTGTTTAGTCACATCGGAAGAAGAGGAATTTTGTAGAATTTCAATTCGTTCAAGTAAATATTTCATTCGCTGTGAGTGTAACTATGACCGTCATTTAGTTTTGAAAATTATAGCTAGTAATCGTAACAATAATTCTAACATAAACACTATTATCATAACCAACCCAAATCCCAAGCAAACCTAACCGTTAAAAATCAAGACAAAAAATTAAAGAAAAAATTAAATGAAAAGTCAAAAAAAGTTGCCGTTGAACCTTGGAAACTAACCATTACACTAGCGAGCTCAAAATAAAAATATATTTAAAGTCGTTCGCTAATTAAATAACTTCCGGTCATATAGTCACTTCCTATGACTTATTACGCTGGCTTATATTAGAATTCAACGAAAAACCCTAACTAAAATACTAACCCTAACTAAAATACTAACCCTAACCAAAAAGGCAAATTAATTTTTATCAAACTCGACCGGAAATTGCGGGTTGGGAACGAACGCCTTATTATCCTACCGTAAATATATAGCCGATGTGTTACGTATAGCAGGGGAGTTATAATACTTGTTTAACAATCGAACAGCTTCTTTATAAAGTTTACACTGGTAATTTGTGCTGGATATTGTTATCTTTTGGCACGAAGGTTATGGTTGACATTGGTTTCATCTGAAGTTTCTGTAAATTGAAATCTGGCAAAATTTGTCCTACTCACATGATCAGAAGGATATATTTTATTTGGTACATTTGGATTGTTTAAGGTGAGAATTTCATTTTTTATCTCAAACATTAATAATTCATGAGCCGAAAATAAAGGAAATCAGCACCGAGACGGTGGTTTGGATATCGGAGGAAGAAATTACATAAGTTAAGCCAACTTTCACCTCTATTTTCTCTTAAAATACTGATTTGTTTCAGATGTATTAAATATGAAACACTCGGAAGAGTGTATCATGATGATGATATCCAAATACCTCGAAGTTTGTTAAAAAACCTCGGCTTCGCCTCTGTTTTCTGACAACAAACTTCTCGGTGTTTGGATATCCTGATGAAACACTCTTCCTCGTGTTTCATATATTACGTGACTCCAATATTGTGTTAATCTGTATTTTGCATTAATTGCTTCGCAATACACTCTACAACAATTTTTTCAAGTTTAAGTTGTCAGTTTATGGGGAAACGTTTTTATATTGGGCGTGAAGGTTACTACTATTCATGAAAAATAATGTCGTGTTGAAAGTTTGGTTGATATTGGTTTCCTTGAGTCTGATATAAATGATATAAATGATAGTCTGATATAAATATCTTAAATATTAATAGGACATATTTCCATATTTTTAAACATTTTTTCAAGTGTGTTCCTCCTACAATAAAGATATTTTGCTCCATCAATGTCACATATGATCAGAAGGATATATTTGGTACATTTGGATTGATTTTGGTGAGTACATGTTTGTATTCATTTTTTATCTCCAATATTGTGATAATTTGTATTACATTAATTATGCATCAATCAATTTGTACTGTTAACATCCCCCGGTATTTCAATATTTTGCAGTCAAATTTCCCACCCCCAGGACAAAATGTTCAAATGCCCCCACAGGGCCATGGCAGGCGCCATGGCACTGCTGTGGCATTATTTTACTCGAGTCAATTGTTTTCAATAAATTTAACAATATACGCAAGGCAGAATAACGTGCCGATATATAAATAAGTTACTCTTGTCTGGAAATACTGGAATATGACAGATTGTAATATATAATATAAACTAGAAGTTACTATCGCAAGGGGAAGTGCTGCCTCGAAAGTCATGGGAAGCCTAATTTTTGACAAAATTTCAAAAATCAACCCACTGTAGTATGTACACATTTCTATCAATTATTTTAATTATTTTAAATACAGCAGACTTAAATTACAAATGACTATCACCTATCTGAATATAATTGGCAAGGCTTTTGACTGCATACACAGTATACATTATGACTACAGTATGTAGTTGGTGATTGGTAAACAAATTTCTGATAAATCACCGCCACTATAAATCATGCTTCTTACTGTGGCAAAGCTGTCAGTGGAATCACAAGTGTCTCATGTTATGACAAAGCAAGCGCTAAACAAATAGGCGCTGACTAAATAAATACCAGAAATGGTATGTAACAGATGTTTACGATATTGTTGCACTATTATTTATATCGTCTAAATTTTATTGTTGAGAATGCTATACTTTCAAGATCTTTGATGAATTAGTTCATTGCACATGTCCACGACTCCACATATTATACTGTAATTGTCGTTTGGGAATACACACAGTCAACTGCAACCACTGTATTTTATTTTCCCAAAGAACTTGTAATATTGTATTTACTGCATACCAAATATTATGGTTATCCATGGCACACAAATAATTTCCATTCAGTACACTGAATTTTCACAAAAATATGGACAAATCCACTGAATTTTCACAAAGTTGAGGTAAATAATTTCTTGAAGACAGTTCCATGTACAGTTTATTACATATACAGTTGGGCAGATCAATATTGTTTTGTGCCTCAACGGGCTCCACCACAAAGGGTAGATGATCAATATATTTTTGTGCCTCAACAGGCGATATATTTGTGTCGATCACTGATCGACAGGACAAGTTGTCTTCTAACCAACACCAACAAACAACGGTTGGTAAGTTGTTCAACGACAGAAATCCCTGACGAGGAATGAGATCATGGTTAAAAGCATTCAAGTACATGTTGTCTCCTTGTACTAAGATATTGTCGATGGTTGTCGAGTTCCACTTCGTAACTGGAAGCCCAATAGCTTGTGCTGTTAACAGCGCTGATAAACTCATAAAAGAGCACTGCTTTTCTCGTGACTGGCCACTGAAACGTTCATGGCCTTGATGAATACTTCCACGAGAAAGTAAAGACAAAATAAAGACATAAACAACGTGAATAACAGCGTGGTAGCGGAACATGCGCAGTTGAGTCACTTTCGAGCACGTATGGATGACGTATGCCGACACACAAACAAACAAACGCAAAATTTAACAAATCGAGATCTGGTCAGCTATACATAGTTCGGTAAAAGGACTGGGCACGAGTAAACGCAAGAGGCATGTCAAGAATAGTGTGCTGCCTCCCTGAGGGGAGGCAGCAATTAATAATATCAATAGACTCGGTGGTTATCAAAATGTGCCAGAACCCATAATTTAAAATCAGTGTTTCATATATACAAATTGACAAAAACGTTCTTTAAAATCTTTCTCCAAAATGCACATGGCATTTCAGAGATTCCAGATTTCAAAAAATTTCTGGGGGGGGCATGCCTGCATACCTCACTTAAATATACTCCACTACAGCCCTGCCCCACATATAAGGCAAATTGTTGGTCAAATCCCCAACCCCCTGGTCATTCTGTACTGTAATTCTGTGTTTGGAATTGTGTGTGAAAAATAAATGCACTGAATTTTGAAGCAATTTCAACATTTTAAAATGTGTGTATATATTAAAATACTATTACTTGATGCTACAGTACTGCCTAGAATTAACCTAACAGAAACCGGGGTTCATCCGCGGATCATCCGTGGATCCGCGGTTCAACCTGGGTTCATCTCCGGTTCAACCGAAGTCGATTATTCAACGGTTCAACCGAAGTGTATTAACCGCAATGCGTATTTCGAAGCAACTTTATTTCGGTAGTGATTTGTTTTGACGTCTAATGTAGTTGTTAGGTAAAATCTTAGCTTAAAAATCGGCTACATGATAGATTAAAGGTTAATGTTCACAGTCGTTTTGAAAATTTTGTAATTGAAAGCTGTATATGACATGTTGGCATATTGAATCAATATGATTTGTCGATTTTTCATAGTAAACACGATCATGGCCCACAGGCAGTGAAAGGTAGCGAGAATATATACTGCTGATACATACTCCAATTTAAAAGCTCTTGTTATATGACTGTGTTTCTGGAGCATTCTAACTCGCACAATTAATTCAACAAACAAGTAATTTACACCGGATATATGCGTGCCGAAATGCTGATAATTCTGACACTAGTATTATAATGGGAACTAATGCCATCAACAACACGACAAGACATGCTTTGTATCTGTCATGCAATATTTTAAATCATACTGAAAAGATAAAAGCTCTTGTCATGACTGTATTTCTGGAGCATTCTGACTCGCACTTTTAATTCAACAAACAAGTAATTTAAGCCGGATTTACGCGCGCCGATATATGGTCGCAGATATGAATATTTAATTAATAGTAATTATTTGTTCATATTTCCTTTGAATGAATCAAACCAATTCTTTAATTTTAAAATAGGCAGGTGCAAATGCAGTATCTCAATTATACCAAAAGTTCATTTTACTATTCCATATCATCATAACAAGTACCAAAAATAACTGATGCAATCTTTTCATGCTCAATCAATATATTAAAATTAGAATTGAAGTCCCTTTCATCACCAAGACCTTTCAACCAACTAATGAAACAGTTAAAGAGTAATGTGTTATGATTTCCATAATACCTTACAGTGAGTTGCACAATGTACAATTCATTGAATGTTCCCTTCATCTGCAGGACTGGTGAAGGGGAATGCAAGACTTGTAACATGTATGTACATGCAATTATTGCTGTATTATCTGTTATAATATTTGCTGTATGATAGCCAGGGGACATAGGTGCCCCACAATAACAAGATAAATTAAAAATTAAGTGAACCATGTGGATCCTGGGCGATAACTACAGTACAATATCTACAGACACGTGTTTCGCTGTTCCACAGCTCATCAGTGTCGCTTGGTACAATCTAGATATGGGCATGAGAACTCAGTATACACAAGCGATTGCCGGTGACAAACTAACCGCTTGTGGGACAATCATATGTATATATATTTATATATATATATATATATATATATATATATATATATATATATATATATATATATATATATATATATATATATATATATATATATATATATATATATATATATATATATATATAAAGGATTTATGGTGAAGGAAAATTTCGAGTGTTGGAATATATACATTTTAAGACCAAACCGGGACCAGCTGCAAAAAATGCAACTTTAAGGCCTTCCGGCTGGGAATTGAACCCGCGACCCTGCGATGCTAGTGCAGTGCTCTGACCACTGAGCTACGGAAGCCGTTGCCGAGAGCCTAGTCACGAGTTCTGTATATATGGTGGTCATGGTAATGCCGGGATACAATTCTGGGTATATTATAGGTAATATTTGGCATTTCACTCGATCAAACTACATGTTGAAAGGATTTATGGTGAAGGAAAATTTCGAGTGTTGGAATATATACATTTTAAGACCAAACCGGGACCAGTTGCGAAAAATGGAACTTTAAGGCCTACTAAATAAAGACAGTTTAATTAAGATCAAAATATTACGCGTCTTACTTTAAACATTAAAATATAAGACCGCCTGTAGTGAAATTTAACTGCTTTTTGTCAAACCAAGGATTAGTTTTGAGATTCTAATACCTTGACTAAGCCTCTTGAAACGCCAACCTGCGTTTCTGCCCACAGAGAGTGCATGCAGGCTATTCAAACCTTCGTCGCTAACGTTGTTGCGCCGCGGTGCGATGTTACGGAAAACTAAAATCCTACCTGCGCAGCAGACGGTCGCGTTGGGGGAGGGGCTTAAAATTGGACCGGCCCGCCTCACCCGAAAGACCCCTCCCCCAACGCGACCGTCTGGTGCGCAGGCTATTGGCGGGCAGCTACCAGATATTTTTTTAAAGTTTCAGTGTGTTCTAATTCCTAAATTATAAAGCTAGCATTTTTTTATGGAATAATTTTATTATTTTACAAATTCAATTCAACCAAAAAGGTATTGGACTAATACCTTTAATACCTTAGCGCGCCGCCCCTGACCCCTAGTAATAAGTAAATTTCTTGTCGGAGGTAGGATGGCATAGGGAAGAGGTTTTCGACAGTGGGGGGCTACTAAATTGATAAAAAGCGCAATACTAAGTGTAAGAAGGAGGATTGTAAAACATGCGAAAGGAATATTTACTTTTATAGAAGTAGTTTGAGGTGTTATAAAGTGCGGACCCAACGCAGGTTACGATGGATCGTAATGGATGGCCTTTCTTGTGGTATTTGATGGAACCTCTGGTGGCGTTGCGTCAGTAGATCGTAATCTGCGATATGCGGTTTCGCTAAATTTTGTTTGTTTTTCAAATTTAAATGTTTTGAATTTAGTTCTCTTTCAAGTTTCTGAAAAGGCTTTTTTTTATTACTTCGTAAGTTTTACGATCATTTAATAAGACTTCCATTTTCTCGTTGTAATCAACTCTAGTGTCCATCACCACGAAGCAGTTACCTTTCACGGTCAGCTTTCATCACGACTGTGGTTTCATCTTTCTTCAAATTTTGGAGTGCTTTTCTTTCATGGACGTTGGTATTTCTGTGGGCTGGAAGTTTGGCTAAGAATAAGTTTCATTTCTTGTTAATAGTCTGGAGGCACTATTCGCTGGCATGCTTATTTTGCACGTTCGATGGACATTTTGAGTAGAAGCTGGAAACAGGGTATAAAATGTTCATCTTGTGATCCTTTTCAAGAATATCGCTGTTTCCAACTCGAATTTTACATTTTAAGGCAGCTAACGGAGGTTTTTTCCGGACCCTTGTTTTCGCAACATGCAAACGAGGCTGAACCAATGATTATTTCTAAT
Source organism: Chrysogorgia sp. JL179-B06 (assembly GCA_035772405.1). NCBI lineage: Eukaryota > Metazoa > Cnidaria > Anthozoa > Scleralcyonacea > Chrysogorgiidae > Chrysogorgia > Chrysogorgia sp. JL179-B06. The sequence goes on from JAYKKM010000082.1 coordinate 1,423,239, forward strand.
CGGCAGGAAAACGTTTGTCAAAGCACGTAAAAATTCGTACAATTATTTATGGCATGAATATGTTCAACATCTACACAAATAGAAGACACAGGACTATTATTTACGTTACTGGTCAGATTGATCACATGACTTTTAAAAATTCTTGTTTTCCAGCAGCAGAAAATGGTATTCACAAATGTAAAATATGAGCGGAAAGTCTATTTTAATGTAACTCAAAGTCGCCTTACAGAAATTAACGTATTAAGTAACCTTATAGTTATGCCTGGTGAACCGACATTGCTTGATGTGCAAGCTACATCTACAATACAGTCAATCGAGATATGGTCTGGAAACTCGGCAAACTTCAAAGCGACTATAATGAGCTACGTTTTGATGTTGAACCGTACCTTACACCGTGCACATCCTTTGTTTTTGGTTTATTAATATTTAAACAACACGGTTGAGCGATTAAACACAAACGATTCTATTGGATGATTGCTTCATTATACTAAAATACAATAGGTTCAGTGACTCGACCGTGCATGCACAAAATTGCATAAAGTCGAACAAAAAGATAGAACAAAGACTTCAGCTGAGTTTCCAGACCATATCTCGGTTGACTATGATGTAGGCTCCCAACCTTAACCCAATTACTAACTAAGATTATGCCACAAAATGCAACTGAAATTTTCACATGATTGTGTTTCAAGTGGCTCAGAACATTGTCTTTATTTAACTATCAATATATTAATGTCAAATATTTTCCAGAGTGTTCTCCCTAGACATAAACGTTCTATTCTTCCAAGATTCTGTTTCTGCAAACATCACCACATTTACAGGCTTTGGAGCACTGTAAAGAGAGGCGCACACAATTACATCTTCATGTGGCACAAGCACGTTCAGTAGAACATCTGCAGAATGCTAACTGTAAGCAAGCAGCCGAGATTTGTTCTTCAGTCGTTAGATTGGGCTTCAGAATGCCTTCCTCGTAATACCATCCATTTCCTTCTGGACTTTGAAGAACATGGCACGGCTTCAGTACCCTTCTCCATGCGAAAGTCTGCAGATGTGCACGCCTGATGTGTAGGTGGAGTTCATCTTGCGTGGGTGGGAGGGCGTCTAAGCTTTTTGTTGCGCGTCTAAACGATGCCACTCTCGTGATGTATGAGGACTTTATCTGTATCTGAGTTATAGAGGTGCCACACAAAGGCTTCGGCATCGGAAAGTACCCGCTCATTTGGGAGGTTCTCCTCACCACGACGCTGCAGCAGCTCAGGATATTTCAAGAACACAACCCAAGAACAGACTTCTTACCAATAACAATTTGTTTCCATCCTTGCAATCGGCATATCGAAAGTTCCACTCTACAGAGACAACACTACTAAAGGTAACTAATGATATCCAGAGAACCTTAGATAGTCATCAAGATGTTATTTTAGTAATGCTGGATCTCTCAGCAGCGTTTGATACACTCGACCACGAGATTCTATTATCGAGACTTGAGATATATTATGGTTTCTCTGGGACGGTACTTGATTGGTTTAAGTCATATCTTCACGGACGCCTGCAATCAGTGGCAATTGGTAATACTATATCTTCCCCAAGTCATCTTGAATACGGCGTACCTCAGGGATCTATTCTTGGGCCGTTGCTCTTTTCTCTCTACATGGGTCCACTGCAGGAAGTTGTCTCTCAATACAACCTCACATGTATGCTTTATGCCGATGACACACAACTCTATATCTCGGTTAACCCTTCTTGTGCGTCAGTTGCCTTCGATAGCCTCCGTCGATGTGTCAGTGATGTTATAAATTGGAATACTAACAATATGCTTCTGTGTAATGCCAACAAGACAGAAGTTATCCACCTGACATCCCGATTCAATAAACATGAAACTCCAATCTTCAATCTTCAAATGAATAACTCAACGATCAAAGTATCGAACGAAGTGCGTAACCTTGGAGTACTGCTTGATAAGAACCTAACGTTCTCTAGACATATCAATGAAATCTGCAAAAAGTCAATACTAGCCATAAGATCTATTGGTCGAATACGCAAATACCTATCCATTGAAAGTTTGAAGAGACTGGTCAATGCTCTTGTTATCTCTCGCTTGGATTACACCAATAGTCTTCTGTATGGTGTACCCAAATACGAGATTGACAAATTGCAACGAATTCAGAACATCGCTGCGAGGTTAATTATGGGAACCAAGAAACACGACCACATAACACCTGTTCTGAAAGAACTTCACTGGTTGCCGATTGAAACACGTATTAAATTCAAAATCCTGCTAGTAGTCTACAAATCATTGCATGGTCAAGCCCCGGAATATCTGTCTAGTCTAATCTCAAAACGTTCCTCTTCCCGCACACTTCGTTCTTCGCACAAATCTCTTCTAAATGTTCCGACTAAAATAGATACTGTTACCTATGGTGAACGTGCTTATTCCTATGCTGCTCCTAAACTTTGGAATGCTCTTCCCTACGACATCAAGTCTTGCAATAGTCTATCTACTTTTAAAACCTTTTTAAAAACGTATTTTTTTAAAGAAGTCTATGAATGATATATCTAGTTTTTTATTAGTTCTTAATATGTATTATTAGTCATTTACTACCATTATTATTACCACTATGTAATCTAACATTGTATATTTTATTAATACTTGTAAGCGCATTGCGATTTTTAAATGCGCATATAGAAAAACATATGTATTATTATTATTATTATTATACCAATACCAGCGAACTAGCTCGTAGTGTCGCAGCCTGTTAGAGCATGGAATGCCAACAGGGATTCTCTCTTCTCTTCCGTGATCTGGATTTGTGTTAAACGTACCAAATGCACCGAGGACGAGCACTTGTTGTCAGCGAAGGCTCAATGACGCAAAGAAGGCGTGGAGTTCTAGTGATAGAGATGTGGCTAAACTAGAATCTGACCACGAGGAGACAGACACTCACATTTTGCTGCATACCAGAGAAACCGCAATCAGAGGTAGTCAGCAGATAAATGTGATATCTCGCGACACTGATATGTTTCTGCTTCTTACGGCACACATATCCCATCTATGTCAAGTTGTGTCGATGTTTTCTGGGACAGCAAAAGAAAGCGCTATGTTCCTATACACCGAATCCAGATCACAGAAGAGAAGAGAGAATCCCTGTTGCAGGCATTACATGCTCTAACGGGCTGCGACACTACGAGCCAGTTCGCTGGTATTGGTATATAAGAAGTCTGCGTGGGCCGTGTTCTTGAAATATCCTGAGCTGCTGCAGCGTCTTGGTGAGGAAAACGTCCCAAATGAGCGGGTATACTTTCCGAAGCCTTTGTGTGGCACCTCTATAACTCAGATACATATAAAGTCCTCATACACCACGAGAGAGTGACATCGTTTAGACGCGCAACAAAAAGCTTAGATGTCCTCCCACCCAAGCAAGATGCACTCCACCTACACATCAGGCGTGCACATCTGCAGACTTTAGTATGGAGAAGGGTACTGAAGCCGTGCCATGTTCTTCAAAGTCCAGAAGGAAATGGATGGTATTACGAGGAAGGCATTCTGAAGCCCAAGCTAACGACTGAAGAACAAATCTCGGCTGCTTGCTTACAGTTAGCATTCTGCAGATGTTCTACTGAGCGTGCTTGTGCCACATGAAGATGTACTTGTGTGTGCCTCTCTTTACAGTGCTCCAAAGCCTGTAAATGTGGTGATGTTTGCAGAAACAGAATCTTGGAAGAATAGAACGTTTATGTCTAGGGAGAACACTCTGGAAAATATTTGACATTAATATATTGATAGTTAAATAAAGACAATGTTCTGAGCCACTTGAAACACAATCATGTGTAAATTTCAGTTGCATTTTGTGGCATAATCTTAGTTAGTAACTGGGTTAAGGTTGGGAGCTTACATGGATTGTTAGCATAAAGTATATCCCAGTATTGTAGATGTAGCTTGCACATCAAGCAATGTTGGACCACCAGGCATAACTATAAGGTTATTTAATACGTTAATTTCTGTAAGGCGACTTTGAGTTACATTAAAATAGACTTTCCGCTCATATTTTACATTTGTGAATACCATTTTCTGAAAGCTGAAAAATAAGAATTTTTAAAAGTCATGTGATCAATCTGACCAGTAACGTAAATAATAGTCCTGTGTCTTCTATTTGTGTAGATGTTGAACATATTCATGCCATAAATAATTGTACGAATTTTTACGTGCTTTGACAAACGTTTTCCTGCCGATTAGAAATAAATCATTGGTTCAGCCTCGTTTCCATGTTGCGAAAACAAGGGTCAGGAGAAAACCTCCGTTAGCTGCCTTAAAATGAAAAATTCGAGTTGGAAACAGCGATATTCTTGAAAAGGATAACAAGATGAACATTTTAGACCCTGTTTCCAGCTTCTAGTCAAAATGTGTCCATTGAACATGTTATTTTTGAGAACTGCCTCCAGACTATAACGTTTGTGTATGACCTAGCTTGTTTTACTTTTCGCCATTTGATATCATACTTAATGTTCTGATCTTTCAGGCTCCATATGTGTTTATATTGTTCGTTCTTAAATGAACATACATGATTGTTATACATGATTGTTATACATGTATCTTAGTTTAAATGTGGTGTCGGAAAGTCCAATATAGGTTTCTCTTGTATCCAGTGTGGTGTCTTCTGCTTGGTATATGATGTTTTTATCGTAAGTTGCAATTTCCGTCCATAGGGCACTTGTTTGATTTGCGGCAATTGAATTTTTTCTTTTCTTCACTGGGTTTAGATTTGCCTCTTTCGACTTTGTTGTGGTTCGTTATTATGCTTTTGATGTTAATCATGCAGCTGTAGCTTAATTTGAGCGTGTTTCGGTTAAAGATTTTCTGAGGTGGGTTTGATTTCGGGAAATGTTGGTCGATAAGGGTTGGGAAGCACTTTCCTACGTTTGTTTCCACGTTCATGCTATAAGGGGGGTTGTACCGCTTAGTGTTTCTTGGTAGATTTCTCCGTGTTTGTGGCACATCGTTATAGGTGAGGTTGTAGTTGTATCCACTCTTAGTGCATCTTGATATATGGGCTTCGTGTTGTCCGGCAAAGCATTCCTTGTCTGACAATATCTCCGAAAGTCTTTTGTTTATAGATTAATTATGATATCTTTTGTTTATACATTAAGTATGATATCAAATGGCGAAAAGTAAAACAAGCTAGTTCATACACAAACGGTTAACAAGAAATGCAACTTATGCTTATGGCAAAAGTATTTCATAATATGTAAACCTAATATAGCCACATTTAATAAGAGAAATGAACTGATGTCGAGCTGTAGACATTCGAAAAAGTTTTTGTTGAACAGTCCCATCACTTAAGCATGCATACTTAAATAAAGCGAGCGCATGCACCCTAGGAATGCATTGTTTTATATTCTCATTAACAACGTCACGTTCGTCCAGTACCGATGGAGCACGCCTAATTACTCCTCATGCTTAGTGTGTATGTATATATATTACAGTATATATATATTTTCTTTTTGAAGGGTCGTAGCGTCCATGAGAGGTATCATTGCAATACCCATGTCTGGTCAATGACGTCACCAGGGCAGAGTAAGATCCTGGGTGCGAAGTAGTTCGGTCCCAGACTTCCATCCTATCCCGGCCTAGTAATCTACCAAGCGGTGTAGTGATGTGGCATGCACGTAGCCGAGAACCCTCTCCCAAGGTTACCTCCAGCAGCGCTGGAGCGAGGGCTTCGAGGCATGCGAAGCCTCCTCCAAACGAGATGAGTCCCGTGTGGTAGACGAACGAATTAAGCGAGGAACAGTGCTATCGATGCGAGCACAACCGGGGAAGTGTGAATGTAGCGTTGATAAGCGTTCCTGGACCACCGACCTAATGTTTTGATGAGATGGTCCGGAACGCCTGCAGCTGCTGCAGATGTCGCCGCGCCCATGCGAAAGCTACGGCTAGAAAAATGGTCTCCTCTTCCACTAGCATACATAATGGACCGCAAGCCACGAGTTGACCAGCAGGGATGATAGTGGTGTACCAGACGCTGCGATAAATAGGGGTCCATCATCGGAACCGTGTCGGACCAGATAACTGTGTAACGCTACGACTGGACAAATCACTTTTCCAATAGAGCCGATATGTAGGGTGACCCCGTGACGAAACGGGTCGGTTTTTGACGATTTAATGCAGCAGTGAATGATACCGGCGGGGTCAATAGTGATATCTGTTATGGACCGTTGTCTGAGTGGATCGTACGCCCCCGTAGATGTAAACTCGCTGACACGGAGGAAACCAAAAAGTCCAAGCAACATGCCGCCCAAAACATGCAATGATCAAACGAGGAAAGTTACAGTAATGCGTGAATGACGCTCATGAGTTTAATCGAATCGGGAGGCGGCATAGACGGGGGGACGAAGCCGATCGTTTGATGCTGCCCGCTGCGGGCGGGGGTGTCGAGTAGGGGATCGGGGAAACACCGGTCGATGTGTAACGACCATATGGCTGCCAAGTAGACGGATATCGTAGCTGGTGATAAGTTGCAAACACACGTGGGGCCGAGAAACGAGCCAACACACAAAACTTACCAAACAGGCGTTGACCGGCACTGTACGTACGTCAGGTGGAAGGAGCCAGCCATTGAGCTAGCAGCTCGTAACATTGAGCGATGAGGATATGGAGGGACCATATTGACGAGGAGCGATGCGGGTATCGATGTTGGGCGGGGTAACAGGTGATGAAATTCCTCGTGAGGGTGACCAACCTGATTGACCCCATTGACCAAATGCTGACCCAGTCGAACGCGAAACCACCTACAACCCTGAGATTGTCATAAGCTAAAAAACGAGGCTAACACGATGTCACAGAGTTAACTAACAGGATACAGCGAATACCCTGAACCGTTTGGAGAAAGGCAACTTGCAGTATCGCCGATACCGCAAAAGATAGACGTAAAGCCCAGCGAGGCTAACGAGGGCCACCAGAACTCTCCTGCGGTGAGGGTAACAGAACGTCAGAACCCCCTGTGCCAGAGGGTCACAACCACGAGTAGAGCCACAAAACAAACGGCTCTGTCCGAGCGGGCGTCTGACCAGTACAGTCCGCCCGGCGGACACTGTGACCATCAAGGAAACAATGGGGACGTGTATCACTGGACCGACCTTATATGTGACGAAGTGAGGACACCAGAGCCAATGTAACCGCTCAAACGATGATATGGACCGTTACGTATTAACGTGTTAACGTTATTATTATTACAGCCCGGCCTGTGATGAGACCCAGACAGCCCTTTGTATCACATACATGACTATGCCTGCATTGGCGGCCGAGAGCTGAGCATCGGCCCGTGATCGACACAAAAAGGTACCATATGGGATGTTGTAGAGGCTTCACCAGGGGGGGGGGTTCGAACCCACCTGGGTACTGCGGGCCGTGGTTGTATGGAAATTGTACAATTCAACGTTCATATGCGACCAATCGCACGATGAGTAGCTGGTACTGTAATATGTCCCTAGCACGGTGAGGGCAGGCGGTAGTCAGGACTATTATATTGTATAAAAATACTAAACACCTGTACCCACTGGACGATGTCCGTAATCTGACGTGTTGGTGTTGGTGGGGAGAGGACTAAGCGGTCATCAAATGAAATGGTGGGAGGAGTATCCGCTTAGATAGGTCGACGAATAGACCTGGCCTGATGGATACCGCTAACTTGTGGGGCTAACTTGTGGGGCTAACTTGTGGGGCTAAAACCCAGGCCAATAACGATAGCCTGATTAAGGGTGGGCAGCGCCTCGGAGGAGTAAGCGGGATATTGGGGCCCAAGAAAAGGAGACGGGGTCATACCTGGCATCGGAGCAACACGGTGGCAACCACGCAGAGCCAGCCATGGAGGGTGCTTGTACTGTAGGTGCGATAAGGAGGTGCCCTGATGCACAGGGAGATGAGAACGTCACTCAGAAGGGGTGTACTAAGAAGACTGAGAGCTAATCAGGTGAGGATATGGCGTAAACGGCACCGGCGTTGGAGTGCCATAAAGGCATGGCGAAAGCGCGGTCAGACATGTGCCAGACTGCAAACCCGACTGGAACAGGTTCGCCGGTGTGGAGACTGGGTCCAAGGTAAACTAAGCCAACATGGCCGCCACTATAATGCATATGTCTCGTGTAAGAGAAGGCCACAAGGACGCCGAACTGGTCCCCAAAATCGAGGTCGGAACGGTGGGCGAGAATAAGGTGGTTGTCGTAGACGAATTCAGTGACAGTGGATGGTAGAAACGACCGGAACCTTCGCGAACTCTCAGTGATTTTTTACATTACATTTACATTACTACATTCTTAGTGATTTTTTATTGTAATTAGTTCCACATTCTCAGTAAATTTTTATTGTAATTAGTTATTCTTGGCAGTTGCCTGATGATTGCTTCGCGAGAAGCACGAAACTCCAACCCAGGCGAAACGTCCCGAAGCTGCATTAGTGAAGGTCTTGTAGATGATGTTAAGAGGGTTAAGAAGAAATGTCTTTGCGCAGTTGACCGGACCAACAATCATAACATTTATAAATCCCCCCCTCCATTTCTGCAGTGCATGGACGACAGCCGCTGCAAAATCGAATGTGTCAATACCATTATTTCGCAGCACTTCTTTAGCACATTGTAGCCAGTTACCGTTACAGCTATCAACGCAGTCGCCCCGCATAACCGCTTCTAAGATCTCCAGCCGCGTTTTCTGAGCGAGAGATATTCTCCTCGGTATTTAACATTTCATATGAGCTATTGAAAATATCGGCCTGAACTCGCGGTGATCGATCTAAAATGAATTCGGCTAAGTCCGTTTTACCTTCGCGTTTTTTGCTGTTGAGCGAGTGCTTGAAGTCAACTTCTTGCTCTGAATAATTTCGGACACGTCGAAAGCGCTCAGACGTTTCTTGCGTTTTACTTTCACTTTTGAACCATCTAACTCGCGCTGCTCTTCTGAGTCGCTCTCAGGCCTTTCTTCGTGGCTTATTTTCTCAATTGATCTTCGCTCTGTTCTTTTTCTGTTTGCACAGGCTGTTACGGGCTCTTGGGAGTTTACTAAGTCGGAATGACCATGACTCGTACTGCCGATCAATTTTAGTCACGTGTCTCCAGGCACTGTAATAATTATGATGTATATTCGAATAATGAACACTGAATTAAATATCGTTTTGACGGCAGCCATCTCCAGACTTTATTGAGCTTTACTGCAACGTGATAATGTTTACCGGACTTCTTGTGCTCTTCAAGGCTGCAGCACCAATAAAGCACTTGAGCACCACCATTTTCGAATGACTTCACAACGGCTTCAGCAAACTGATTTCTTTCTGTAAATAGTTTCACATCAGCTTGACTGTATGTCACAAGATAAACGATTATAGTGTCTCGGGATCTCAAAGAATCGTCACCTTCATCATTTGATTCGGAGCTGTAATTCATCAGCAAGTCCATGTTCGGTTTACCTCGAAGAATTAATCGCTCCATTAACTATATAATTGTATATTCAGGAATTTTTATATCCGTCCCTGTTTCAATTCTCCCAAAACACCACTTCATGTCAAGAGCTTTTATAGCAGGTTTAAAAGAACAAAATATACCCAACAATAAAATGATTTTACGAATTTTTCAGTTTTCTCTCCATAGACAATCTTGGACAAAACTTGTTGAGACAACTTTGTTTTCTTTCACTTTTTGGCGCACGAAAGATTTGTCTAACAAAAACGATTTCCCCCCTTCCCCCGTTTCAATGTTGCTCCCAAGGGCTTTATCCTGCTCCTGAAATAAGAAAACAACATTGTACGGGGAGAGGGAGGGGTGCAGATTATCGCAAATGTTTAAGTTAAACGCAAAAACTATTCCTAGGCCATTGCAGTCTCAACAGTTTTGTCCAAGATTGTAGATCAAGCTCATAGTGTATTCGATGTAGTTAAAGTGCTTATAAACCCAAACTGGGTTTTCGGTGATTCGAATAGAGCATAAAAAGTTAGTACGTACATGTGAGTTCAATCTCCGTTTTTTATTTAGACTTTTTGTTTCGGAGATATAACGGGTCAAAGTGACTATTTTTGAAAAAGGTTTCGCCAACGGGGGGCTGGATCCCAGGAACATGTTCATTTCAACTTATTATAAAAACAATTACGTTTTGACTATGTGAGCTAAAAGAACGGCTATTTCTTCAAGAAATATACAAAAAAAATTCCACTTTACTATTTGCATATATATTAAGGGTCAGACTACGGAAAGTTCATCATATACAATTGCTTTGTTCTTTAAAAAAACCCTTTATACACACAGTATAAACCTTCGACATTATATTTAAAGAGATTTTAGAGCAACCTGGTTTGTATTTCTGCCTTTAAATGCGGTTTCAAAAGTGGACGGGTATTCTAAAATTGTTCTGTTACATGCGCTTACTTTCAGATTTGTCCTCTACAATCTGGTCCAATGTAGGAAAAACTGCGATGCCACACTCATCTCTTTCAAGTCTAGGGGTCTTAAACTTCGTTACCGTAGACGAACCGCGGTGTCCATTTGTCTCTCCTCCGTCGAACAAAGTTCACCATAGGCGATTCATCGTCCCAAAAAGGTATCTGATAGACATATATATATTATTGCTGCTATTTGTTGTGTTAGAGCACCCATAAACGACACACCGTTCGGGCATTTTTCAAGGAAAACTCTCAAGTTGTCGGTCTGACGGTCTCTTCCCACTATATTAATTCCTTGTTGTCGTAGAAGATGGGTTCCTAGGATCCAGGCCATAAGCGTTAAATTGTACGCGCAACTTTTTATCGCAAAATGGGCCAAATTTGCATGTTTGACCCGTTATATCTCATCTATTCGAATCACCAAAAACCCATTTTGGGTTTACAAGCACTTTAACATTTAATATAAAAGCATGATATATCTCAAACTCACTAATAATTCATGAGCCGAAAACAAAGGAAATCATTACTGAGACGGATAACTGGATACCTGGTCTTAATTAGCATAGGATTTTGACAATTTCCACCTTAAATTTCTCTTAAAATACTAATTCGTTCGAGATGTAATATCATACACTCGAAAGAGTGTTCCATCCTCTACTTTCTAACCTAGTTCTAACCTACTTCTCGTGGGCTGGATATCGGATGAAACACTCTTTCTCATGTTTGATCTATTACTTACAAGATTTTACTTTTTCAGGGTAAATACTTTTATGATGCAAGGGACCAAACCATGGTCAGTGGTAAAATGGCGCTTTTAAAAAGGAATTCATTTCACATTCAATCAAGTCTCTCCTTTGCAGTACAGTGGATATCTTTCGTGAAGTACTGGACAGCAGATCTCCACAAAGTATTATAGAAGAAATCGAAATTGCTTTAAATTCCAATGACGAAGGTGCGATTATAGTTAGGATGAAGATGATATTCTTGACGATACCGGAAAACCTGACGCGACGACATTGATCAAGGACTACTTAACAGTGGCTGACAACGAGCGCGTTTGCCTAGATGTAGTTAATGCAGAAGATGAGGACGGGAACTGTACGACATGGAAACTTCCCTTTGAGATCAACCATGAGGAAGTGTTGGGCAAAATGACAGCAGTGCTTGCAGCTTGATTGCCGTAATAGTTGAACATATAGTTCTGACACAGCATATCCTTTTCCAGATGCTTGACGTGGACAGAGGTCTCCTGTGTGGATCAACCTTCTTCTCCATTGTATTGAGCTAAGAAAACGTTTACGACGATTTTCGTCCGAATTTACCGTCTCGTTATTTGTCGATTGCATGTGACATTTTATCAGAAATCATAAAACTTAATCCGGACAATCCCTTACCTGTGCGTCTTGTTGATTCTCACGGTCCGTCTACTGTTTCCGCACAGCCTGGAAATTTACTAAATGACCGCTGTCCTTACTATTTCTAACAGGTCATCTGTGTTTATTTTACGTCCACCTTCTATCTTATTTATTGATAGCCATTGTCACGTTCCAAATGGCACAGTTGTTACATGGTGAAGGCTAAAAGGGATGACTCAAAAGGACCTTTACATTTTTTAGAACTACTAATCCTAACCCTAATCGCAACCTTGATCCTAACCTTAGCTATCCATAACCTAACGAAAAATAAAAAACAGAAAAAAATAGAAAGGTCCTTTTGAGTCATCCCTTTTAGCAGTGATACATAAGTAATTATTGAGAATTAAGGTGGCTACATACAGTTTATGAAGTTACTAATTATAGACCAAATAATAATAATAAAGTAAATGGTTTGAACCTAGGAGTATCATTAGATGTGTGAAGAGTTGATCGTCCAGGTTGTTGTAGTCATGAGAAAGACTGATGGTCATTGGTGACTGACGTTTCGACGGCCTCAGCGGCGGTCATCTTCAGAGTCAAGTGAAGCGTGTTTGTCAGGGTTTGCCTATATATAGGTCTGGTTCAGTACGTCATCGTTTTTGTGTCATAATTAGTGTGAGTGGGTGTCGCGTCATGCGTTAAGCGTAGGCCAATATTGTTTGTCATGCGTTAAGCGTGGGTATATTGTTTGTTGGTGCATGCGAAGAAGTCTTGTGTATGGTGTCGGTGATTGTTGTGATCTGTTAAGTGGTTTATGTTCCAAGTTAGGCCCAGGTCAAACGTCGAACATTTCATGAGTCGAACTCAATGCAAATGAACTTAAACAAAAGAGTTTCCTAATTTACATTGAGTTCGACTCATGAAAAGTTCGACGTTTGACCCGAGCCTTAGTATACCAACTTTCTAGTGTAAGTCGCTGTTTTTAGTTTGCGTTGAAGGCCAACCTCGTTCCAAGGGCATTTTGCCTCCATACGAGGTTGTGTTAATGGCGATACATTCAGCCGAGTCCCAGTCAACATCGTGTTTTGTTTGTACGTAGTGTCCAGCCTGTCCCCGTTTCTAGTTGCTCGTTTTTGTTCAGCTAGTCCTCTTCAGGTTTCTGCCGGTTTCACCAATATAAGTGTCCTGGCAGTCGGCGCATTTGATCTTATAAACTGCACCCTGTCTTTCGTGAGGCTGTTCTTTGTCTTTCACGTTAGTCAGTATATGTCGCAAAGTAGTCATAGTTTGTGGGCTACACGTATGTTGTAAGGTCGTAAAATACGTGCAATAAGTCTCTGATGTACCTTTAATGTATGGTATTGTTGCTGTTGTTACGGTTGTACTGCACTGTTGTTCTCGTTAATATTGTAGTTCCGTTCAATAAAGTTAGTATTGTAGTTGTTTTTGCGAAACGCGCGCCGAAGATAGTCGTTTTCGTTTTCGCAGAGTTTCGGGTGAATCGCAAGTAAGTTGTGCTCGTCTTGTCAAAGTGTTGATGGTTGTTGCTTTGTGTACCGTTGGGTTGTAAGATGATTCGTCCAATAGTCTATCAGTGTGTGTTGGTTTTCTGTAAACACTAGTCCTTAGTTTGTTCTTGTCACGTGTTACCAAACAGTCTAGAAAAGGAAGAGTTCCATTCTCCTCAATTTCTTTTGTAAATTGTATATCACAGTTTTGTTCGTTAACATGTTTGTGAAAATCGTCGACGTCGTCTTTATGTAGCGCAGTAATGGTGTCATCAACGTAGCGAAACCAAAAAGGTAATGTTTGAAAGTTTTAAAGTTTGTTAGTGGTTGAAGTAAATTTGTTAGGTATTTGGAAAGTTCGTAAGTAGGAGACCCACAGAAAGAAACTATGGGTCGCATGGGTATTTGCGGTTTGTGAAGTTTACTAGGTAATCCGTATAGTTTAGATGGTCATGGCACAGAACATTTGAGCCGATAGTAAGTTTGTAAGTCAATAGCGTTTGTCTTTCTCAGTGAGAAAATTTTGTTGTTGAGTTTGCGTTGGAGTGATGGCGTTGGATCTCGTTTGAGTTTTTCGTACGTTTGTTAAAACGTTTTCGTACGTTTGATTAACTAGAGCGTCCGTTTTGTTCATAACAACAGTTACGCGTCCTTTGTCTGTGGGCAGTGGTACCACGATGTTATCGTCGTTTTTAAGTCGTTTCAGCGCTTTTTGTTCGTCACGTATATTATTACAAGTTATTGTCACGTATTGAGGCAGATTATGTGGCGGAAGCTACTCTACCGCATGACAAACAATATTGGCCCACGCTTAACGCATGACGCGACACCCACTCACACTAATTATGACACAAACAAACGATGACGTAATGAACCAGACGTATATATAGGAACTTCAGTCACCAACAACAGTCTACAACAACCTGCACGATTAACTTCACACATTTAATAATAATAATAATAATAATAATAAAGACGTATTAGGAGCATTATGCAATAGTCTCAATGCTCTTAAAACAATATATTCTTAATGTCACTTATAAAACTAATTGCAATTTCATTATAATAATAATAATAATAATATTATTTTAAGAGCATTGAGACAATTGCATAATGCTCCTAATACGTCATTATTATTATTATTATTACAGTTTCATATAAGATAAAGCCTACTACATATATTCAGGTTCGTACGGGTCCTTAAAAACCATGAAAATCCTTAAATTTGCATCTTACAAAATTAAGTACTCAAAAGTCCTTATTTTTTTAAAATCTACCCTGGTTCATGAAAAGTCCTTAAATTTCATTTTGTGCTATCGGTCAATGAAACTCGCATTTAATTATACAGAATCAAAAAAGACGTAAAATTGTTGCATTTTTGGTCGCGAGGCTCGAATAGGTTTGGAAACAACTCGCCATTGATCGAATTGCCCCTTTCATCGAATGTTGATTTATGTTAATGTAACAGATTAGCAGTTAAGCAGCTAGTGCTGTGCATTATTTTTAATTGTCATGCTGTAATGGTTAATGTTATAAAGTACTTGAATAGTATACAGGTGCATGTTTAATTGTAGTAGTTTTGGTATCGAGCGTCCATGCAATTGGTCCTTAAAATTGCATATTTACGCCATGGAAAGTCTTAAAAAGTCCTAAAAATTTATGTTGAAATTAGGGGATGAACCCTGTATATTACCACTTGACGTCGTACAACCTCGTACCCAGGGTACGAGGTTGGACGTCGTAAAGTGACTCGATCTTTTCATTTTCCTCCTTTTCGTACTTCATTTGAATATTTCACCATCTTAATCACTGATCTCGAAAGAAGACTGGATCGAGCAACTATTGTTCAGAAAACGAAGCCGGAAGTCTGCCATTACTAAGGGACCAACTGAGGATCCTATGAGGTTTTTTGTTGGATTATGCAGCGGCCAAAGCAAAATTTTCGTTGTACCTATCATGAGTGGCGAAGCTAGTCCCAAATGGGTGGTCATGATTTCGCTCTATATCAGAGCTCATCAGCATGCCTAGGAACCACCAGGGCCGGCGTGGACAACCGGGAGATTTCCCGTATGGCCCCCGAAAATCTGGTGATGGTCCCTGCTCTCCCGCTGTGAATAGTTGCTCTCCCCCAATCGAATAGTTTTCCTGGGCCCTATTTTTGAGCACGCCGCCCCTGGGAACCACTGACAACATATTAATGCAATGGTCAGCGAGTCCGACATGGACATTTTTTTCCAACTGGGGCTACCTTTTAGCCTCATTCATTCCGCGATTTCCGCTCTTCTGCTTAGTTAAAAAAGAAAGCCTACTAGAGTAGGGCTGCGTAAACTAGAGAAACATTTGTAATTTAGTTTATTAAAACACACTGGGTTAACATGCAAAGATATTGTGATTTTTTTTTTTTAATTACTTCTATGACAGTTTAACAGAACATTTATAGGAAGATGTTGTTTTCCAACTTGTCGTAATATCATGCATTCATACTATTCGATTAATATACGATTTCAAATACTTCTACTTTCGAATTCAATTTTTTGCTGCAATTTTTCTTTCAAATTCAATTTTTTTTTTTGGGGGGGCCGAAAGCTATTCTCCCCCCCCCCCCCGGCTTCCTACGCCCCTCTTACCATCGACAAAATAAAATAATTTTACTATGAAGAGGACCAGAAGACATTTTTCAAATTACTGGGTAAAACGATTCATGACATACCTACAGATTTACTGCGACTTTGGTCCCTTAGTAATGTCCGCCGTTGGCTCTAATTATCCAGTGAGAGAAGCCTAATATGAGACGTAAAATTAGGTTCAAGATTTTATGTATTTAATGTTAACAAAGAAACTATATTGGCCGGACACTAAACCTATTTCGCGAGAGCCACAGCTTGATTTGCTTGCAAACTCGGAGCTTCTAATGATCTCTCGTCAAATGACATTATGCAAATATGCAAGCTTCAAAATCAGCTGTTTATTCTCAGAATTTTATAAAAATGTGGAATTCTTGAAATCTATTAACAATTCACAAATTGACCGAATTTGGTCAGGTAGGGGATATTTAGTAGTGGAGAAGGGTTTTGCGAAAATAGAAACACAGGCGTCGTCGTCGCAGCTGGCGAAACCGTTGTCGGACAAAAAATAGGTAATACAATTCTCTGATACTAATAAAACCTAGTGTGAGATGGACCATACAACCCCTGAAAAATGTTTTTGAAATTAAAAATTGACTTCTATCGCTACGGCGCTGAAACTTTATAAGGTAGTGCTATGGCGGCTCTACAATTCATGCAAGTGTCAGATTATTTCATTGTCAGGGGGGTTATGCCAATTTCTCTATTTTCAGCTTTTATGGCCGTAAAGGACTAGATCGATTCCAACCAAACACTTTTTAGTGCTCCGTTTGGCAGTCTATGATAACTTATATCCGTTCCTTTGGTTTTTCGCCATCCATTTGAGCAATTTAAATATTGTAATTATCGAAACAAATAAACGTAGACTAGTAGGCTTTCTAATTTCCCGCAATCGAAAATCCGCGTCTGCTCGAGAAAGACAACATGGCGTCGAAAACTTGGCGATTTCTCCGACCTTGACTCGCTATTTCTCGTTAATTATAAGTAATATCATGAAATGAGGCGTATTAGCTGTTAAACCGCCCGCTCGATGAGGGTCATTTAGTAAAATTTTACTAAATGACCCGAATCGAGTGGGCGCGGTTTAATAGCTAATACGCCTCATTTCATGATATTACTTTGTAATATCACGTTTGCGAGTTTTCCCGAAAGGGTGCGGCAGTCTTTGCATACTTCGAGATGGGTTAATAAAAATGATGTAATACTGCAATGTTTCGTGTGTGATTTGATAATTCTACTGGGGTTCATCCTACCTTAGGTCGTATTAGTGTAATACTACCTGTCGTCACGGTTTGCCGCGGTCGTATTAGTTCTAATACAACTTCAATCGGGGTGTATTAGTGATTAAATCAACCCGTTAAGACAAAGGGAAAACTGGCAAACGTGATATTACTAAAGACAAACTACGCTATGATATTTCAGGATTAAGCTAATTGAGGTTAGATGTTTCATATGAACACAACTTGTTTTTGGACTGGAGTCCCCTTTAAAGATTATCGAAAAATCTTGAATTTTCGCTTGTAGGCGCATTCGCTTATATGCATGCGGGGGAATAGGGTACAGCATAACGAATTTAATAGCCTTTCGTACGTCATTATGTAGAACGAATATTAGACAGTTTTCTATAAAATTTCAAGGCCAATTCATTCCTAACATTCCTAGTTCATTTAAACAAAAGTTAAAACAATTTCTTTGTTCAAAATATTAAGAATACTACCATAGTATTTGTCTGCCAAAGTTGAAGCATTAATTATTCAGATGTAATTATATAAGGGACTGTTCATTATTTATGGCCAGGATGGCCGAAGAGAAAATGGTTAGATAACTAAAAATACTAAGATCTTTACCCAAAAATGGTTGTGTCGGTTAAATTTCTGATCGTAATTTGGTTGGGTAAAATTTTTTTTCACGACCAAATCTATTCTCTGCGGCCCCACGACCAGTCATTATTTATGCCGGGATGGGGGTCGAAGAGAAAATGGTTGGGTAACTAAAAATTCTATGACCTAAATGGTTGGGTATAAAATAATCTTCTCTGAAGGCTTGGGTAGCAAAACTTTCATGACTAAAAAATTAAGAGTTCATCATTTAAAATTGTGTTATCATCTCCAGTTCTCCTTAGTCTTCATTGCATATTAGCTTTTGTTATTGTATTTCTCTCCTTGTTTTCCTTGGATTCCTGCTCTGTATAGGGAGATAATAATCTGAATGTTATATAAGTATATGTTTATAAGTATACTTGCCGTCGCACACAATACATTGACTAAAAGTATCCCACAGCATGCAACAAAAGTGAAAACAAAATGGCGACCTTTCGTCGCTTACCTCGCAGTCTTCCGTAACGTGTTCGGGTGTGACGTAGTTGCCACAACTTTTCAAATAAACCCATTCACCCCAAGCCAATAGCATAGTGTTTGATGACTACGTCATCAGACACAAAAAGGCTGCGTCTCAGTATCATAAGCTAATTAATATCTTGTAACAATGTTTAATTTAATTAATTACAATATTTTTCAATTAACATCGCTGCGTCTCAGTATCATAAGCTAATTAATTTTAATCTTATTAATTACATAAAACAGACAAAAATCTCATTTAACATCGCACAATGAACATGCACTTATAATGCCACTAAAAATGGTCATAAATTCATGGAAAATCTTTCTCCAATTTGAAACTCTCCAGGTCGACGTCTTTCCTCGGGCAGTTCGTGAATTATGTAATTAGTTTCAAACCATACACTATAGTAAAATTTGTTAGACTATAATGTTAAACATTGCTGGAAAACTGTTTATTCGCACAGAAAGCTAATTGTTTTAATCAAAATAGTCAATACAATACTGGATAGCCCAAATTAAATTTACTCAGATGATAAAACAAATTATGTGGTCATATTGTATATAGGGTCGCGGGTTCAATTCCACCCGGAAGGCCTTTGAAGTTGCATTTTTCGCAACTGGTCCCGGTTTGGTCTTAAAATGTATGTATTCCAACACTCGACATTTTCCTTCACCATAAATCCTTTCTATATATATATATATATATATATATATATAGATTTTCGCTTACCTCAAAACTGGTCTGCTACAACTTGTTTCATGATGAAACAAGATGTAGCAGACCAGTTTTGAGGTAAGCGAAAATCTATTATTTGCTCTAACTATATGTTGTTGAGCACTCTTTGCATTTCGTAGACCAAAACCTACACGTATATATATATATATATATATATATATATATATATATATATATATATATATATATATATATATATATATATATATATATATATATATATATATATATATATATATATATATATATATATTATATATATATATATATAGTACAATATCTACAGACAGGTGTTTCGCTGTTCCACAGCTCATATCTAGATCGTACCAAGCTACACTGATGGGCATGAGAAGTAATTATACACAAACGATTGCCGGTGACAACCACTTGTGGGACAAACAGCGGTCATGCGCACATCCAGAGAGCATGAAGCGGTGTAGGGCCAGAGTGCTCAAACTACCACAAGGGTAGTGGGCGTTCCATTATCGCTAAAGGACACCTACACCAACTTCACAGAGTGCTCAACAACACCGAAGTGAAGGAGCGTATATATATATATATATATATATATATATATATATATATATATATATATATATATATATATATATATATATATATATATATATTTATAGTGAAAGGATTTATGGTGAAGGAAAATTTCGAGTGTTGGAATACATACATTTTAAGACCAAACCGGGACCAGTTGCAAAAAATGCAACTTTAGCGGCCTTCCGGTAGGAATTGAACCCCCGCGACCCTGCGATTGCTAGTGCAGTGCTCTGACCACTGAGCTACGGAAGCCGTTGCCGAGAGCCTAGTCACGAGTTCTGTATATATGATGGTAATGCCGGGATAAGATTCTGGGTATATTATAGGTAATATTTGGCATTTCACTCGATCAAACTACATGTTGAAAGGATTTATGGTGAAGGAAAATTTCGAGTGTTGGAATACATACATTTTAAGACCAAACCGGGACCAGTTGCGAAAAATGCAACTTTAGCGGCCTTCCGGTAGGAATTTAACCCGCGACCCTGCGATTGCTAGTGCAGTGCTCTGACCACTGAGCTACGGAAGCCGTTGCCGAGAGCCTAGTCACGAGTTCTGTATATATGATGGTAATGCCGGGATAAGATTCTGGGTATATTATAGGTAATATAATATATATATATATATATATATATATATATATATATATATATATATATATATATATATATATAATATATATATATATATATATATATATATATATATATATATATATATATATATATATATATATATATATATATATATAGCGGCACTGTGTAACTCTAGCACGAACAATTCAAACTATATATCAGGAAGTGTCAAGACAATTGGAAGTTTGAGAAAATGAATACATTATTTGTGGTTGTTCTCTTAGCTGGAGTTGGAGCTTCCTGTGCTGGGTTGGTTGATTGATGTAAGTATATACAAAAGGACCTATACCATGGCCATATATGTATAAATACCAAATATTGTTGTAGTTTGATCGAGTGAAATGCCAAATATTACCTATAATATACCCAGAATCTTATCTCGGCATAGGCTCTCTGCAACGGCTTCCGTAGCTCAGTGGTCAGAGCACTCCACTAGCATCGCAGGGTCGCGGGTTCAATTCCAGCCGGAAGGCCTTGAAGTTGCATTTTCGCAACTGGTCCCGGTTTGGTCTTAAAATGTATATGTACCCAACACTCGAAATTTTCCTTCACTATAAATCCTTTCAATATATATATATATGTATATATATATATATATATATATGTATATGTATATATATATATTATATATATATATATATATATATATATATATATAATATATATATTATATATATATATTATATATATATATTATATATATATATTTATATATATATATATATATATATATATATATATATATATATATATATATATATATATATATATATATATATATCCCAATAATGTGTATATTGCTAGCTTTGACGTAACCTCTCTTTTCACTAACATTCCATTAGATGAAACCATCGACATCATTATTCAAAAGGTTTTCGTTGGCTCTACTAAATTTCACGGCTTTTCTACTGTCGAGTTTCGTAAACTTTTAGATTTAACAGTGAAAAATTGTCATTTCTTGTTCAACGGCGAAGTATATCAACAGGTATAGATGGCGTTGCCATGGGTTCTCCCCTGGAACCTCTCTTTGCCAATATATTTCTCGCCTATCATGAACGCACTTGGATAGATGAATGTCCACGTGAGTTCAAACCTTTGTTTTGTCATCGTTATGTTGACGACTGTTTTATCTTATTTCGTTGTTACCGTTGGACAAATATTTGTCGAACGAGAGTCGGACATGCAAGGGTGTGTTAGAAACATTAGCGAGTGTCTAATGGATCGAATGGATCGAATGGACAAAGGTGGTTACCGTTGGACAAATATTTGTCGAACGAGAGTCGGACATGCAAGGGTGTGTTAGAAACATTAGCGAGTGTCTAATGGATCGAATGGATCGAATGGACAAAGGTGGTTACCGTTGGAAAAATATTTGTCGAACGAGAGTCGGACATGCAAGGGTGTGTTAGAAACATTAGAGTGTCTAATGGATCTAATGGATCGAATCGATCGAATGGACAAAGGTGGTTACCGTTGGACAAATATTTGTCGAACGAGAGTCGGATGTGTTAGAAACATTAGCGAGTGTCTAATGGATCGAATCGATCGAATGGACAAAGGTGGTTACCGTTGGACAAATAGTTGTCGGACATGCAAGGGTGTGTTAGAAACAGTAGCGAGTGTTTAATGGATCGAATGGACAAAGGTGGTTACCGTTGGACAAATATTTGTTGAACGAGAGTCGGACATTAGCGAGTGTCGATCGAATGGACAAATTGTGGTTACCGTTACTTCGGAGCTCTGACGAGTACCAATTGAATATCACGTATTAACTAAATTTTCTGGTTACCGTTGGACAAATATTTGTCCAACGAGAGTCGGATATGCAAGGGTGTGTTAGAAACATTAGCGAGTGTCTAATGGATCGAATCGATCGAATCGACAAAGGTGTTTACCGTTGGACAAATATTTGTCGAACGAGAGTCGGACATGTCATGCAAGGGTGTGTTCGAAACATTAGCGAGTGTCTAATGGATCGAATCGATCGAATGGACAAAGGTGGTTACCGTTGGACAAATATTTGTCGAACGAGAGTCGGACATTAGCGAGTGTCTAATGGATCGAATCGATCGAATGGACAAATTGTTGTTACCGTTACTTCGGAGCTCTGACGAGTACCAATTGAATATCACGTATTAACTAAATTTTCTGGTTACCGTTGGACAAATATTTGTCCAACGAGAGTCGGACATGCAAGGGTGTGTTAGAAACATTAGCGAGTGTCTAATGGATCGAATGGATCGAATCGACAAAGGTGTTTACCGTTGGACAAATATTTGTCGAACGAGAGTCGGACATGTCATGCAAGGGTGTGTTCGAAACATTAGCGAGTGTCTAATGGATCGAATCGATCGAATCGACAAAGGTGGTTACCGTTGGACTAATATTTGTCCAACGAGAGTCGGACATGCAAGGGTGTGTTAGAAACATTAGCGAGTGTCTAATGGCTCGAATCGATCGAATCGACAAAGGTGGTTACCGTTGGACAAATATTTGTCCAACGAGAGTATGTCGCTGCAATGTGTAATAATTAATGGCTAATATTTCAATTAATGAAGCCAACCATTGGGAAAGCATGGTGAGCTGTCAACATTGGAGAGATGACAGTGGTGAACTGTCACTGGATATGTCATCACAAAAGGATGTGAAAACAGCCATACCATAAAGCACGCAAGCCGAGACTAAAATAAGCGCAGGTTTTAAAGGTAGTTGAAAATAAGCCACTGCTTGTTGGGATTGCGCGTTTATTGGCGACTTATTTAGAGCCTTATTTTCTCCGCTATAAATGGTGCTGTTCATATAATGACTATATAATTACTTGCTAGGTATCACTGTGCGCACACTATGGTTTATTACATCCTGTACCAGTATACATTGTATTTCTTCGTTATGATATTCGGCCTTTTTCGCTTTAGGGGCTACACACGTCGCAATCCGAGTATGTCGGAACAATCGTGACATTTAATTCAGTGGTATTGATTAATTGATATAATTTTGTCGATAATATAAGCGGAGGCGAATGGCCAGAATGGGGTTCGTGTTTCACGGTGAATTGGATTAAGCAGGTGTCCCAGGAAATTCGTCCTGCCGTAATATCGCCCCCCTGGGGGCGATATTCCTAGGAAATCCGCCCTCGCGTTTTCCAAAGCAATATTTAATTTTGTCACCACGACAAAATCGTTATTTTAAGAACTATTTTCTGGTAATAATATAAACAGAGGGTAGGGTAGCTACGTCATGAATAGGAAGAACAGCCCAGATAATTAAAATGCGATTATAAGATAAAGTTAAAACATCACACACAATAGGAAGCCAAGGTCCGATCCAGTACTATTTTAGAGATATGTGGAAGAGACCAATGTTCCGCAACCGACCCTATTCAAATTCTAGACCCTTTGTTCATATTGTTGTTTTGAATGTGTTAGTGGTTCATTGTTAAAAAGTGGTCACCGCAAAGGCCATTGTTAACGATTGCTATTGTCGAAATTTGCAGCACTTTATCTGATAATTTCTATTTTTATTCAATATTCCAATAGCTATAAATTGTCTGAACTGGTCAACTAATATATTTAAGTATTTTTTTTGTAAAATATTAAAGTTAATAAACAATGTTCTTGAGAAGTTTTGATTTTAAAACGAAATTGAGAGGGGGGCAAATTTCCTAGAGGGGGGCGAATATCCTGGAAAATTCGCTCCTAGGGGGGCGAAATTCCTAGGAAATTCTCCCCGGGGAGGGCAAGATTCCTAGGAAATTCGCCCCTCCAGGGGGAGGGGGGCGAATTTCCTGGGAGGGCGAATTTCCTGTGACACCGGTTTTATCTAATGCAAGCGTAGAATAACACAAATATATAACCGCAATGTCACCGGACGAGTGCCTGGCAATATTTCCCCATTTATTAGATGAGACGTTTCTGCGTCGTATAAAATGAATCAATCCGCATTTTGTATCGCCTGATGAGTGAATATGGTGTCATCAGGTAATTTGTGGCAATTCGGCTCCCGTTGAAGAGTTACAATTTTCCAAAACATGTGGACTAACGTTACTGTTCGATTGAAATGTCGAGTAAGGCGCGGTATTGCAGAATAGACAGTTTAGACATAAGAAGTATATTGTGTATATTTATACAGTGTATACCGTATATAATGTATAGTTATACTGAGTAGACAGGTGGCGTATATTCTGTCAATTCTCCTTTGCTTATTATACACTATATACGTCTAATAGACGTCTAGTGTATATTAACGACTATTGTGTCTATTTACACACTTATACATAAACTGTGAGTGTCTATTGTGTATATTAGCGTCTAATTATACACTATATACGTCTAATAGACGTCTAGTGTATATTAACGTCTATTGTGTCTATTTACACACTTGTATACATAAACTGTGAGTGTCTATTGTGTATATTAGCGTCTAATTATACACTATATACGTCTAATAGACGTCTAGTGTATATTAACGTCTATTGTGTCTATTTACACACTTGTATACATAAACTGTGAGTGTCTATTGTGTATATTGTATATTAGCGTCTAATTATACACTATATACGTCTAATAGACGTCTAGTGTATATTAAGGTCTATTGTGTCTATTTACACACTTGTATACATAAACTGTGAGTGTCTATTGTGTATATTGTTTAATATTAGCGTCTAATTATTTTCACTATATACGTCTAATGTACGTCTAGTCACAAACACTATGCGAATGTAGCAGCGTAGTCAGTATATAGTTAACGTAGTTTTGAAATAGAACGAGGCAACAACATATGATACTGTTCCATTCAATAGCGATATGTTGCGTATTTTTGAAATAGACTACGGCTATAATATTGTTTAACTCAATAGAGAAATGTTGCGTGGTTTTGGGATAGAACGAGGCAACAACTTATAATATTGTTTCATTCAATATACATACGTCAGTATCTCGTCACCAAATTCTCGGCAGTTTACCACCTTTTCACTTTGCTACATATATATATATATATATATACATATATAAAGATTGTTTGCTGTTACTAATAGTTTCACGCCCGTAGACGATCTTCAGACAACTGAAAGAAAATTCGTCTTGATTGTCCTGTTATAACGGTGGTTACGTTGTGGCAATGGAATGTGGCGACGTCATTGCGGTCCATTTCAAGTTGCGTGGTCTGTGTTTGTTTCGGTGACGGCATTTTGAAAATATTTCGGATCTTTTGTTTCGGAGGTGGTTTGGGTCGGCTTTCATAATACACAATTTTTCTTCCAGGCGTGCAAATCACATCGTTTATCCCCACTGCTGTATGATTTCGCGCGTTTCAAAATTGACCCTTCACCATGTAGTCGCGTTTCTCCATCTTCAATTTCCAAATGTAACTTGATATATAAGTTCCTTTAAATATACAGCATCACGGATTGATTTGGTATGGTTGTTGTAACAGGTCTTAAAAGAGGTTGCAGTCATGCCAATGTATTTTTTGGTCGTCATGTCATCGGCTGTGGTCACTTCGGCTTGATAAATCAAATTTGCGGTAAGGCACCGCAGCTTCCTTCTAGGGGGCAGCTATCCTTCGTTCGGCAATCGCACTTGGGTTTGTCGGAGATGGCGTTGATATATGTTGTTTAGTTTCGAAAAGATACGAGCGTATATAATTACATCATTATTCTACTATATATATATATATATATATATATATATATATAACAAGTAATATTTGGCATTTCACTCGATCAAACTACATGTTCTCAGGATTTATGGTATGTATGTTGCGTGGTTTTATAATAGAACCATAGGTAGCCCAGACACAAATTTCGAGTATGAATAGATATACATAGTTATATTATTTTTTTTTATAATTCATTTATTTACTGCATAAAAATGCATACTGTTGGCCTGTAATTGTTCATATCTTCTTTCATAACATCAATATATTCTATAAGCTTAGCAGTGTTTCAAAATATTCATCAAATACACTGCTACTCTATATTACCCCCTGCGGTGTTCATCTCGCTTTACCGTCAGATAAACATTGTTATATTACTATTTTTACCGTAAAATATACAGGAAAATCAAATTTACTGGTAGGACTAACTGCCTACTTAATATACCATGCAAGAGGGAAAATTTACACATATACTTACGATTAGACGGCTTTAAATCACGTTTGAAGTCGACCAGGTTTTGCGGGCGACGCGGCGGAAGAGGGAAATAAAGGAAAGGTTGGCAACTGTCAAGCCAATCTCGCGCTAACTTCTCGCGAATAATGCCGTCTAACTCAGCTCCAAGGAATTTTTCAATGACAAATTTACGGCAGTTGATACAAATATCATCACGCTTCTAAACCAAGCAGTTACTTTGAAGAATAATTGTTTCGTTGTCAAGAAATTTCGCTTCAAATCACGGTAGAATGCCTCCAATTTGCAATGTGACCATAGGTAGCCCAGACACAAATTTCGAGTATGAATAGATATACATAGTTATATTATTTTTTTTTATAATTCATTTATTTACTGCATAAAAATGCATACTGTTGGCCTGTAATTGTTCATATCTTCTTTCATAACATCAATATATTCTATAAGCTTAGCAGTGTTTCAAAATATTCATCAAATACACTGCTACTCTATATTACCCCCTGCGGTGTTCATCTCGCTTTACCGTCAGATAAACATTGTTATATTACTATTTTTACCGTAAAATATACAGGAAAATCAAATTTACTGGTAGGACTAACTGCCTACTTAATATACCATGCAAGAGGGAAAATTTACACATATACTTACGATTAGACGGCTTTAAATCACGTTTGAAGTCGACCAGGTTTTGCGGGCGACGCGGCGGAAGAGGGAAATAAAGGAAAGGTTGGCAACTGTCAAGCCAATCTCGCGCTAACTTCTCGCGAATAATGCCGTCTAACTCAGCTCCAAGGAATTTTTCAATGACAAATTTACGGCAGTTGATACAAATATCATCACGCTTCTAAACCAAGCAGTTACTTTGAAGAATAATTGTTTCGTTGTCAAGAAATTTCGCTTCAAATCACAGTAGAATGCCTCCAATTTGCAATGTGACCATAGGTAGCCCAGACACAAATTTCGAGTATGAATAGATATACATAGTTATATTATTTTTTTTTATAATTCATTTATTTACTGCATAAAAATGCATACTGTTGGCCTGTAATTGTTCATATCTTCTTTCATAACATCAATATATTCTATAAGCTTAGCAGTGTTTCAAAATATTCATCAAATACACTGCTACTCTATATTACCCCCTGCGGTGTTCATCTCGCTTTACCGTCAGATAAACATTGTTATATTACTATTTTTACCGTAAAATATACAGGAAAATCAAATTTACTGGTAGGACTAACTGCCTACTTAATATACCATGCAAGAGGGAAAATTTACACATATACTTACGATTAGACGGCTTTAAATCACGTTTGAAGTCGACCAGGTTTTGCGGGCGACGCGGCGGAAGAGGGAAATTAAGGAAAGGTTGGCAACTGTCAAGCCAATCTCGCGCTAACTTCTCGCGAATAATGCCGTCTAACTCAGCTCCAAGGAATTTTTCAATGACAAATTTACGGCAGTTGATACAAATATCATCACGCTTCTAAACCAAGCAGTTACTTTGAAGAATAATTGTTTCGTTGTCAAGAAATTTCGCTTCAAATCACAGTAGAATGCCTCCAATTTGCAATGTGACCGGGCGCAAGGTGAACAAGGTTCACAACCGACAATTTTCAAATTTAAATCTCGCGCGTAATTGGTTAATCGTAATTAGGTTAAAATGGCTTTCAGCATTATCAGGGGGGGCGTTTTTGTCAAACATCAAAATCTCGTGTCGCGATATATGCCGATCTTCGAAGTTCAATGGCGCGTTTACAGTAAAGTGTGGCGCGCTCTGACGGAAAAGAGAATTTCAAGGATGGACGAAGGCGATCAAGCGGACAACTCTAGTCAAGAACCGATACGGTAAGTTTTACGGTTTACATCTAGTATTTCAACTTGCATATTATTATATCTCGCAAAGATTCAACATTTCAGCCATGAATAAATAATAAAAATTATGTGTCATTCATGCACGATGCACGGTGAAATGGATTGTTAGAAATCGAATAATTTTGTCGCCATATATCTATGGCTCGTATACAAAGTGTGCGCACTTGTTTGAAGAGAATCAGCTAGTTGAAATGAAATGACGGCTAACGAAGAAGTTTCAAAATGAACAGGCGCTTTGTTCGAACGATGAAGTTAGGCCTTTGTTTAATATTGGCGCAATTATTACGATAATGTCTCATGCGCAACTAATTCGTATAACTCAAACGAATCGCAATTATGTGAATCGATCAAATAGTATACGGTTTTGTGAAGCGTTTCCATATTTTACGTATAGCCAGACAACTGTAATTTAATACTTTATTAATATACAGTTGATACTAGAAACATGTAAAACATTGTTTATTGTTTTTTATAAGTATTGTATTATGTGAATAGAGACAATCATCAGTTTATCAAATTTCTAATTTCTGTACTTTTCTAATTTCTATAATTTCTATATACATTTTATCTAAATATGACATTGAAGGCCAGCCAGGCAGTGGCCCTACTAGAAACCTTACTCGTAAGTATATGTGTAAATTTTCCCTCTTGCATGGTATATTAAGTAGGCAGTTAGTCCTACCAGTAAATTTGATTTTCCTGTATATTTTACGGTAAAAATAGTAATATAACAATGTTTATCTGACGGTAAAGCGAGATGAACACCGCAGGGGGTAATATAGAGTAGCAGTGTATTTGATGAACATTTTGAAACACTGCTAAGCTTATAGAATATATTGATGTTATGAAAGAAGATATGAACAATTACAGGCCAACAGTATGCATTTTTATGCAGTAAATAAATGAATTATAAAAAAAAATAATATAACTATGTTTATCTATTCATACTCGAAATTTGTGTCTGGGCTACCTATGATAGAACGAGGCAGCGTAGTCAGTATAGTTGGCGTGGTTTTGGAATAGAACGAGGCAATAACATATAATATTGTTTCATTCAATATATTTATATATATATATATATATATATATATAGACCACTTATACACTATGTCTATAGGACCATACGTGTATTAGACGTATATAGTGTATAATTAGACGCTAATATATACAATATACACAATAGACACACACAGTTTATGTATAAGTGTGTAAATAGACACAATAGACGTAAATATACACTATACCTGTATTAGACGTATATAGTGTATAATTAGACGCTAATATACACAATATACACAATAGACACTCATATAAGTGTGTAAATAGACACAATAGACGTTAATATACACTATACGTGTATTAGACGTATATAGTGTATAATTAGACGCTAATATACACAATATACACAATAGACACTCACAGTTTATGTATAAGTGTGTAAATAGACACAACAGACGTAAATATACACTAGACGTCTATTAGACGTATATAGTGTATAATTAGACGCTAATATACACAATAGACACTCGCAGTTTATGTATAAGTGTGTAAATAGACACAATAGACAGAAATATACACTATACGTCTATTAGACGTATATAGTGTATAATTATAGTGTCTAATCTGATATATTGTGTCTATTTGTTTAAATATACAGTCTTGTATAACTAGACAGAATATACAGTCGGAATATACAAGTGTATATTCTGTCTATTCTGCAATCCCGCGCCTTAGTGGAAATGTCGTACCTAAGAGTTATTTGATATTTTTTATATTTATCTTTAAATTACGATGACATAACCTTAGTACAGTCAATGCGGGGTGTTTTTGAGAACGACGCAACATATACATTGTGAACACTTGACACATGTAGTGCGCCGTGCGCATATAGTTATGAAGGATTTTGTTGGTAAACATGCGGCTAAAAGCTGACCTGCTCTGGACTAAAAATAGCGACACCGCGATATGTCATTATGATTATGGTAATATTATACATATTTTCATTCGGTGGCGAGATTCCGACAAACGTGGTTTATTCTTATCGTCGAGCTCTTCTTGGTTTATTCTGTTGGTTTATTCTCTTCGAGTTTCTTGCCTCTCTTGCGCGCTATATTTAACGTTAGACACATCCCAAACGTAAATAGAGAAAACATATCCAGCCGATAAAAGCTAGACCGTTTAAAAGCATCTATAATACCCAAGTTGAAACAATGTGAGTGGAAATTATATCGACAGAATTGTTGTCTATAGATGTTTTCTCCGCGGTTCAAATTTTATCTAGTATGTAGACAGTATCTAAAACGTTTCTATTTTCAATTAACTCTTTGTGGTTTCACATGGCCAACTTTCCTGCGGCGTAAATAATAATAATATACGCCGCAGGAAAGTTGACCATGTGCTCTGACAATATACTCGGTTGCCAATATACGAACAACCACAACTACACGCGTTTCTATTCAAACATCCCAGTTTCTCCATTCGCAAACACACCACCGCCCTTCGACTCCATTTTCACCCACACATTGTTCATGTCAATCATCAATGTTATCCGCATAATATAATTATTTTGATATTCGTTAATATGCTCAAATGTACTGTTTGCCCACTATTTACAAAATTCAACACCGATGTAGGTCTCATTACCCACCCATATATTACACAAATTCTCACACTATTCACAATCTCTATCTACTCCTACTGTTGGTACACACCACACACATGTATTTCGTATCCAAATGGGAACACCCGTTTTAAGTGTCAAATTTACGTCACCCGTTTTTAATTATAAAATCACGTCATCCAACTCAGAGCCCCATGCCGTATCTGAATTTACTCCAGTCGATTGTCAAAACATCCTACTTATTACCATTTTAACACCGGTGCAGGTCCCACCACCTATCTTTTTATCAAAATAATTTAAAAGTGCAGATATCTGTGGCAAAGTTTATTATCTGGCAAGTGGCAAAGCGGCCCCCGTTCAGTTGAAGAGTTACAACTTTCTAAAACATCTTTCCAACATATACATTGTGAACACTTGTGTTTGTGAAGGATATTCAGGAAGCGCACAATAGCATGCCATTGAATGTCAAAATAATTTAAAAGTGCAGATATCTGTGGCAAAGTTTATTATCTGGCAAGTGGTAAAGCGGCCCCCGTTCAGTTGAAGAGTTACAACTTTCTAAAACATCTTTCCAACATATACATTGTGAACACTTGACATTTGTGTTTGTGAAAGATATTCAGGAAGCGCACAATAGCATGCCATTGAATGTCAAAATAATTTAAAAGTGCAGATATCTGTGGCAAAGTTTATTAAGTGGCAAAGCGGCCCCCGTTCAGTTGAAGAGTTACAACTTTCTAAAACATCTTTCGTGAGTGGACTAACCTTAGTGCAGTCAATGCGGGGTATTTTTGAGAACGACGCAACATATACATTGTGAGCACTTGTGTTTGTGAAAGATATTCAGGAAGCGCACAATAGCATGCCATTGAATATCAAAATAATTTAAAGTGGCAAAGCGGCCCCAGTTCAGTTGAAGAGTTACAACTTTCTAAAACATCTTTCGTGAGCATAATTAACGCGGGGTATTTTTGAGAACGATGCAACATATACATTGTGAGCACTTGTGTTTGTGAAAGATATTCAGGAAATAGCATGCCATTGAATGTCAAAGTAATTTAAAAGTGCAGATATCTGTGGCAAAGTTTATTATCTGGCAAGTGGCAAAGCGGCCCCCGTTCAGTTGAAGAATTACAACTTTCTAAAACATCTTTCGTGAGTGGATTAACCTTAGCATAGTTAACGCGAGGTATTTTTGAGAACGACGCAACATATACAGCGCATATAGTTATGAAGGATTTTGTTGGCAAGCGCACAAAAGTATTTTATGCAAAAATAGTTCAAAAGTGCAAATATTTGACAATATGTGCGCCGTTTAGTATTCTAAATCATCTAAACGTTTCGCGCAAAATTGTGTGTAGAAAGTGACAGTTAATAACGAATTAAAATGTCATGCTGTTGCATGGTAGTTTCCTTTCTCAGCCATCTGACAAATATTTGTCGAACCCAAAAACGTTTGTCTATTGGATCCATTCGATGCATTCGATGCATAGGACAATTGATGTATTTCTGTCCAATTGATAAGACGTTTGTCGAATGGATCGATCCGATAAGACGTTTGTCGAATGGATCGATCCGTACGATCGGAAACCTTTTTGTCGATTGGACTCCAATCGTTGATATTGGACATGTATGCTTAGATCACATGTTGTATATAATTTTACGTGCGGAAGCTGCGGAGCTTCTTACATCGGAGAAACAATCCGACATTTAAATACACGTGTGTCTAACCACATGGGAATCTCACCTCTTACTGGGAAGAAGTATAGTAACCCTCCTCTTACAAGTATCCTCTCTCACCACCGTGACACTGGTCACCCTGTCTCTTTTAGTGATTTTAAGATTATTTCTAGTTGTACTTTCGAATCAGAACTTCTTTTGCGCGAAACTCTTCTTATTCGCGATCTCAAACCACCTTTAAACGCAAATATTGGCACCGCACCACTTTTTCTTTTGTAAGATAATTCCTTCTTTGTCATTGTATACTAGTGTCGTCTCATCCTGTAATATGTATTTTTTAGTTTCCTCTCTATTTGCTAATTATCCATAATTTATGACAACTTTGTAACTATATATTTAGGCTAATTATTATTCTCTGAAGATGTTGTGTTAACAATGAAACGTTAGAACTTTATTAAATATTATGATTTCACTCGTGTTTTACTCAATATAATGGTTTTTGTCAAAATATTATGCTGGGCTTAATATACACAATAGACACTCACAGTTTATGTATAAGTGTGTAAATAGACACAACAGACGTAAATATACACTAGACGTCTATTAGACGTATATAGTGTATAATTAGACGCTAATATACACAATAGACACTCGCAGTTTATGTATAAGTGTGTAAATAGACACAATAGATAGAAATATACACTATACGTCTATTAGACGTATATAGTGTATAATTATAGTGTCTAATCTGATATATTGTGTCTATTTGTTTAAATATACAGTCTTGTATAACTAGACAGAATATACAGTCGGAATATACAAGTGTATATTCTGTCTATTCTGCAATCCCGCGCCTTAGTGGAAATGTCGTACCTAAGAGTTATTTGATATTTTTTATATTTATCTTTAAATTACGATGCCATAACCTTAGTACAGTCAATGCGGGGTGTTTTTGAGAACGACGCAACATATACATTGTGAACACTTGACACATGTAGTGCGCCGTGCGCATATAGTTATGAAGGATTTTGTTGGTAAACATGCGGCTAAAAGCTGACCTGCTCTGGACTAAAAATAGCGACACCGCGATATGTCATTATGATTATGGTAATATTATACATATTTTCATTCTGTGGCGAGATTCCGACAAACGTGGTTTATTCTTATCGTCGAGCTCTTCTTGGTTTATTCTGTTGGTTTATTCTCTTCGAGTTTCTTGCCTCTCTTGCGCGCTATATTTAACGTTAGACACATCCCAAACGTAAATAGAGAAAACATATCCAGCCGATAAAAGCTAGACCGTTTAAAAGCATCTATAATACCCAAGTTGAAACAATGTGAGTGGAAATTATATCGACAGAATTGTTGTCTATAGATGTTTTCTCCGCGGTTCAAATTTTATCTAGTATGTAGACAGTATCTAAAACGTTTCTATTTTCAATTAACTCTTTGTGGTTTCACATGGCCAACTTTCCTGCGGCGTAAATAATAATAATATACGCCGCAGGAAAGTTGACCATGTGCTCTGACAATATACTCGGTTGCCAATATACGAACAACCACAACTACACGCGTTTCTATTCAAAAATCCCAGTTTCTCCATTCGCAAACACACCACCGCCCTTCGACTCCATTTTCACCCACACATTGTTCATGTCAATCATCAATGTTATCCGCATAATATAATTATTTTGATATTCGTTAATATGCTCAAATGTACTGTTTGCCCACTATTTACAAAATTCAACACCGATGTAGGTCTCATTACCCACCCATATATTACACAAATTCTCACACTATTCACAATCTCTATCTACTCCTACTGTTGGTACACACCACACACATGTATTTCGTATCCAAATGGGAACACCCGTTTTAAGTGTCAAATTTACGTCACCCGTTTTTAATTATAAAATCACGTCATCCAACTCAGAGCCCCATGCCGTATCTGAATTTACTCCAGTCGATTGTCAAAACATCCAACTTATTACCATTTTAACACCGGTGCAGGTCCCACCACCTATCTTTTTATCAAAATAATTTAAAAGTGCAGATATCTGTGGCAAAGTTTATTATCTGGCAAGTGGCAAAGCGGCCCCCGTTCAGTTGAAGAGTTACAACTTTCTAAAACATCTTTCCAACATATACATTGTGAACACTTGTGTTTGTGAAGGATATTCAGGAAGCGCACAATAGCATGCCATTGAATGTCAAAATAATTTAAAAGTGCAGATATCTGTGGCAAAGTTTATTATCTGGCAAGTGGCAAAGCGGCCCCCGTTCAGTTGAAGAGTTACAACTTTCTAAAACATCTTTCGTGAGTGGACTAACCTTAGTACAGTCAATGCGGGGTATTTTTGAGAACGACGCAACATATACATTGTGAGCACTTGTGTTTGTGAAAGATATTCAGGAAGCGCACAATAGCATGCCATTGAATGTCAAAATAATTTAAAAGTGCAGATATCTGTGGCAAAGTTTATTATCTGGCAAGTGGCAAAGCGGCCCCCGTTCAGTTGAAGAGTTACAACTTTCTAAAACATCTTTCCAACATATACATTGTGAACACTTGACATTTGTGTTTGTGAAAGATATTCAGGAAGCGCACAATAGCATGCCATTGAATGTCAAAATAATTTAAAAGTGCAGATATCTGTGGCAAAGTTTATTAAGTGGCAAAGCGGCCCCCGTTCAGTTGAAGAGTTACAACTTTCTAAAACATCTTTCGTGAGTGGACTAACCTTAGTGCAGTCAATGCGGGGTATTTTTGAGAACGACGCAACATATACATTGTGAGCACTTGTGTTTGTGAAAGATATTCAGGAAGCGCACAATAGCATGCCATTGAATATCAAAATAATTTAAAGTGGCAAAGCGGCCCCCGTTCAGTTGAAGAGTTACAACTTTCTAAAACATCTTTCGTGAGCATAATTAACGCGGGGTATTTTTGAGAACGATGCAACATATACATTGTGAGCACTTGTGTTTGTGAAAGATATTCAGGAAATAGCATGCCATTGAATGTCAAAATAATTTAAAAGTGCAGATATCTGTGGCAAAGTTTATTATCTGGCAAGTGGCAAAGCGGCCCCCGTTCAGTTGAAGAATTACAACTTTCTAAAACATCTTTCGTGAGTGGATTAACCTTAGCATAGTTAACGCGAGGTATTTTTGAGAACGACGCAACATATACAGCGCATATAGTTATGAAGGATTTTGTTGGCAAGCGCACAAAAGTATTTTATGCAAAAATAGTTCAAAAGTGCAAATATTTGACAATATGTGCGCCGTTTAGTATTCTAAATCATCTAAACGTTTCGCGCAAAATTGTGTGTAGAAAGTGACAGTTAATAACGAATTAAAATGTCATGCTGTTGCATGGTAGTTTCCTTTCTCAGCCATCTGACAAATATTTGTCGAACCCAAAAACGTTTGTCTATTGGATCCATTCGATGCATTCGATGCATAGGACAATTGATGTATTTCTGTCCAATTGATAAGACGTTTGTCGAATGGATCGATCCGATAAGACGTTTGTCGAATGGATCGATCCGTACGATCGGAAACCTGTTTTGTCGATTGGACTCCAATCGTTGATATTGGACATGTATGCTTAGATCACATGTTGTATATAATTTTACGTGCGGAAGCTGCGGAGCTTCTTACATCGGAGAAACAATCCGACATCTACATACACGTGTGTCTAACCACATGGGAATCTCACCTCTTACTGGGAAGAAGTATAGTAACCCTCCTCTTACAAGTATCCTCTCTCACCACCGTGACACTGGTCACCCTGTCTCTTTTAGTGATTTTAAGATTATTTCTAGTTGTACTTTCGAATCAGAACTTCTTTTGCGCGAAACTCTTCTTATTCGCGATCTCAAACCACCTTTAAACGCAAATATTGGCACCGCACCACTTTTTCTTTTGTAAGATAATTCCTTATTTGTCATTGTATACTAGTGTCGTCTCATCCTGTAATATGTATTTTTTAGTTTCCTCTCTATTTGCTAATTATCCATAATTTATGACAACTTTGTAACTATATATTTAGGCTAATTATTATTCTCTGAAGATGTTGTGTTAACAATGAAACGTTAGAACTTTATTAAATATTATGATTTCACTCGTGTTTTACTCAATATAATGGTTTTTGTCAAAATATTATGCTGGGCTTTGATATTTATTGTGAAGGAAAATTTCGAGTGTTGGAATAGATACATTTTAAGACCAAACCGGGTCCAGTTGCGAAAATGCAACTTCAAGGCCTTCTGGCTGGAATTGAACGCGCAACGCTGCGATGCTAGTGCAGTGCTCTGACCACTGAGCTACGGAAGCTGTTGCCGAGAGCCTAGTCACGAGTTCTGTATATATGCAGGTGGTGGTAATGCTGGGATACGATTCTGGGTATATTATAGGTAATATTTGGCATTTCACTCGATCAAACTACATGTTGAAAGGATTTATGGTGAAGGAAAATTTCGGGTGTTGGAATACATACATTGTAAGACCAAACCGGGACCAGTTGCGAACAATGCAACTTCAAGGCCTTCCGGCTGGAATTGAACCCGCGACCCTGCGATGCCAGTGCATATAAAAATTCTTGTTTTAAGCAAGATATTGCTTAAAACAAGTAAAATCATTCTTGTCCATATAGTGAGAATATTATTCTTATCAAGAATGTCATTATTCTTGACAAGAACATATGTGCTTGAAATAAGCAATATATTTCTTATCCGATTCTTATTTTAAGGAAAAAAATTCTTGTTTTGAGCAAAAAATGGCTGAAAACTAGTAAAATTATTCTTGTCCATATAGTAAGAATATTATTCTTACCAAGAATATAATTCTTACCCGATTCTTGTTTTAAGAAAATAATTCTAATTTTAAGAAAATATTTGCCTAAATTGACAATTTTATTCTTGCCTGCATATTAACTCTTTCCTTACGGCTGAAAAACATCAAAAATTGAACGACCACGTTGTTCTATTGATATCTCTTGAAATAACCATAACTGTTGCGAAAGCTATACATTTTCTGGAAGCCCAATAAACCGGCTTTTACTTGTTCTTTTAAATTTCCCGAACAAAACACATTATGTTAATATAAATTAGCATTAATTATCATAAATCAGGTTGAAAAATTTACATTTTTCCAGAAAAGGCCATCTTGCACGCCCGCGTAGCATCTTGAAAACTCAAAATGCCACCAATCGCAGAGTTGTTTATGAAATCAAATCAAACTTGGCGTGTGCGTGGATTTTATGTTCCTGGCGCTTGTCGAATTTCAATTTTTAATCTTGCGTTACCGTGTGCCGTGTTTTTCGATTGACGACTTTGCGGGTCTTCAGTGACCCATTTTAACTGCGCCCGTAGGGAAAGAGTTAAGTAATAATATAATTGGCAAGAATCTTTCAAGAATATTTGTTCTCAAAACAAGTAATATTCTAAGCAAACTGAATTTGTCTAGTCTAGCATTTGATTCTTATCTTTATATAAACTGCAAGAATCACAACCACAAACAATGAACATCTTAGAACATGTATATAAATATACAAACATTTATTTAAATAAATAAAATTCAAGATCATAGTCCTACATGAAAATACTTCGAACAAATTAAATGCTATAACCATGCATGCCAAGTATAACTGTATGCAAAAGTACAGGTCCCCTTATATATACTGTACTGTAAATATTTAAAACTATTATTAAAACTATAAATATTAATGCAGGATTAGTGAAAATGTATAGCAGTCTGCCCGGGTACCTGAGCTGGGCTGGCTCGCCTCCATATAAACACCACCTAAGATGACAGACATCACAGGAACGAGGCTTATGGGTCAAAATTACTTGTTTTGTCTCAGTCCAAACAACAAATGAATATAGTAATACAGAATGTATAGGGAATTTCAATTGTTCACCCTGAGTTTGTTTTTGACCCACAAGCCTTGTTTCCGCTGCAATCGTTACGAAAAAGGTTTATAAATAATGTTAAGGTTATGATGTTGCTGTAATGTTAATGCAATAAATTTTCCTTCTCTACAGTAATAATAAAAATAATAATATCAATGTACATTAGCTTCTCTCAGCTTTGTAAGTTGTTATTTTGTCATCTTCCTTCCAGTTCCAACCATATTGTTATTTCCTGTGAATTCCACTGTCCTTTGGATAATGTTATCCTGATCAAGACATATTATCATGGTACTATCAGCTAAAAACAAAAGATGCACAATTTTCAAAAAAATAATAAGAATAAGGGAGTAAAGATGTAAATTAAGTTGCCCTGAAGTTGTTTGCAGTTCCCAGTGCCATCTGCTAACATTCAGATGGTTGCAAAATGATCCTGACACTCAGTCACGGCAACCTGAACCAGAAATTCTGGATGTTCAACATTTAATTATGCATTGCATGGCAGTATACAGTATATGTAATAGTATAACATAATGCCATTTCATTCAAATCCAAACATAACAGAAGTAAGCTTTTGTTAAACAATACGATAACAACCTTTTTATATAAAAAACCTTATACCGGTACTTTATTTTATACAATATATGTATAAAATATATGTAGAAGGGTATTTTACCAGGAACTATTAAGGAACCGGTCTCACCAGTTGAAATACACCAGCCATGCCACTTTTAAAACAATAACATGCATTTCCTTATTTCACGTGCCCTACAGTACAATATGCTTGTTTGGATGGGCAAGTATAAATGCTAAATATTGACTTTTAATAATATATATTTAACTGCTCTTGAAGTTTTGTTCGGTTGAGTCTGTGGCAGGTTGTTCGAA